>WAAF01001551.1:0-61294 GCA_013400475.1 Tricholaema leucomelas
CCCCAGAGCTGCTTCTGTCCCCATCCCAGAGTTGCTTCTGCCCACCCCAGAGCTGCTCCTGCCCACCCCAGAGCTGCTCCTGCCCCCACCCCAGAGCTGCTCCTGCCCCCATCCCAGAGCTGTTCCTGCCCCTATCCCAGAGCTGCTCCTGTCCCCATCCCAGAGCTGCTCCTGTGTCGTCGTCCCCAGAGCTGCTCTGCGGGGCTGGGCTGCTTCCCAGGCTGGAGTTGGCCTCCCTGCAGCGCCTGCGTCCAAATCTGCCCCGTTCTGAGGCTCGTTGGAGACTCAGTGGTGGCAATGTGAAGTATTCCGGCGGCTGTAAGAGGCATGGAGAGACCCCTCTGCCCCCTGCCCAAGTCTAGCAAAGCTTCTCCTGTCTCTGATCACGCTGCTGCTGCTCAGCATGGCCCGGGGGGGTGCTGAGTGTCCTGGGGACCACAGAGACCCTCAGGACAGATCAGGAATCCCTCAGTCCACAGTCGGTGCCCGCGGTCGGGACGCGCAGGTCCTCAGCAGACGCTGCCGGGAGCTGTTGGCTGCTGCCAGGGAACGGCTCCGGGAGGGCTCCGGGAGCGGCTCCGGGCAGGCTCCAGGAGGGCTCCGGGCGGGCTCCGGGTGGCCGCGCAGCGCCGAGCGCCGCGGAGCGGGGAGGTCTCCACCTGTTTTGCTTGGCTGAGCCCTCGCCTGTGCTTTGACAGCCATCCAGCTGCTGAGGGACAAGGAGCCAGGCACGTTTGTGGTGCGGGACAGCACATCCTACCGAGGCTCCTTCGGGCTGGCCATGAAGGTTCCTGGAGCTGCAGCCAGCAGCCGGGCAGGTAGGGATGGGCAAGGTGAGGTTGGTTTGGAGGGTTTGACTTAAAGCAGCCAAAGTGAAGCAAGAGTGATCTGCCACGGGAATGGGCTGCCCAGGGAGGTGGTGGAGTCACTGTCCCTGGAGGTGTAGAAGCAAAGCCTGGATGGGGCACTTAGTGCCATGGTCTGGTTGATTGGCCAGGGCTGGGTGCTAGGTTGGACTGGATGAGCTTGAAGCTCTCTTCCAGCCTGATTGATTCTATGATTCTCTAATTCTAAGATGAGAAGTGAGGCAATAGGATGAGAGGGAATGGGTTGGAGCTTGAGGAGGGCAGATTCAAACTGGAGGTGAGGAAGAAATTCTTGCCAGTGAGGATGGGGAGACAATGCAACATGGAAGTTGTGGCTGCCCACTCTCTGCAGGTGCTCAAGGCCAAGTTGGACGAGGCCTTGAGCAACCTGGGCTGGTGGGAGATGTTCCTGCCCATGGCAGGGGGCTGGAACTGGATGATCTTGAAGGTCCCTTCCAACCAAATCCATTTAGTGTTGCTGTGACTATGAGAAGCTGCAGGAATCTGCTTGTGTGGGAGATGCTGGTCTGGGAGTGCCCTTCCCACCCCTGCACAGAGACTGGAGCCACAGAACAGAATCTTGGGTGGATACCCTGGGGTGGGCTGAGGAGGGGTGAAACAGCAGCTGTGGTGCCTGCAACTGCCATGGGTCCCACTTGCAGGTGATGAGAGCGGAGACCTCGTCCGGCACTTCCTCATCGAGTCCTCTGCCAGAGGGGTGCACCTGAGAGGGGCCAGTGAGGAGCTCTACTTTGGTAAGGGCAGTGCCAGTGCCTGCTGCAGCCACAGGAGGTGCTTCCAAAGCACCCTGGAGCTGTTCCTGCAGTGTTTGTGGTGGGGGAAGTTGCCACTCACCCCCCAGCTCCAGCCCACACTCCTCTGCCAACAAGGCTCTTGGTAGTGGTCTTCAAAACAGGAACATGGGATGGGGGCTGGAAAACCTCTGTTTGTCAATGTGAGGCCTCAAACAGTCCAGCTTGGCCCCCTCTTCCCTCTTCTGAGCTGCCTGGGACGCTGCAAGGGTGGGTGGTCTCAGAACTAGGACCCCCCTAAGCAGCAGTTCTGTGTTGCAGGCAGCCTCTCTGCCTTCGTGTACCAGCATGCCATCACCCCCCTGGCACTGCCCTGCAGGCTGAGCATCCCCACCAGAGGTAGGTGCTGGGGGCAGGAGAGATGCTGAGCTGAGGAGGTGGGAATGGTCCTGCAGTAGGGAGTGGGGTGACCTGCTCAGGTGCCCCCCAACAGGGCCGATTGCCCTGGTTGGAGGTGGAGCAAGCACCTGCAAGAGCTGACCCAAGGACAACGCAGTGGTGACTTCTGCTGGGGGTGGAGGTGACTTCTGCTGGGGGTGGAGGGTGGGCAGCAGAGCAGCAAGGAGCAGAGGACCACTGGGTGTGGGCAAGGAAAGGAGGAATGGGGAGGTGAGAGGTGAAGAGCCAGGACCATTAGAGGTCCCTTCCAAGCCAACCCATTCTATGACTGTGTCACAGGAGAAGGGGATGGAAGACAATTAAGTTAATTACTGCTCTAAACCCCTTCTGTTTAAATGGTCCCTGGGCCTTTAGGCCTCCTGTGAGGTAAGGAATCAGCACCCAAGGCAGAGTGGTGCCACAGAGCAGCCTGACCTGTGCCCCTGCTTGTCACTTGTGCAGATCTTGCTGATGGAGAGGACAGCCCTGACTGCGCCCCAGAACCCACACTGGCCCCACTGAAGCAGGCTGCTGGTGAGCAGAGCAGGAGGCTTCTCACAGCCCCATCCTGACCCCGTGCCCAGCAGGTGCTGGAGCCAAGGAACTGTGCAGGGCACACCAGAGCAGCTGGGGGTGCTGGTGCCATGTCCCCCTCCTGGCTTCCTCACCAGCCTGGGGGGACCTGCAAGGTTTTTGTCACAACTTCAGCCTGTGGCCTTTCTTTTCTTCCAATGACAAGAGACTTTTGGTCCTCACAGTGGTGGGGTAGGGCTTGAAGTGACAGCTCTTGAGGCCCCAAGGCTGATAAAAGACCTTACAGTTCCCACAGCTTTAAATAGCCTCCGAGCTTGGAGCCTCTCTCCTGGCTGGCTTCAATCGGGGCTCAGCTGATGGGTGTTGGAGAGCTGGAGGTGTTCAGCTGATGGGTGTGGGACAGCTGGAGGTGTTCAGCTGATGGGTGTGGGATATCTGGAGGCTCTAGGGGAGGGATGGGTTCATGGGGGCTGCTTAAATCACTGAGGGACTCTACGGGAGACACAAAGACCTGCTGGGCAGGATGAGGAAGGCTCTTGGCTTCTCCCTCCGGCAGCAGTGGGTGGGCTGCAGGGAGAGCAGAGAGTCAGGAGCCCACTCCAGGGGGTGAGAGGAGGGGGAAGGGTGGTCAGGAGCTACTTTATTTCGCTGGAAATTCTGAAAAAGAAGTTGGCAAGCAGTAAAAAAGTTTAGTTTGACCCAGCACAGCCCTTTGAACAGCTCCATCAGCCTGAAATGTCATGTTGGAGGTTGGCCTTCAGCTGTCTGCTGGCTGGGGGTGTTTCTGCTTTTCATTAAAGGAAATATGCAATAAACAGAGGGGAAGGGGAGGGGGAAAAAAAAAAAAAAGCAAAACCCAGAGAGAAACCTCCAAAAGTGACATTTAGAGAGCGGAAATTAAATGCTTGGACTTCCACAGCAATTAGGGCAAGGAATCGAAGTGAACCAAAAGTCAACCTCTGAAGAATTTCTGAGTCACCAAAGCCTTTGGGGATTTGGGTTGTTGTTTTTTGTTTGTCACCAAAACAAATGTGACCCACGGAGCTGTGGACAGGTCTGCAAGCTGCTGCTGCTGCTGCTGCTGCAGGCTGCTACTGCTGCAGGCTGCTCCCGCCGTGGGACCAAGCCCTGGCCCTGCTGCCCTGAACCAGGCTCTCTGCTCCCCCTTGCAGTCTGCAACGTCCTGTACCTCAGCTCTGTGAACGTGGAGACGCTGACCGGGGCCCCAGCCATCCAGAAAGCCATCTCCAACACCTTTGAGCTGGAAACCCTGCCCACACCCACCCTGGTGCACTTCAGAGTGACCGAGCAGGGCGTCACCCTGACCGACATCCAGAGGAAGTAAGAGCTGCCTGAGGAGGGGCACGGTGGAGGTGGCTGCCATGGCTAAGGGCTGCTTGGGTTCATACTTCTACAGAATGGGTTGGAAGGGACCTTGAGGATCATCCAGTGCCCCCCCCCTCCCTGGCTAAGGCAGGGATGCCTCCCCCTAAAGCAAGTTGCCCAAAGGTCTTATCTAAGCTGGCCAACTGGTGGCAAGGTGGAGGGCAGAGCTGAGTGGCTTCTGGAGAGGCAGCCTGCCCAGACCACCCAGCTGCCTGCTGCCCTCTCAGCCTGCCAACCTCCTCGTCTGCAGCACCTCAGGAGCTGGCCAGCTCAGGCAGATCCCTGCTGCAATCCAGGGGCAGGCTTGACCTCTTCGGTGCAGCACGGAGCGCGATGGGGCTTGGTGTGAAGCTGCTGGCAACAGCGCAGCAGCGGGAGGCAAGAGCCGGCTGGACCCAAGAGCTGCCAACGCTTTGCCAGCTGCCAGCGCAGCCTCCACCCTTGGGGGGCTGCAGCCTGCAGCCCTGGGGAGCTGCACCCTCACAGCTCCTCTCCCACACCCCCCAACCCAGCAGCCGCATTTCCAGCGGGGTTTGAATTCTCAGACCCCTGTTTCCCCTCCCCCCAGCTCCACCCAGGCACTTTTCTCCCCCCCGACCCCTCACTCTCCTGTCCCGCAGGGTGTTTTTCAGGAGGCACTACCCCCTGGCTGCCCTCAGGTTCTGCGGGATGGATCCTGAGAACAGAAAGTGAGTTTTTGGCTGCTCTAGGGGCTGAGGGTGTCGGTGCTGGTCAGAGCTGCTGCCTGCTGCTGGATTCCTCACGGTTCCCAGCGCTGCTCTGCTGCTCAGATCCCAAATTCCTGCCACCAGGGTTTAGCTAAAGATAAACCTTGGCTCTGCAGCTGCTGGGATGAGGTAAAGCTCAGCCTCTGACAAACACAATTCTCTTCTTCCCTCAGGTGGCAGAAGTACTGCAAGTCCTCCAGGTGAGACCTGCTGAGCTGTGCTGCTGGTGGGGATCAGGGTGGGGTGGGGTGGATGCTGCCCTGGCCCATCCTGGCCTCTCCAGAGGGTGTCCTGCAAAGCTTTGAGAGCAGCAAAGAATCAAAGCTTAAAAATGAAGTGACCAAAGTGAAGGTGGAGGCAGGACGAGAGGAGGGACAGGTGGGAGAAGCTCTTGGGGGGGGTTTACTGTGTGGGCTTTGCTGAGAGGCTCAGCCAAGCCCAACCCTCCACACCCCCTGGTGTAGAAAGCCCCCAGCCAGATCCAGCCTGAGCAGGGACTCGCTTTGCTCAGGGCTCAGGAAGGGAGTTTCTGTCTGGCTCTACCTTGTGTCCAGGAGGCTGCTCACAGCTGGGGAAGCTTTGCCAGAAACACTTCTCCTGGCTGCTCTGCTCCCAAGGAAACGTGACCGGGGAGCGGGCCAAGGTGCAACTGCTGGAACTGAGGCTTTGCTTTGTGGCTGGGGCTGCTTTCAGCCCATTCCTTTGGATCCCTGGATGCAAACTGAATCCTTCTCCTTCCTTCTTCACAGAATCTTCGGGTTCGTGGCCAAGAGCCAGACGGACTCACAGAACCTCTGCCACCTGTTTGCAGAGTACGACAGCGTGCAGCCGGCGGCGCCTGTCATCGACCTCCTCTGCAAGCTGCTGCCGGGCCCATAGAGGACACAAAGCCCAGGACAGCTCAGGGCTGGCAGCTGCCCACATGCTGCCCAGCCTCTCCTGCTCGCCTTTGGGCAGCAGCTCCTATTTATATCAGTCTGTTAGGCAGCACCGTGCCAAGAGTCCCAGCCGCGGACTGTGCTCCGCTGGGATGAGATCTTCCTCCAAGACCCTCCACAAGGCACCACAGGGCAGTGCCACCTCAGGACAGCTGCCCGTGGGAAGCTGTGCCAGGCTGGGAGCAGGGCTGCAGAATGGGAGCTGTGCTCACCGTACAGAACTGCTGCTTCCCTCCCCCTTCCCTTGGCTTTGGAGCACAGGGACACTCTGCTGGGATCTCCTCTGGCAGCAGGGGATGGTGGCACTCAGGGTGCCCAACTGAGGGACGTTTGGTGGAGCTGAGCTCCCACCTTCAGGGCTCAGCCCTAAACACTCACCCAGTGTCACAGGAGAGGAGGGCAGGGGGGAAAACCTCCCCTCAGCATCAAGAGGAGTTTTCTACATCAAAGCCTATAAAATCACCAAGCCTGGATGGAAAATCTTCCTGCCCTGGAGCCGTGGCGAGGCAGAAATGTCAGAGCGGGGGGGGGGGACTTGCCTGCTGCTGCTGCCCTGCCCTGCTCCCCTGCCCTTTGCTGCAGAGCAAGGGGGGGTGTGCCAGGCCAGCTCGACCTCCTGGCAGCGTGGTGAGCTGAGAAATGCAGCTGACATTTCCATGACAGTAAAACGTTGAGGGGGGGTTGGAAATGACTTGCGTGGATTTGGGCCGGATCCTCTGGTGACGTAAATTGGCCTGGCCCCGTGGCAGGCAGCGGCGCTGCCATTTACACCAGCTGAAGGCCCAGCCCTAGCTGGAAGCTCAGAGTGGAGCAGAGCAGCTCCCGGCCCACCACGGTCTGTCTGCCTTGGGTACTCCCTTGCCTGGTGCCTCTCTGGTGGCTGAATTTTACCCCTTGTGCTGACCAAACTCTGCTCAGGGGCATTTTGGTGGCACTTAGGGACGCGGTGTAATGGCTGTGGTGGTGGTGAGTTGATGGCTGGACCTTAGAAAGCTTTTCCAACCAAAACAATCCTCTGGTTCTATGATTTTTCTCACCATGAACCCTGCAGAGGTGACAGTGACCAAAACACTTCGCCCTCAAACACCGAGTGGTGCCCGTGTGGCCCGGAAAGGAGCAGCCACCCTCCTGCCGCCAGGCTGGGCAACCTCACTGAGCTGCAGCAGCTCTCTGGGGAGAGGATCCCAGCCCAGACCCCTGCATACTGCTCCCCTGTGTCACCAAAGGCACCTCCTTGCACACAGAGCAGTGAGGTTTGTGCTCCTGCCACAGCCAGGAGGGTTCAGTGGAGCGTTCTGGGGTGGGGATTTGCCCCTCTCCAGGCACCAGCTGCTGCAGGGCGAGTTTGGAGTTCATTGCAAACTCTTTTCCAGCTCAGGGTGGCTGGAGACAAGGTGGGGACAGGTCAGCCAAAACCACCTGGATTCAGGAGAAAACAAACAATTCTCTGAGCTCCTCGTGGCTTCCAAAGTCTGTCCCAGGCTTCCTGGAAGCTCAGCTCTTGGGTTTGGTTCCTGGGTCCAGTTCCAGATGTTTTGTAACCAACACAGCCCCTGTCGTGGCCAGGCTCGAGGGTTGGTTCCCAGGAGCTTTGCTGTCAGCAGGTGATGCCACATGTCCCCCGGGCACAGCAAGACCCCAAAACCTGCCAGTGCTGCAGCACGTGGCCAGGCTGGTCCCTGGTGACAGACACAGAGGTGCCCACTCACCGTGCACAGCCACGGGTGTGCCTGTGTGGGTGACAAACTAAACCCCAGCACAGCTTTGTGGGGGCAGCATGGTGGCCACGAGGGCTACTGCAAAGAGATGTCCTTGCCCTGGGGAAAGCCCTGGGGGTGGGAAGCTGTTGGCTCCCTGGTGAGATGTTGCACTGGCTCGCCTGGCATCCAGATCCGTGGGACACTGGCCAGGGGTCAGCATCCCTACCCACCTCCCCCACTCCATCCCAACGGGGTCCTGCCAGCATTGCCCAGAGCAGCCCTGCCCGGAGGTCACAGTCAGCAGCACTTCTGAACACGAGGAGGGTGCAGGAGGGGTTTGGGTTCCTCCTTCCACCAGCTTCCTGGTGACCTGCAGAAGAGGGAAATGGCCACGGAAGAGCAAGGGCACGCAGAGGAGCCAGCAGCAGGTGGGTGCCCCCAGTCTGCAAGTGGCACAGGAGTGGATGAGTGCCCTCCCGACCCCATGGCAGCAGCCCACGTTTCCAGCAGCGGCTCTGCCCGATGCCCACACACAGAGGCTTCTCAGCCCGATCAGCTCCCAAGCCCAGCGCCCCCACAGCTGCCAGGGCTGTGGACAACTGGAAGGGGACCCCAAAGGAGGGCCCGTGGAGCCCCAGCCCTGGACAGCCGTCAGCGCGGGGCTGGGCTCCGGGAGAGCTGGCAGCGTCCTTGCCGCGGCCGCAATCTGCTGCGCCAGCACATCGCAGCCTTGGCTGCGGCCGCGGCCTCGGTCCAGCTCCTCCAGCTGTTTGCACAACCCCGAGCACCGGGGCCGCCCGCAGCCACCAACCGGGGCACCGGGCTGGCACCTGCCCCAGGGACCCAACCACCCTGCGATGTGAACGCCCGTCCAGTGTCCCGTCCCAGCCTGGCACTGTCCGCCCTGTGCTGCCGTGCTGGGCTGGCGGTGACGTTCCTCGCTGCCGGCACAGAGGGACCGAGCGGAGGCTGCGCCGGCACTCCAGAGGAGGCACAGAATCGCTTTCTTCCTGCCCCATCCCTGCTCGGTGCAGTACTTCCCGAGGCTGTCCGGGTGCAGACACACGCCCCCACCCCTCAGCTCGGTGTCCCCAGGCTAGGGGTGTGCTGCGTGCCCGGGCAGGGGCAGGGTGGCTGAGCCTGGCCCCACACCAGGGAGATGCCCAGCGCCGGGCCCCAGCCCCGCGGGCTGCGGATGCAGCCGAGCACAGGCAGGAGCTGGCCCCGCTCCCGCGGCCCCGTTTCGGCATCTCCCAACCAGACGCTCTCGGCTCAGGCATTTTTTCCACTTCCAAGCTGCTGCGATCCCCGCGGACCCCTCGCTCCTCCTCCTCCTCCCCTCTGCTTTGCTTTAAAGCAACGCAAAGACAAAATGCAGTCGACAGAAACCAGAGGGAAGATTAAATACAGCGATTTGCCCTTTCCCCCCCCCCCCCTCCTTTCTGTTTGGCGATACAAAGGTTCAAGTTTACTGCAGAAGAGGGAGGCTGCTACGGGGACGGGGGAGGGGGTCCAAAGGGAAGGGCTTGGCCCAGGAGGAGCTGACAGAAATCACAACGGGGTGGAAAAACGCCGCTGAAGTCGGGGAGCTGGTACATGATCGTGTGTAAATACAGCCTTAAACTACAGGAGAGACGAGGAAAAGCCACCCGAGCCCCCTGAGCTGGGCACAGGACATGTCCTGCTGAGCGCCAGCATCCCCCCCAGTCACTTCCCGGCCACCCCAAAACTGGGAGAGGCTCCGTGGGATCTGCCAGCGCTGCCCTGGCTGCCTGTGAGGAGGGTCTGGGCTGGCTGGGGGGGCTCCATCCTGCACCCCACTGCGGGGCTGCTGGTGTGGCTGTGATCAGCCATGGTCCCCATGACAGGGCACAAGGGCAGGAAGAGGATCCCATGACAGGGTACAATGGCAGGGTGGGTGTCAGAGCAGTCACCAGCAAGGCACTAAGCCGGGACTCTGCTAAGGCTGGCAGCAGGGCAGGGGCAGGGGCAGAAGAGCAGCCCCCCGGGACACACAAGGTGCTGGAGCCACAGTGGGACACGTGCACCTTGGGGACACGGGAAGTGACATGAGGACATTGTCACCTGGATGAGAAGCCAAACCAAGCTGAGCTGATGAGCTGCAGTGTTAAGCCCAGCACCAGCCCTTGTCCCCGGCTCACTCCGTCCTCACCGTCTGGCCAGCCCTGCCAATGGCACTTGCCAATCCCTGTCCTCACCCACGCCCTCACAGAGACACACGGGAGACATCCCCACCTGTGCCAGGGAGCTGCCAGGGACCAGGGGGGCAGAGAGTGTTTCACTAAAACTGAAACACTTCATTCCCATCAGGGATCTTGGAACCTGCCAGCGTGGATGAGGCAAATCCACAAGGAAAACCAACACCTCCCACTGCAGCCATGGTGTGGGTTGAGAGGAGGCCCAGCAAAAGTGTGTGTCCCCCCCCTACCTTTGGCACACTTGCCATGGCAGCCAGCATGGGCACTTCTCACCCAAGAGGACATTGTTAGGTGAGCATTTTCAAGCCCAGCTTCAAAATAACCAAAGAACCAAGGTGGGGGGAGGGGGAAAAAAAAAAAACCAACAGCTACAAACCCAGAGACAATTCCTCAGCTAAGAACTTGGGGCTGGCAAAATCCACAGATCCCATCACTGAGATGTTCCAGGAATTCATCCTGCTTTGGGCACGTTGGCCAAGTTGGAAGCAGGGCAAACAGGAGCCATCGCTGGCAGTGCCCAGTTGGGTGGGGCTGGAAGATCTCAGCCCCGGAGGTGCTTCTGAGATTCCCACCAATGCCTTTGAAAAATATTAAACATCTTTGGGGAAGCAAAAGAAAGAAAAGGCAATAAAAGAAGCCTCTTCCTGCTGGGAAGAGATTCCTGGGCACCCCTCACCCCCCCAACCCTCTCCTTGCACCCTCAGTGCCCTGGGAGTGCCAATCTCCCTCATCCTGGGGATGGGCTGGGGATGGGCTAGGGTTGGGGTGGGGGGAAGCAATGCTGCACCCAGCAGCTCTGTCCCTGCACGGGCAGCAGGATAGGGCTGGGCCTTGGGGCAGGCAGGCAGGCAGCAGCTGGGCTGGGGGGCTGGGGGCTGCAGCAGGCAGGGGGAAGGTTTCTTTTTGCTCTGTGCAGCACCCACGCTTTGGGTGAGGTGGTTGCCAGGAGGGCCCCAGGCAGGTGGTGGGGATGGGTCTCTCTGTGCCCCTCCATGTCCTTGCCAGGGCAGCCAGGGAGGGCAGGATGAGGCACTTCTCCTGCTGCCACACACTGAGCTGTGGTGTGGACAGCAATGCACTGTGGGCAGGGGTGCCAGCGTGGTACCTCACGAGGTGCCCATCATGTCCATGGCTGCCTGCTGGGCCAGGCTGGGCGAAGGCAGCAGCCAAGCCGCTGCCACAGTTGCCAGGCTCCAGGTCCTCCAGCTATGCCACAGCATGGATGGCCCAGGGCAAAATTCCGGGGGGGGGGAGCACCACAGGGCACACGAGCAGTGGCATCGTAGGTGCTGTTCCCCCACTGCACCTGGACAGCCTGGCAGCAGCCCCAGGGCAGCATCTGTCCAAGAAAGTGTCCGTGCAGGGTGGAGGTGCCGCTGGATTGTGCCAGGGGCACCTCAGCAGTGGCAGTTAGTGGTCACAGCGCAGATGGCAGTGCCATGCCCCGTGCCATGGGCAGCCCACGGCGCAGGTCACAGCGGTGGCACCAGGAGCATGCCAGGGTCCTGCGGCACCGGAGAGCTGCTCGACAGTCACGTCCCCTCCTCTCCTCCTCGCCTAGGCAGTGCCCGTGGGTGTCGTGGGCACGGCGCGGGGCACCGCGGTGACGCTCACATGCTGTCTGCCAGCTGGTGACAGTCCAAGTCCCCCTTCAGCTCCAGGAAGCCTGGCAGCTTCACGCCCGTCTTGCGGTCCACGCACCAGCACTTGCCCCGCTGCCCGTCCAGCGCCGGGTGACACTGAGGGCACAGGTTCGGTGAGGCACACCCAGGCTGGCTCCCGTGGCTGCCCGGGCAGGGCAATCGAGAGCTCTCCTGGGGGCTTTGGGTCCCACTCCAGGGCTTTTGCCTCATGACAACCCAAGGACGATTCCCACCAATCCCAGGAGCCACAGGTGGGCTCTGCCATGTCCCAGCACTTGGCACCATGCATCTGGCACCATCCAGAGCAGGGCCAGGAGGATGCTGAGAGGGCTGCAGCAGCTCTGCTGTGAGCATAGACTGAAAGAGTTGGGGCTGTGCAGGCTGGAGAAGAGGAGGCTCCCAGGGGACCTTCTTGTGGCCTTCCAGCATCTGAAGGGGGCTGCAAAAAAGCTGGGGAGGGACTTTTGAGGCTGTTAGGGAGTGACAGGACTGGGGGGAATGGAGCAAAGCTGGAGGTGGAGAGAGTGAGGCTGGAGGTGAGGAGGAAGTTGTTGAGCAGGAGAGTGGTGAGAGGCTGGCATGGGTTGCCCAGGGAGGTGTTTGAGGCCCCATGGCTGGAGGTGTTTCAGGCCAGGCTGGCTGAGGCTGTGGGCAGCCTGCTCTAGGGTAGGGTGTCCCTGGGCATGGCAGGGGGGTTGGCACTGCCTGCTCCTTGTGGTCCCTTCCAACCCTGCCTGATTCTATGATCTGGTTCTGCAAAATGCCCCAATTTGAGCAGGTCCCCCAAGCCCCCGCGGTGGGTCAGGACCTGTCCTACCTGCTTGGGGTGGAAGTTGCCGTTGCGGTCGCAGTTGGGGATGGGGATGACGTAGAGGTCCTCGTGGGTGCGGGTCTGCGAGGCTGCCAGTCTCTCCAGTGCCCGGTGCAGCTCACTCTGGCACGAACCCTGTGCCTGTGGGGAAGGAAGGAGTTGAGCTGGCAGCAGGGTCCTCTGGGTCCCCGCCAGCCCTGTGGCACATCCCGCCAGCACCCATCCTGCCCTCCCTCATCCCGGTGCCCGCCGCCCGCCCGCCGCGGTGCCCCGCGGTGCTCACGATGGGCCGCGTCTCCTCGCGGTGCTGGGGGGTGCCGCTGCTGCGCATCTTGTTGCCGTTGTTGACTCTCTTCGCCTGCTGCTTCTGCAGGCACTTGCGGTCGTGGATGCTGCAGGGGCTGAAGCTGTTGTTGGGGTGGTCGATCTCCTCCTTCTCTGCAAGGACACAGACGCAGGGGCACTCAGTATCACGGGGATGGCAGTGCCCCACGATGCCCTGGCACCTGCAGAGCTACTTGAAGCCCCAGGAACAACATGCAGCTGGTGCTGCCGGCCCCCACATCACTCTCGTTAGTTCCCACATGGGTCACCCCCGGCCCCGGGCCCCCTCCTGCCACCAGGCTGGGCTGGGCTCCTCCTGCAGCACTGGAGAAGGCTCCCGTTAGCCACGACTCGCGGGCTCGTTGCCGTGTGTCTGTGCAGCGCTGCACACACACGCTGCCAGAGCAGCGGGCAGATGGCACCAGGGTGCTGCATGGCACAAGGGTCTGGCTGTGCTTCTGGCCAGCTACATGGCACCAGGCACCAGGTGCTCAGCCACAGGACTGGACCCACTCGGCTGGAAGCTGGCTCTGGGATGCACACCCAGGTAGACTCCAGTGCCCCTCCCCCGCCCGAAAGCTGCCTCTGAAGAGCTGCAGTGGGAACAGGGGCACCGGGGCGGTGCTGAGCATCCGCCAAGCCCGGGGCGGCACCGGGCACCGCAGCCAGGAGTGGAGCCGTGCTCTGCCGTGGGGCACAGCCCTCGCAAAGACATGAAAGAAGAAATTCCTGGAATAAGAGAAGTTAATCTCCCGCGGGGCCAATCTGAAAAGGAGGCGCTTGGCATCCTCGCTGCTCCAGGAGCGCGGCCAAACTGCGATCCCAGATGTTGGCAGCTGGACGCAGTGTCATGAGACCCGAGCTCTCGGCGCGGCTTTAGGACTTAAAAAGCTGCCAGTTCCTCCAGTTTGGGGCCCATTCCAGCTCTGTGGAGGGGGGACGACCTGGGTTTGGGGTCCTGCCTGTGCTTGGAGCTACGTCAGGCACAGCCCGGGGAGCACTTTGACTCCCAACCCGCCTGGGCTGTAGGAGGAGAGCAGCCAAGAGCTCCCTGCCCGAGCTCATCCCGGAGCTGAGATTGCGCTGGGAAAAACCTTCCCAGGCGGGGCTGGGGGTGGTCATGATGCAACATGGATGGAAGCACCCAGGAGCTCACAGCACCGGGAGTGGAGGCTGCCGGGGTGATGCCTAGCCCCAGCTCTTCCTACAGGCAGGCAGTGGGTAGGCAGCAGGCAGACAGCGGGCAGGAAGTGGGGTCAGATCCAGAAATTCCTGCCCGCAGCATCCCCACGGAATCCCGGCCGCGGTCACCCATCGGCACCTCACGCGAAGGGCTCCTGGAGCAGGTCCCAGCAGCCTGGTTAAAGTTCACGGCGGAGCCCCGATCAAAGCTTCTCCTTGGTTCGCTTTTATTTGCTTTTTGCTTAATCCGTCAGGTTTTTTTTCCAGGAAATGGCTCATGCCCTTGAAATTTGAAACACAAACCCAAAGACTCCATCCAGGACCCCGCGCAGAGCCATGCCAGCCCCGGCGGCGCTAACCAGGGGGCCGTGGCGCAACGCGGGCGCTGGCAGCAGAGCCCAGGCAGGGATTTGGAGGGCTCCTTCCCTGCCCTGCCTTTCCCCCCCCTGCACGCAAGGAAGATGTAGGAGGGAGATTTGGCATCGGTGGAGACCACCATGCCGAAGTCTTGGCACCTTCATGAGCTGCTCCGATGCCACGCAAAGGCAGGACCAGGAGGCACCGAGCCGCTGCCCGCTCTGCCCCGGCACAGCCCAGGACCCTTTCTCCCCCCGCCAGCCGCCTTCAGAGAGTCCAATCCCGGCTTAAACAAAACCAGATGCCGCTGACATTCCCAGAAGGTCACATGAAGAGCCGGTGCCTACGGACAGAGAGATGGCTCCTGACAGCAGCCAGTTCTGGGGACAGAGCTCTGGGACCCAGGACATGCCAGCTCCAGGATCCCTCCCCGCAGCAGGGATCGCTGTAGTCCTTGCGGTGATTTTCCCACCCTCCAAGTGAGACGCAGCAGCTCGGGGGCCCCCTGACCTCCCCTGGCAATCCTCCGGCACCAGCTGGAGAAGGAAGCTCCTCACACTGCGCACAAAGCCGTGGACAAGGCAACTTCTGTGGAGCCTGCAGCCCACCCACCCCTGCCAGTGCAGCCCACTCTGCCCCAGCCCCTTGGGAAGCACCATCCGGATGCCAGCCCAGCACCACTGATGTCAGTGGGGTGCCCTCAAATCCTCCTGCATCTCTTACCCCTGTCCTGCTCTGTGTGGGAACCTTGGCTCACAGGGCACCTATGCACCAGCCACTAGCACCCTGGTGCTACTGGGCATGGCTGTGCCAGCAAAGGTGCCCGAGCAGAGGAGGACAGGCAGAGCAGAATGGGGGGTCCCTGCTTAGCCGAGGGCTGGGAAAAGCCCCTCTGCTGAGCTGGGGATGGAAGCAGGTGCCAAGGGGATGGGAATGGATGCTGCCCTCACTGGCAATGCAGACTGGCCACCTCGTCCTGGCAGGAGGAGGGTTTCTGGCCGGCCTGAGGACAGGAGACACAAACAACTCGTTCAGCATCGCCTTCAATTAACAGCAGCAGCAAATGAGGATGGTCACAGGCTGAGCACCGCAGGGCTCCGGCTCCACCGCGCGGCTCCCATGGGAGGAGAGCCCAGGGGCAGCGGGCAAAGCCCCCGGGCTCTGTGTGTGTCCGTGAGAGAGGGACAAGCGTCAGGGCCACCCCAGCTCCAGCTCCACTCCACAGTGACCAGTGAGACCACGCATGCCCCGTGGGCCAGAGAGGACACCTCCACGTGTCTGTGGCTGACTCAGCACACAAGTGACAGTGGGTCTCGGCACCATCTGCTTCCCCATCTGACACCCCTGGTGTCACCAGTGGGTGGCCCTGGCAGTGCTAAGGCACAGCACAGGATCTCTAGGCTGCCTGGGCTCTTGATTTGGCAGGCATCAGCACAGGGAAGTCTGGGCTCATCCTGCCAAGTGCTGGCTGCAGCAGAGCAGAGGGAGCCAGGGCACGGGGGGTGGCTGGGGCAACGGCTGGCAAAACCGGGCCCATCCTATCTTGAAGGGCACACTGCTGAGCCCTGCTGTGCCCAAACGTGGCCAAGTGCATCTGCACCTCCAGTTTGGCACCTGATGTGAGCATGACAGAGAAGTCAGGATGCAGGTGCAGACTCTGTCCCGTAGGAACCAGAGCCTTGCTGGGAGCAGCACCCACCCCAGAGAAACCCAAGTGTGGGCAAAGGCCAGACCCCATCCCAGTGGACAGATAGGACTGGGTAACAGCCTTGCCTGGTCCCCTGCCTGGGCAAAAAACGGGCAGTGAAGGATGCACGGGGGGTGGCTGCCACCAGAGGCTGAACCCAGCCTGTCCTTGCCTGCGCAGCTGGGGCTGGGACAGCGCAGTCCCTGCCAGCTGCTGCACGGCGATGTAACCGGATCCGTTCCTGTCCCAGCGAGCAGGAGGGATGAACGCAATTCCCAGGCGGCCACTTGTTCCCAGACATAATTAATTACCCAGCATTAAATCACTCATCATGTGTGCTGGGGGGAAATGTCCTCACCTCTTCCCGGCCGCCACCTCCCCGGGCACTCGCAGGCTGTCCCAAAAAGCTGCAGCTGGAAGCTCCTGTTGCAGGGCTCCAGTTGAGCACTGGGATGCTCCAGGAGCCAGTCGAGAGCTGGCAGGGCTGGCACTGGGAGGCAGGGTCCTGCACAAGGTGCCCAGACTCACAGCCACGGAAGAGAGTCTTGGGTCAGGAGAGTGCCACCCACTGCCTCACTTCCTAGAGGGTCCAGGCAGTGAACAGAGAGGGTTTGCCCTGGTGATGAGGCAAGGAGGCATTGCCCAAGCCCAGGAAAGATCAGCCTCAGGCCAGCCCCTGCTGATCCCAGCCTTTTCCCTGGAATGTGGAGCCCCCCCGAAGGAGCCCCCTGGATCAAGCCCCTAGACAAAGTGTTCACTGTAGGAGCTGCACGTTCCCTGCCACCCACCCACTCACTAGGCACCCACTGAGCCCCAGGGATGTCTGCTCCATACACCCCTGCCCCTGAATAGGCATCTAACCCCCTTATGCAGAGGACACAACAGATTCAGTGGCCATGCCAGGCATGGCTGTGCTGGCAGAGATGGAACCCAGCTCCATGCTCCCACTGGCTCCAGGCCGCCGGAGTAGGACAGGGACCTGTGGCTTGGCCATCCCACCAGGGCTGCCCCAAGCAGTGGGTGCCCATGTTCTGCTGGGCTGCCCCAGGTGAATGGGCTCATGGCTGCCCGCTCCCCTGTCCTGCCACCTGTGGTGCTGCAGGTGGGCACAGTGCCCAGCAGGCGAGCCCAACTCCCACGGCCACCCACCCATCCCCAGCGAGGCCAAAACACGGCGGGAAGGAAGGGAAAAAGCTGCAAGTCTGTTTCCTAAAGGCTCTGGGAAAAAATGCTGTGTTAGAGGGCACAGCCAAAACCAACAGGCCTTGGCAGCCCGACACAGCCCCGGGCCAGGCAGCCCAGACAGCTCCTGCAGGATGTGGGATAAGGAGAGACAGGCAGGGCAGGGGGCTCCGCGGCGGAGCCCACGCTGAGCACTCCCAGCCCGTGAGGAGGGGCAGTCAGAGGGGCCCATCCTCGAAGGGTCCCACTCACCATGGAGACATCAGCAGAGCTGCCATGGATCAGCCATGGAGGAGGGAATGGAGCTGGGATCCAGCTTTCAAGAGGACAGGGATAGACACTCCTCATGCCCCTTCTGCCCCAAGGTGACTCTGTGTGCGGATACAGGGCCAGGGCAGCTCATGGACTGTCCCATGGTGGCATGCTGCCAGCTCCAAGGGATATGGTCCCCATCACATCCTGCAGGATAGGGAAGGGGGAGCACAGCATCCAGCCCCACGGGCCAGGTCTCTACATTTAACCCTTGTGAGGAGCTCCGCTCCCACTGTCAAATCATAGTGAGACCTGCACTGCTCTGGGGCTGGGCTCCCACCACCAGCTCAGTTCCTGGCCCCTACACCCTGTCAGACTACCACAGGGGTGGCACTGGGACCACACACAACACCTACAAGAGGGTCTCGGGGCAGATACATGTAGGCAGAGCCTCATTTCTCTGAGCTGGTGCTGCCTGCTGCCTGCCTGCACCCTGCTGTCCAGTCCAGCTGCAGACAGGACACAGCTCTTGGCAGCAACCAACAGAGCCCAGCCCAGCCTGTGAGTGACACAGGTGCCCCAAGGCCTCTTTCTCATTTCCTCCCAGCAGCAGCCAGGAGCATCCCCAGCATTCCCCCCAGGGAAGGGACAGTAGAGGGGTCACCAGGAGCTTCCCCAGCAGCTGAGACCTGTCCCTAAGGACCCTGGGCTGCTCTGCCAATTCAGGGGCACTCTGCAGCCAGGGTGGGTGACAACACTCCAGCATGTGCCATGCTACTGGCTGTGCCCACAGTGGGTAAGGATGGCACAAGTGTGACCCGTTGGTACTCACCTGTGGGAGCTCATGCAGCTCAGCACCACTCTCACCCAGGACACACTCCATGCATGTCCATCCCTGGCTGTCTCACTCCATCCCATCCTGCCACAGGATCCCTGTTGAACCCCCATCCCACTCCCATTCCTGTATCCCTCCCTCTCGCCAAGCGAGCAGAGGGCAGGTTTGTGCCAACAGGGGGGCAATGCCACCAACCTGGCGGGGGTTGAGGCCCCACGGACACCCACCCAGCGCCCCGGGGCTGGCCTTACCTGGAGGGTGGAGGCTCTCCTGGATGGCCTCGACGTCGGCCAGGTCGGTGCAGACGCCCTGGCCGTGCATGAGAGTGTGGAGGGGCCGCGGCACGCCGCGGGGTGGGTAGCAGCGCAGCCCGGCCCCGCAGCGGGCGGTGTAGACCCCGCAGGCGGTGCCCCGGCCGAGGGCGCAGGTCGCGCAGCAGCCGCAGCCCGGTTCCCGCACCAGCTCCGCGCAGCCCTGCGGCGCTTTGCAGCGAGCCAACCGCTCCTCCGAGCACGGCGGGCACTGAATTGCCTCTTCCCCGCCTCCCGGCCCCGCCGCCGCCGCCAGCAACAGCAACAGCAGCAGCAGCGGCACAGCCCCACNCGCGGGGCGGCGGCAGCGGCGGCTTTATGCGGCCCCTGGCCACACCTCCCGTCGCCGGCACCGGGGCCACCGGCGGGGCCGCCCCCGTCGCCACCGGGAAGCTACAGGGGAGAGACGCTCTCCGCCGACGGCGGCTTCAGAACCGGGGAGGGAGGATTTAGCACCCGGGCCACCGGCGGGGCAGCTCCGGTGCCGGGCAGCGCAGAGACCCCCGACCTCGTGTGCTCCCGAGCCCCCTGCCCCGCAGACCGGCAGCCGCACCGACACTCATCCCGGTTCTGAGAGCAACTGGGACGAACTGGGAGCGAGGACACAGCACTCGGGGATACACGGCGGGGTTGTGGCCAAGACCCGCAGCGTTGGGCAGCCCCGAGGTGGACTCGGGGCTTCGGGGTCCCCGGCAGGAGCAAAAGCGCTGCCGGTAGCAGCACCCCTGGCAGCTCAGCCCCAGCTGCCAGGGACGCTCCAGGGCACCCCCTGGTTCCCTGAGTCCCCCCACCCTGGCCCCGCTGCCGCTGACTCCACTCTTCCCCTCCCCGGCCCCACACTGTCCCGGGATAAGTTGAAAGGTGCCGGCATCTAGCGGCTACTCGGGAAAACCGGGAGGCGGGCGGGGAGCCCGAGCATCCCCTCCCCGGACACCGGCTCCGCCAGTCCCCGCAGCGTCCGGGCAAGGGCTACCGGGCAGCACGGCGGGAGGTGGCAAGCTGGGGAGAAAGCAAGGACTATGCTCTGTGCCCTGTGGGCGACATGTTCCCGAGCATGCCCGGGGTGGGGCCTGCTGATCCGAGAGCTACCCCCAGGGGCATCTCAGCCAGAGCCAGGCTGGGTCCAGCCGGGTGCGACCTGCCCGGATGCATGAGGGGGGTGCTGGACACAGTCCGGGCTGGGATGAGCCCTGGCACCAGCACAGGCTCGCTACCCCCTCCATGTGTGAGATGCCACAGTGCCCTGACAGGCCTATGCCACACACACCTGGCTCGCTGCAGGGGGTGGCAAAGGCACAAAGATTCCTCCCTCCAGCTACTCAAGGACAGGACAGGCTGCAGCCAGGGGTAAGGCAGAGACTTAACGATCTCATGCCATGGGACAAGGAACTTTGTCCCACATGCCCTGGCACTACTGAGTGCTGGTCATGTCGCCAGACTGGTCCTGGGCAGCCCCAGCAAAACCACCCCCCTGTGCTGTGCCAAGGCTGATGAAAAGTCCACAGCCATGCCCACCGCTGAGGTGACCTCCACCATCCCCATCTGAGGGGGACCACAAGCACCTCAGTGCTCACCACAGCCACCCCCACCACCAGCACCCACAGGGGATGCTGCAGCCCCTTAGGAAGGTGACCTTCATCCCATGGGACATAGGGATCAGCCTGACCCCACACAGCTCTGTGGGGTGAGCACAACATGCAGGGATCAGCCCCAAACCACAGGGTCTGTGCCTGTGCTCTGCACCTCACAGATGACAATTAACACTCATTAAACAGTGGGACCTTGGGGCACTGAGGCTCTGGGGCACTGGGGCACTGAGTCTGGCTGTGGGGTCTTGGCATGGGGCTCAGTGTGGTGGATGGGATGAGAAGAGCAGGGCCAGCCTGCAATGCAGGACCTGGGCTGAGAACCCCAAACTCATCATCATCATCATCACTGGTCAGGCCACCCCTTGAGTGCTGTGTCCAGTTCTGGGCTCCTCCATTGCAGAGAGATGTTGAGGTGCTGGAAGGTGCCCAGAGAAAGGCAGCAAGGCTGGGAAGGGGCCTGGAGCACAGCCCTGTGAGGAGAGGCTGAGGGAGCTGGGGGGGTGCAGGGTGGAGGAGAGGAGGCTCAGGGCAGAGCTCATTGCTGCCTGCAGCTCCCTGCAGGGAGGCTGTAGCCAGCTGGGGTTGGGCTCTGCTGCTAGGCCCCCAGGGCCAGAAGAAGGGGACACAGACTCAAGCTGTGCCAGGGCAGGGTCAGGGTGGATGTTAGGAGGAAGTTGTTGGCAGAGAGAGTGATTGGCATTGGAATGGGCTGCCCAGGGAGGTGGTGGAGTGCCCATGGCTGGAGGTGTTGAAGCCAAGCCTGGCTGGGGCACTTAGTGCCATGGTCTGGTTGGTTGGGCAGGACTGGGTGCTAGGTTGGACCGGATGAGCTTGGAGCTCTCTTCCACTCTGGTTGATTCTATGATTCTATGATTCATGGGTGAGTGTATCCAGTGCTTAACTGGCATTCTGAAGTTTGAGTGCCAGCACTGATGGCACTGGCCATGGCACCGATGGCACTGGCCATGGGGGCTCCCAGGAACAGCTTCTGTCTCCTGTGCTGGTGAGCTGGGCAATGCCAAGCGTGCAGGCAGGACACAGGCAGGCGGACTCCACGTCCCCACCCTGTGTTTCACAGCTCCCCTTCTCCTCTCCCAGCTGGCACAGGGCCCTGCAAGGCATCAGCACTCAGCATTGCTCAGGAGCCCCTGCTCTGCCTGGCACTGCTTCACAGTGGCCGTGACTTGTAGCAGAGGCGCCAGCCTTGGCACGGTGTCCAAGGGGGGACCAAACCCAAATAGGTGCCCAGCCCTGCTTGGGCTGCAGCTCCTTATCAGGCCTTGACAGCACTGAGCCCCCACCAGGGAGACTGTTGTGTCTGCGGGCAGAGGCAGTGGGCAGTGCCAATGGCTGGCAAGATGTGCAGGAGACACAGCCCCACAGCCCTGTCCCAGCACCATCCTGCACGATGGAGAGGGCCTGGGCTGGTGCACCCCACAGATGTGCTGCTCCTGCCCAAATCACAGCCAGGCAGGCTCCATCCCCTGGCATGCGGTCCAATGCTTGGTGCACAGAGCTCAGTGCCAGATGTAGCCCAGCTCCCCTGCCTGTGGCAGGGCAGTCCTGTGCCCCCAGCCTGGGGCTCTGTGGGCCCCCAGCTTGTCCTTCCAAACCTCGATGGCTCTTTGGGGTTCCCAAGGATGATAGGGAGGGCCCTGAAGAGAAGCTTGAGGTCACACAGGGCAGGGACAGAACCGAGGCTGAGGGTTAGAGGTGGCTGGAGCCCCCCAGGCAAAGGTGTCCCTGAGGGAGCAGGGTGGTTTGTACCCACTGTGGCATACGATGGCTGCACAGGGCACAGGTATGGCACCCACATCACCCAGGTGCTCACTGCCCCATCCGCAGGCTCTGTCCCCTCCTGGCACCAAGCACTGGTGGCAGGGCAGACCCCCACAGAGCACCTGGCTGCTGTCACCGCAGCCGACGACCCTTGCTCGCAGGCAGCTCCCTCCTCCGCTGCCCTCCCCCCTGCCTTTACTCCCCGTTTCCAGACAGCATCTCTCCCCTGCCCTCCCACGCCTCTGTCCCAGCGGCTCCTCCTGGCCCTGGCTCCCCTCCCGGTGGTTCCCGGCTGCCTTCCTTGCCCCTCGTCAGCAGGGCAGAGGGCGATTTGGCTTTATGGGTGCTCAGCCCCCGCCGGATGCGGCCCGAGGGGCGTGTCGGGCGCTGCGGGGGCCGCGGTGATAACAGCGGGAGCCGGAGCAGAGCCACAGGAGCAGAGCGCGGGTGAGTGGGGTGAGACAAGCACCCCCATCCTGGGCAGCCTGGCGCCGAGGCAGTGGCATGGGGTCCAGCAGCCCCCAGCACCTCCTCTGCACGCTCTGCCTCCTCTTGGTGCTGGCCGGGATCCTGCCCCCCACCACGGCCCAGTGGTTTAACCTGGGCTTGGAAGATTCCACACCAGATCCGGGCACCAGCCCCACGGCCCCCACGGCACACAGACTGGACGGAGATGAAGGTAAGCATGATGGGATGGGGCACAGCTTCCCTGGCACCCTCAGCTCTTGCACCCCAGCATGGAGGTGCCCCTCCAGGATAAGGCTGGAGGGTGACTCCTGAGGTGCCACGGTGTGGGGCTGCTTGGTGGCACCACTGCGGACGTGGAGAGTGCTAGGACTGGCAGCGCTGTGCCATTCCAGACCCCTCCAGCCCTGGCACCTCCTGCCCCATCGCCCCTTTGCTCCTGCAGATGGAGATGCTCACCGTGTGGAGCCCACGCGGAAGGTGCCACTGAACAAACCTCCCCTGGCAACAGCCCCCAGGCGCCGGGAGCCCCTGGGCAAGGGGGCAGTGAAGGGCCCGGGCCATGCCTCACCACGCACACGAGGCCAGGTGCCATTCCCTGGGCAGCATCCCCTCCCTGCCCCACCCCAGCCCTCCCAAAACTCCCCAGCTGCTGCAGGGTCCTTCATCACCTCCTCCCCCTTATCTGTGCCCTGCTCTGGCCCCGAGCCGCGGCTCAGCTGCCTCTGCCTCTGCCCCTGTGGAAAGGTGCCACAGCAGCTCTCAGTGTCCCCTCGACAGGAAGTGACTCTGGGGCTTGGCATCCACCCCAGGCTGTGGGCAGCTATGGCTGCAGGGGGGTCTCACATGCCCTTGGGACCCTGCACTGAGCTCTCCTGTCCACCCCAGCAGCACCGACCCGCGGCCCCCCCGGAGATCTTCGAGGGCAGTGCTGAGGAAGAGGAGTTCCTGCGGATCAAGGTGGTGGAGGGGTCCTGTTCTCCGGGGGGGGGCTGCAAGGGGCAGCCTGAGATGGGCATCCACTTGAGGGGTTCTGGGGCACCTGGACTGGCAGGGTGGGTGAGATGGGGATGGTGCTGAGTGGCCTCACGCTCAGACCTTCCTCTCCCCTGCACAGACAACAGCGAAGGAGCTGCCCCGAAGGGTGCCCCCACCCCCGGAGATGGACCCTGCTCTCCAGGTGCCAAGTGGGTGCAGGGCAGCCGTGCCAGACCCTGCAGCCAGGGCTCCCATCCCACAGCTCATCCCTGTCTCCTTCTCCAGGTGCACAACAGCTCCAGCTGCGTCTGCCCTGCATGGCCAGGCCCTCCTGGCCCCCCTGGCCCAAAGGTGAGGCGGGCAGAGGCTCAGTGACACAGGGACCCACAGGGGCACCAAGTGCCACAGGGGCTCAGTGAAAGAAATGCTGCAGTTCTGTTGGCCAAGCAAAACCTTTTCTGCTCAGGATCAGAGCTGGGGGTGACTCAGGAGTCCCCTGGCAAGGGGTAGGGTGTCCCCAAAGCAGGCACCACTGAGGGAGGTGCCAGGAGCCAGGCTCTGTCTTTGCCTTGCAGGGAGAGAAAGGTGACCGAGGGCTCCCGGGAGAGAGAGGCCAGCCTGGATCCTCCGGGGACAGAGGCAAGGCTGGCAGCCCGGGGCAGCCAGGGCACCAGGGACCCCGGGGCCCTCCAGGGCCCCCAGGACCACCAGGGCCCCCAGGACTCCCAGGAACCTGGGGAGCCAGGAGCCCACCCACACTCTCTGCACTGCCCAAGGGATCAGACAATGAGGTAAGTGCTGGCATTGGGGCACAGGCAGGTAATGCCAGGGCAGGTGGGTGATGCCAGTGCTGGCTGCAGGGTCTGGCATGGGGAGGACTTGGGGCATGTGGTCATGGGAGGGGGCAGCTCAGGGTAGGGGGGACCAGGAGATGGGACAGGAATTCACTGCCTCTGCTCTCTCCTTCCTCCCTCCCTCCAGCTCGGGAAGCAGCTGGGAGCATCCAGCCCTGCAAGGACCCCAGGCCCCCCCGGAGCTCCTGGCCTGCCTGGACCCCCAGGATACCCAGGCCATGATGGCCCCCCAGGGGTCCCTGGGCGGGATGGGCAGCCAGGACCCCCTGGCCCACCCGGGGCTCTGGGACCACCTGGCTTCCCTGGGACCGAGGGACCTCAGGGACCTCCAGGCTCAGCTGGGCCAGACGGACCCCCAGGGCCACCAGGGCTCCCAGGGCCACAAGGTGCCCCCGGGCTGCCCGGGCATGAAGGACCCCCTGGTGCCACAGGACCTGTATCACCCCCTGGCAAGCCAGGGCTGCGAGGGGAGCCAGGGTACCCTGGACTGAAGGTAAGGGGGTGCCAGCCCAGCCCCTGCTTGGCCCCGGTGCCAGAGCAGAGCCAGCAGGGTAGGGATGTGGCAGGGTCACTGTTCCCTCGCTGTGCCCAGGTGGGCAGCAACCCCCAGCACTGAGCCCATTGCAGGGCTCCAGGCTGCCCCAGCCCTGCTGCCGTGGGGCCTGGGGGTCAGGGAGGGCTGAGCCCCCAAGCTCACCACCCTCATGTGTGGTCTGGCAGGGTGAGAAGGGTGAACGTGGACTGCCAGGCATGCCAGGGAGCCCTGGCAGGACAGGAGAGACAGGGTCCCCAGGCATGCCTGGTCCCATGGGGCCACCAGGACCACCAGGGGACTACAGGGTGAGTAGGGGGTCTCAGAGCTGGGGGTGGTCAGGGGTGGGGGGCATCCCCATGCTCACCCCAGCACATCCTCTCCTTCTAGTGTGACTCACACCACGCAGGGCACCGTGGATCAGCTGGGCCACCGGGGCCCAAGGTGAGCCAGGGGAGTGGGCACTGTGGGAAGTGCTCCATGGCAGCCAATGCACAGTGCTGTGCCAGGGGGACAGGAGTGCCCAGGGACCCCGATGGCACTGACAGGATCTCTTTGCTTTCCTTCCAGGGAGAAAAGGGTGACCCTGGAGAGCAGGTTTGTAACTATGAGCACTGACATGGGGGCAGCTGGCTGAGAGGGTCCCATTCCTACAACCCAAGTGTGAGCCCCTGTGCACAGCTGGGCACACCCCATGCCCCCTGCCCCCCCCAGGCTCTAACCCTACCTCCCCCAGCGGTGCTGCTTTGGGGACCATGAGTGCAAGCCAGGCCACGGCAGCTTCCCCAGCACTGGCAGCCAGTCCAGCTCCTGGGTGCCCATCAGTGGGTACCAAACGGTGAGTCCTCAGAGGCTGGGGCCCCAGCTGGCATGTGGGAGGGAGGATGCAGAGGGGGATGATGGAAGGATGAAAGATGAAGAGATGGATGAGGAGCAATGGGATGAAGATCAGCCTGGACTTTCTCCTTCTGCAGGGCAGCAGAGAGGATCCAGAGATCTACGGAGCCATCATCCCCCACGTGAGCAGGGCACCAGGCTGCCCTCCAGCTCTGCCCCACCCTGGGGGGGTTCAGCCCCGGGAGGGGAGTGGGAGGGTAAAGGACAGTGCTGGGGTGTCCTACAGCTGCCCCCCCAAAAGGCAGCGTCCAAGCAGCCCACTCCAATCTCCACACTGCTCTACTGCAGGGTCCTCGAGGTCCCCCTGGGCACCCTGGCCCCCCCGGGCCCCCCGGCCCCCCTGGAGCGCCAGGACTCCTCTACCTCAATGTAAGACCCAGCAGGGGCTGTGCACATGCCTGTGCCAGGGCACACCCTCGTGTGCACGCATGGCACCAGGGGCTCCCCACAACCCCCCCTGTCTTTGCTTCCAGAGGGTTTACCCTGTCCGTGCCCAGCCACCCTGCAAGCAGCCGGTAAGCCATGGCCTCACTGCCCCCGGGAGGGACCCTGTCCCCTCCCTGTGTGCCAGGAAGGGGGGCTCTGTGCCCCGTGGCAGTAAGGGCCCCCTCTTGCCTTCACAGGCAGGCAGCAGCACAGGCTGGGCCGCAGGTAAGGGCACATCCCAGGGTTTCTGAGCTCCAGCTTCTGCAGGAGCACCTCCTGCCATGCCTCACATCTGTTCGGGGGCACCGGGGCTGTGCCACCCTGCACGGGTCCCCCGGCACTGCCACCACCACCTCCCTGCGGGGCTGGCTCCCATGGGAGCACCAAGCCCCTGCATCAGGGCACCTTGTGACCTCTCCACCCTCTCCAGGTTCTCCAGACGCTGATGCCCCTCGGGCAGAGCTGCCAGCCCCCGATGCTGATCCCCAGGTGCATGCTGGCTGTGGTCAGGGGCGAGCCCCCCAGGCCCCCCGGCCGCCCCGTGCCCCACTGCCAGGCCGTGAACCTCTGCATACCCCCCAGCGCCAGACGTGGGTCTTCAGGACCAAGAAGGAGATGCTGAAGCTGGGCAGTGCCATGCCCGAGGGCAGCCTGGTCTACGTGCAGGAAGGGGGCAGCGCCTTCCTCCGGACCCCCACCGGCTGGAGCCGCCTACTGGTACCGGGTGCCAAGCATGCCCCTTGGGGTGCCTGGCACAGAGCAGGGGCCCAGCCTTCAGCCCTGGCAGCCAGCACAGGGTTGGAGGTAGCCCTGGAGCAGCAAAGCCCTGGGAAGGTGCCAGTGTGCCCCTAACCTGTCCTCTGCTCCTTGCCTTGTGCAGGTGGAGGACTCAGAGTCGCTCCTGGCTGGTGACGACCCCGCGGCCTCCACCCCACAGTACCAGGTGAGGGTCTGGGCACCCACTGGGTCCACTCATGTCCCAGTAAGGAGACAGAGACCTTTGCTTGTGGAGAGGCACAGACCCCACAGGGCTGTCTTCTGCTTTCCATTCAGGAGGCAAAGAGGGCACAGACGAGAGGTCCTGACATGGCACAGCCTGGGCTGGCCCTGGCAGACTCACTGGTGAGCTTTGGCCGTGCCAGGAGGGACATGCTGTGGAGAGGGGATGGTGGCAGGGCAGCACCAGCCTGGCAGGCACAGACCCTGGGGTTGGGATGGGGTGGGTGCTGCATCAGTAGCACTCATGGCACGGGGATGGGTATCCACAGCTGACCTGGGCCACCTTATTCCAGGTGCAGAAGGAAGGGCAAAGGCTGCCCCAGCTCCTGCCAACCACCATTGCCCCGCGGATCCCATCGGTAAGTAATGCCCAGCCCCGGGGGAGAGGTGCCCAGGGAACCTTTCCGTGCCTGTTTGGCACTGCCGGAGGCTCACATCCTCCTGGGAAGGAGGAAGCAGAGACCTCAACACCTGGCCATGCCCACACCTCGCTGCTGCCCTGCCTCCCCTCCCCAGCTCCGCCTGGCCGCCCTCAACGTGCCCCTCACCGGCGACACCAGCGGGATCCGCGGTGCCGACCTGCAGTGCCACCGGCAGTCCCAGGAGGCTCAGCTCTATGGCACTTTCCGGGCATTCCTCTCGGCACCCACCCAGGACCTGGCCTCCATCGTCAAGAGGACAGACAGAGCCCTCCCCATCGTTAACCTGAAGGCAGGTACTCCCCTGCCCCCGGGGGGGCTGCCGGTGGCAAAGCCCCGTGGCCCCCGGTGAGCCCTGGCAGGAGGATCCTTGCCCAGTCCCGTGCTAGGGCTGCTGCGCCCCAACCGTGCTCCACGCTTGTGTTCTGGGAGTGGGCAGGATGTCACTGCTCACCGGTGGGGGGCACAGGGGCACCTCCCCAGCCTCCAGCTCAGCACCGGTTGTTGCCCCACAGGGCCAGCTGCTGGCCAAGTCCTGGAGCTCCCTCTTCGAGGGCTCAGCCAGTGCCACCCCGCGGGGCCCCATCTACTCCTTCAACGGGCGCAACGTCCTGACAGATCCCCTCTGGTGAGTCTGGCCACGGGGTGGGCACTGGCAGGGCATCTCTGAACAAATGCACCCATGCCAGGAACCAGGGTGGGGGTCTGCAGTGGGTCCTCCCCTGTCCCTGGCACTTGCACTGATGAAGGAGCTGGTGCAAAGAACTGGAGGTGGCCTGAACGGTGTCCTTCAGCCCCTCTCACCCCTATCCCCATCTGCAGGCCACGACGGCTGGCCTGGCACGGATCCACCCCTCGGGGCAGCCATGCCCGCAGGAGGGATTGCCAGGGCTGGCGCAGCTCCGGCCCCGGGGAGGGCCTGGCCACCCCCCTGGGTGAGGGCAGGCTGCTGGCTGGGCACCGGCACAACTGCTCCGAGGCTCTGGCAGTGCTCTGCGTGGAGGTGGCATTTCCCTACTGGCACATGTGGTGACCCTGGCACCAGTGTCCCCCAGCAGCATCCCCCAGTCTTGTGGAGCAGCATGAAGGCAACAACTGCAGTGTGGGAACTGTGAAAGAACAGCAAGAGGATGCCAACCCTGCAGCCAGCTAGTGCTGTGCTTGCCCCTGACTGTGCCATCCCTGCCATGGGGCAGCAGGGTGATGCCAGGCTGTGCACAGCTGCCTGCCTGTGCTTTCATCAAAGCAAATGTCACTGCCCAAGAAATAAAGACACAACAAAGTTGATTTCTTGGTTGAGCCTCAAGGCTCAGTTTTGGGTGCCCCTGCCCAGGCAGCAAGGGGCACAGAGGGTAACACGCTGCAGCCAGCCTGGGGACTGCAAAAGAGGCTGGAGCCTCAGTGGGCTTCAGTCCCGTTGAACTCAGTGTTAATGGTGGGGCTGGGTGTGGAGTGGGCACCATGGAGACAGGGTGATGGCACCCGTGCCAGGCGACAGGACAGCAGAGCAGCCTCTGCCAGAGTGCGGGCGGCAGGGTTTGGAGATCGGGCAGGGTTTCGCTCCTCTCGGGTTGCAGGCAGCGGAGTCTGCCCCTTCCAGAATGCAGGAAGCAGAATTTGCCTCTCCTGGTGTGCAGGCAGCAGCTGGAAGCTGGAAGCCTTCACCCTTCTCCGCGGGCAGTGGGATGGCAAAGGCATGCGGGCAGCGCTGGGGCATGGGCTGTGGGCACTGCAGAGGGGTCTGGGCAGAGCACAGGGGCTTGGGCAGCAGCAGAGCTTTGGGTCTCTGCCTGCCAAGGAAGCAGCCCCCTGCTCAGTTGGTGGTTCTGGGGTTGGCACATCTGTTGAAGGGGCAGAACTATGCCTTAGTGTCCCCAGTGTGCCACTGGAATGTGCCCAGTGTATTCCACGGTGCCCCCTAAAACCACCCAGTGTAGCCCAGCGTGCCCCGGGCACTGCCCTGCATACCCAAGCACACAAACAGCCCCCGGGGCAGGCGTTGGGTTCCCGCCCTCCTCGTTTTCCTATTGGCAAATTTCGCTGCCCGTCCCGCAACTGCCCCTTTTGAGTGGCTGGTTTGAAGGCGAGCAGCGCCTTGTAAGTGGCGGGAGAGAGGGTAGGGGGCGGGCTTGTCCCCGCCCTCCCGCTGTCATTGGCTGCGCGCCGGGAGCCGGCGGGCGGTGATTGGCGGAGAGTTTCGGCGGGCTGAGCGGAGCTTTGAAGGGCCCCGCGCGTTCGCAGCCGCCATCGCCTCTCTCAGCAGCGCTCACTTCGCCGCCATGGAGCTCCTGGAGACCCCCGCGCCCCTCCGAGTGCGTCCGCCCCGTCCCTGCAGAGGGGCTCCGACTCCCCCTCCCCTCGGTTTCTGGGCCCCCTCGGTGTCTCCCTAGGCCTCTCATGGCCTCCTCCCGATGTCCTCCGGTGCCCTGATCCTCTGGGATGTCCCACGCCTCCCCCGGCCCCGGCCTCGGCCTCCTCCGTTCCCCTGGCATTTCCCCCATGCACTCTCTCGGCTCACCTCGGCGTTCCTCTCTCCGCTGGTCCCTGCGCTGTCCGAGGCCCACTCAGATTCGCCCCTTCCTGGCTTGATCCCTTCGGGCCCCTCCGGTTCCCCCCCCGCGGTCCCTCACTGCCGCTGTCTCCCCCTCTCCGCATAGCCCTCGGACGAGAACCTTCGGCTGCCCAAGGGCGATGTCCCCAAGAAGCAGCTGTCGGTGGAGCACATCTACCAGAAGAAGACGCAGCTGGAGCACATCCTGCTCCGGCCGGACACCTACATCGGCTCCGTGGAGCTGGTCACCCAGGTACGGGGGGACAGAGCCGGGGGGGCTAAGCAGATGGGAAGCGATGAACATCTGGTGCTAAAGCACACAACATCTGCTTCACAAACAGACGGCCTAGAAGCGGAGGTGGGCCTGAGGGGGCTTATGTGTTTCTTGCCTGTTTCCTTTCCAGCAAATGTGGGTTTTTGATGAGGACGTGGGACTGAACTGCAGAGATGTGACCTTTGTGCCTGGCTTGTACAAAATCTTTGATGAGATTCTAGGTAAGGTGACCTCTGCTGGGTCAGTGATTGAGGAGTTATTAATGGCTCTAAGAACGTCTGAGAAATGTGAACTGCATGCAAGGACCTCCCAAGTGTGCTGATACCTAAGTGGTATTGCTGGCCAGGTAAGGTCCACTGCGTGGACCTTCATCAGCATAGAATCAGTCAGGGTTGGAAGGGACCACAAGGAGCAGCCAGTTCCAACCCCCTTGCTATGCCCAGGGACACCCTACCCTAGAGCAGGCTGCTCACAGCTTCAGCCAGCCTGGCCTTAAACACCTCCAGCCATGGGGCCTCAAACACCTCCCTGGGCAACCCATTCCAGCCTCTCACCACTCTCATGCTCAACAACTTCCTCCTCACCTCCAGCCTGACTCTCCCCACCTCCAGCTTTACTCCATTCCCCCCAGTCCTGGCACTCCCTGACAGCCTCAAAAGTCTCTCTCCAGCTTTTTTGTAGCCCACTTCAGATGCTGGAAGGCCATAAGAAGGTCCGCTGGGAGCCTCCTCTTCTCCACCGCTCACAGCCCCAACTCTTTCAGTCTGTGCTCACAGCAGAGCTGCTGCAGCCCTCTCAGCATCCTCCTGGCCCTTTTTTCGATATGCTCCAGCATCTCCACATCCCTCTTGTCCCAGGGACTCCAGAACTGGATGCAGTACTCCAGGTGGGGTCCCACTAGAGCAGAGTAGAGGGGAGAATCACCTCCCTTGACCTACTGGCCACACTTCTGATGCAGCCCAGGCTCTGATTGGCTTTCTGGGCTGCACACTGTTGTCTCCTATTGAGCTTCTCATCCAGCAGCACCCCCAAGTTCCTCTCCTCAGGGCTGCTCTCCAACCACCCACTGCCCAGCCTGGAATTGTGCTTGGGATTGCCTCGACCCAGCTGCAGGACCTTGCTCTTGGTCACCCATCAAACAATGGATGTTTGTTCACAGAGCATGTTGGCTATTGATTATACTTGGAAATATTGGCTGTTGATGGCCTTCCAGTAGCTCTCTTGATGCCCATCCGTGGCATGCTGGCACACTTTGCTTTGTCCAGTCCCAACAACCAGTTCTGTGCAGCCCCAGATTCTCTCTTATGTGTTAAACCGTGGGGCTCACCTTTGCAGCTCCCAGGATTTGCACCCCAGGATGATTGTTAGCAACTTACTGACATTTTGCATTTGTTCTGCTTGAAGACAATTCACAGTTCATAGCTTGGTCTCCATTGAGAACCTGCCCTAACAGCAATGATTTTTCCCTTCCAGTCAATGCTGCAGACAACAAGCAGAGGGATAAAAACATGTCCTGCATCAAAGTCACCATCGATGTGTAAGTGGATTTCATTTTGTTTTCCCAGCTGAAGCAGGTTAGATGTCCCCACTTGTGCTGCTCCCTCAGCTGCTTGTAGCACTGGAGGGAGCTTAAGCCAGTGGTGAAAACTCTTTGTGCCGAGTCCTGGGCTCTCTCACTGAGCTGATTGCCGTCTGCCATTGGGACCACTTCCCTCTTTTCTTCCTGTCAGCCTTTTTTCTGGCTGAGCACAGAGGAAGGACTTTTCCCCGCCGTGGTCCCTCTCCCTTTGTGCAGGACTGTGCTTTTCCGTTGCCTCGTCCTCCCTCTGCCGGCTGCTCCTGCACTTGCTGAGCACAGATCTGCTGCTGAGGAAATGGTGGCCTTGCCCCAGAGCTTTTGCTTCGCAGCTCACCCGTTTTCGACACACTTCTTTTGGTGTTTTCCCCCAGAGAGAACAACTCCATCAGCGTGTGGAACAACGGCAAAGGCATTCCAGTCGTTGAGCACAAAGTGGAGAAGGTTTATGTGCCTGCCCTCATCTTTGGGCAGCTGCTCACATCCAGCAACTACGATGACAACGAAAAGAAAGTCACAGGTAGGACAGACTCAAATATATCCACTAAGGTTTCTGAGCAGCCTGAAGTAAAGAGAGGAGAAGGTGCTCCTTAGAATCATAGAATCAACCAGGTTAGAAGAGACCTCCCAGCTCATCCAGTCCAACCTAACACCCAGCCCTATCCAGTCAACCAGACCATGGCACTAAGTGCCTCATCCAGGCTTTTCCTGAACACCTCCAGGGACGGTGACTCCACCACCTCCCATCCCAATGCCAATCACTCTCNCCAGGCCTTTCACCAGCTCTGTTGCCCTTCTCTGGACACCTTCCAGCACCTCAATATCTCTCTTGAATTGAGGGGCCCAGAACTGGACAGAGGACTCAAGGTGTGGCCTGAGCAGTGTTGAGTACAGGGGAAGATAACCTCCCTTGTCCTACTGGCCACACTGTTCCTAATACAGGCCAGGATGCCATTGGCTCTCTTGGCTACCTGGGCACACTGCTGGCTCATCTTCAGCCTACTATCACAGCCTCTGAGTCCAGCAGAGAGAGGCCTCCATGCTCTGCTTTACAGTAAAAATGGTTCAAACAGAGAGAAGAGAGAAAATTCTCCTTCAATTCCAGCCAGATCTGGCTTTGCAGTCGTGTGCTGAGTGTGCCAGATGTTGCTGCTTGTTGACAGTTGTTCTTTGCACTGAAGTGGCTGAGCTGCTGTTGGCCTGGAATTCCTTCAGATGGCTTTGGCTGAAGGGAATCACTTCAAGCTGCTCTCCTCCTAATTCCAGGTGGGCGAAATGGCTATGGAGCCAAACTGTGCAACATCTTTAGCACCAAATTCACTGTGGAAACTGCATGTCGAGAATACAAGAAGTTATTCAAGCAGGTATGGACTCTCCCTGGGTCAGGAAGGGGACACCTGAGACTCTCTGATAAAACCCTGAGCTGTTGTCCCAAAATTCTCGGCAGGATTTGCACCTCAGGGCTGCATTTTAATGTCTGAAGGAAGCCTATAGGAAGGCTGGGGAGGGGCTGTTTAAAAGGGCAGGGGGGCAGTGGTTTGAAACTGGAGCAGTGCAGAGTTAGATTGGACATCAGGGGAGAATTTTGCACAGTGAGGGTGGGGAGACACTGGTACAGGCTGCCCAGGGCTGTGGTTGAGGCTCCATCCCTGGAGACATTCGAGATCAGCCTTGATGTAGCCCTGGGTGGCCTGCTCAAGTTGGAGGTGTCCCTGTTAAGTGCAGGAGAGGTTAGCCAAGGTAAGTTTTGAGGGTCCCTTCCAACCTGTGCAACCTGTGACCTCAAACCTCAGCTTCTGATCTCCAAAACTGAAGCTCTAGAGGCTGATGTGTGTTAAAGAAGGACATGGAACTGTTGGAGTGAGTCCAGAGGAGGCCATGAGGATGGTCAGAGGGCTGCAGCAGCTCTGCTATGAGGACAGGCTATGAGAGTTTGGGCTCTGCAGCCTGGAGAAGAGAAAGCTTTGAGGAGACCTTGGAGTGGCCTTCCAGTGTCTGAAGGGGACTGCAGGAGGGCTGGGGAGGGACTGTGGACAAGGTCTTGTGATGACAGGACAAGGAGTAATGGGTTTGAACTGGCAGAGGTGAGATTTAAACTGGATGTTAGGAAGAAATTCCTGACAGTGAGAATGGTGAGACACTGGCACAGGTTTGCCCAGGGAGGTGTCCAGGACCAGGTTGGATGAGGCCTTGAGCAACGTGTTCTAGTGGGAGCTGTTCTTGCCTATGGCAGGGGGTTGGAACTGGCTGAGCTTTGAGATCCCTTCCTACCTAAACCATTCTATGATTCTAAACCTGCAACTTCCAACCCTTCCTTTCCCTCAGACCTGGACAAACAACATGAGCAAGGCTGGTGAAATGAAACTGAAATACCATGATGGAGAAGACTACACCTGTGTCACCTTCCAGCCTGACCTGGCCAAGTTCAAGATGCAGACCCTGGACAAGGACATTGTGGCCCTGATGTCTCGCAGGGCTTACGACATCGCTGGCTCCACCAAGGATGTCAAAGTCTTCCTCAATGGACAGAGGCTGCCTGTAAGTCAGGATGCCCAAGCAGCAGCCACACATCTGGATTGCTCACCCCTCTCTTCTCTGAGCAGCCAGCCCTTGTCAAAGCCATTTCTGTCACTGCAGATAGCAGAGAGCAAAGTCTGCCTGAGTGATTCCTCAGGATGGGGAATTATTTATAGGAGCTGCTCTGAAGCTGCTGTCTGCTCTCATCTGTCTGCAGGTGAAGGGATTCCGCAGCTATGTGGACCTCTACCTGAAGGACAAAGTAGATGAAACTGGGAATGCACTTAAGGTCATCCATGAGGAGGTGAATTCTCGATGGGAAGTCTGTCTGACTTTAAGTGAAAAAGGCTTCCAGCAAGTCAGCTTTGTCAACAGCATTGCCACCACCAAGGTAACTCCTGGCTTGCCTCAAGTCGAGCCAGCACTTGACTAAAGCACCCAGTTCTGTACTTCTCTGTTCTTTAAGTCATCTTCTGAGCTACTTCTAACCTTGATTTTACAATTCACAGCTAAACTCTCCTTTATTTCATCATCAAAATGCAGAAATCCAAATGAACTTGGAATGTGATGAGGAAGGAATCAGTGAAGGAAACACTTTAAGGCTCAGTTGTAGATTAAAGGCCAAAAAAAAAACCACCCAAAGGAAATGTAAATTTGCTCTATGTAGCCATTCCCTGTGGCTTTGGGGTTTTGTGACCAGCCCCAAACCCAGGCTGGGTGCAAAGTGGTTTGAGAGCATCCCTGAAGAAAGAGCCTTGGGGGTGTTGGGTGCTGAGCAGCTCCCCAGGAGCCAGCAGTGCTCTCACGCAGTGCTGGGCTGCAAGCAGAGAAGTGTGGCCAGCAGGGCAGGAGAGGGGATTGTGCCCCTTAGCTCTGCTCTGCTCAGACCTCACCTCCAATCTTGCCTCCAGCTCTGGTGTCCCCTGCAGGAGGGCAGAGAGCTGCTGGAGTGAGGCCAGAGAAGGGCCAGGAGCATGCTCAGAGGGCTGCAGCAGCTCTGCTGTGAGCACAGACTGAAAGAGTTGGAGCTGTGCAGGCTGGAGAAGAGGAGGCTCCCAGGTGACCTTCTTATGGCCTTCCAGCATCTGAAGTGGGCTACAAAAAAGCTGAAGAGAGACTTTTGAGGCTGTCAGGGAGTGACAGGACTGGGGGGAATGGAGCAAAGCTGGAGGTGGGGAGAGTCAGGCTGGAGGCGAGGAGGAAGTTGTTGATCATGAGAGTGGTGAGAGGCTGGAATGGGTTGCCCAGGGAGGGGGTTGAGGCCCCATGGCTGAAGGGGTTTAAGGCCAGGCTGGCTGAGGCTGTGGGCAGCCTGCTCTAGGGTAGGATGTCCCTGGGCATGGCAGGGGGGTTGGAACTGGCTGCTCCTTGTGGTCCCTTCCAACCCTGACTGATTCTGTGATTCTATGATCCAAGGCTGCCTGGTGTTCTGCACACACTTGACTCCCAGGGAGCTTTCTCTGCAGTTGTCATTCCCCTGAGCTCCAGCCCTGCTGTACCTGGGGATATTCCTAGGCTTTGATGTGGTTACCATTTTCCAGCTAAAGTCACATCCCATCACTCTGGCAAATTGCTTTCCTGTTCCAGAAGCTCTGTTCTCCATCCTTAGCACTCTTAGCTGTTTCCAGATGTCAGTGGCTGCTTCATATTGCTTCATGCTTCAAGTTTGCAATGGGTCCCCAGGCACGGAGTCACCCCCAGCTCTCTGCTTTTTCCCCAGGGTGGCAGACATGTTGACTATGTAGCTGACCAGCTGGTGACAAAACTCATTGATGTGGTGAAAAAGAAGAACAAAAATGGAGTTGGAGTGAAGCCTTTTCAGGTAAAATGTCAGGGTTTCCCCAGTGGCAAACACAGCTCAAGCTCTGCTGCAGCCTCACTACAGCTTAATGCATTCCTACAGCAATTAAGAACAGATATGTCCATTCTGCAGGCCATAGATAGTAAATTGCTAATTAAAGAAGTCTCTCCTTGTTCAGGTTAAGTCAATAATCATCTCTTGATTTGGCTGAGGGAGCTGGGGTTAGTCAGCCTGGAGAAGAGAAGGCTCCAGGGAGACCTTATTGCTGCCCTCCAGTACCTGATGGGGCTACAAGAAGGCTGCAGAGGGACTATCCCCAAAGGCCTGCAGTGACAGGCCCAGGGGCAATGGTTTGAAATGAGAGCAGAGCAGATTGAGATGGGATGTGAGGAACAAGTTCTGCACCGTGAGGCTGCTGGAAGCCTGTGGCCTTTCAGGATCTGAAGTGGGCTACAAGAAAGCTGGGGAGGGACTTTTGAGGCTGTCAGGGAGTGACAGGACTGGGGGGAATGGAGCAAAGCTGGAGGCAAGCAGGTTCAGCCTGGAGGTGAGGAGGAAGTTGTTGAGCCTGAGAGTGGTGAGAGGCTGGAATGGGTTGCCCAGGGAGGTGGTTGAGGCCCCATGGCTGGAGGTGTTTAAGGCCAGGCTGGCTGAGGCTGTGGGCAGCCTGCTCTAGGGTAGGGTGTCCCTGCCCATGGCAGGGGGGTTGGAAGTGGCTGATCCTTGTGGTCCCTTCCAATCCTGACTGATTCTATGATTCTATGGAACACTGCAGCAGGTTGCCCAGAAAGGGAGTTGAAACTGGACAAGGCTCTGAGCAAGCTGCTCTAGTGGAGAAATCCCTGCTGAGTGCAGAGGACTCACCTCTGGAGGTTCCTTCCAGCCAAACCCTTCTGTGATTTTGTGATCAGAGCACAGGAGGTCACTGCAGATGCACTAAAGCTCAGACTCTTAGATTAAAGCTATTTAAGCTGAGAGCTTCTGGAGCCTTAAAGCCCAGCTCACAGAATATTGTTCTCCAACGTTTATCAGCTCCTAGAGCCCTTCAGGAGCTGTCTGAGCTCCTTCCCCTGCTGTGTGACTCAGGCAGGCAGCTGGTACCAGGGAGGGAGGCTTTTAATGTGTGGTGCTGCTTGTCTTTGGCTGCAGGTGAAGAACCACATGTGGATTTTTGTCAATGCCTTAATTGAAAACCCAACCTTTGACTCTCAGACAAAGGAGAACATGACCCTGCAGGCCAAGAGCTTTGGCTCCACCTGCAAACTGAGTGACAAATTCATCAAAGGGGTAAGCAATGAGAGCCAAAGCTGTGGAGCTGCATCTGCTGTGGCAAATCCATTGCTTGGAAAGTCATGTCTGAAGCAAAAGTAACTTCAGATCCTGTTTGCATTGATGATATGGGGTTGGGTTTGGTTTGTATTGCAGGCAGTTTCCTGTGGCATTGTGGAAAGTATCCTAAACTGGGTAAAATTCAAAGCTCAGAACCAGCTGAATAAGAAGTGTTCAGCTGTGAAACACACCAAGATCAAAGGTGTTCCGAAACTGGATGATGCCAACGATGCTGGTGAGTGGGTCAGAGCCTCTGGAGCCAACCATCCACAGACAAACCTCTGCTGGACAAATCCAAGAACTGTCTGTCCCCTCTCCCCCGGCCCTTCCCCTCACCCCCGNCTGCATCTGCTGTGGCAAATCCATTGCTTGGAAAGTCATGTCTGAAGCAAAAGTAACTTCAGATCCTGTTTGCATTGATGATTTGGGGTTGGGTTTGGTTTGTATTGCAGGCAGTTTCCTGTGGCATTGTGGAAAGTATCCTAAACTGGGTAAAATTCAAAGCTCAGAACCAGCTGAATAAGAAGTGTTCAGCTGTGAAACACACCAAGATCAAAGGTGTTCCGAAACTGGATGATGCCAACGATGCTGGTGAGTGGGTCAGAGCCTCTGGAGCCAACCATCCACAGACAAACCTCTGCTGGACAAATCCAGGAACTCTCTGTCCCCTCCCCCCTCGCCCTTCCCCTCCCTCCCCCCTCGCCCTTCCCCTCCCAAGTGACCATCCTTTGATTCCATCTCTGAACCAGAAAACTGATCTGATTTCTCTTCCTCTTGTGTGTAGGCAGCAAGAATTCTTTAGATTGTACCCTGATCCTGACCGAGGGGGACTCGGCCAAGACTCTGGCTGTGTCTGGGCTGGGAGTGGTTGGGAGAGATAAATATGGAGTTTTTCCTCTCCGTGGGAAGATGCTCAACGTCAGGGAAGCTTCTCACAAGCAGGTGAGTTGGAAATTCCTCCTGGGCTGTGTGTTAGAAGCTGTGGAATGCTTCCTGCGATGCTTTAACCAGGCTAAGACAGCTGAGCACTGGCAATGCTAACTCACAGTGCCTGAGTCCCACCTCCAGTGTGCTGTGCTGGTGAAGTGGGAATGTTGATTGGTTAAGTCCTGTTGGGTGTCCTGCCTCGAGAGATGGAGCAGTTTGTGTTGTGGACTAGAAAAAGGTGTTTAGAATGCTCTAGCATTAACAAAAGCAGCTGTCTGCAGGCTGGCAATGAGGCTTCTAACCAACTCCAAAGTACTGGCAAGGCAAATTCAGCCAACATAACACTTCTGGGTCATTTCAGACTCTGCTGAGCTACATTTCAGGTCTGTAAGACAAGGATTTTAACTTGTGACCTTTTGCAGATCATGGAGAACGCTGAGATCAACAACATCATCAAGATTGTAGGGCTGCAGTACAAAAAGGCCTACGAGGACCAAGAGTCTCTGAAGACTCTTCGCTATGGGAAGATCATGATCATGACAGACCAGGTGAGGGGCACTCAGACTGCAGAGGGAAAAGCCTAACATCTGCATACAGAGGAGAGAAGAAAACACCTCCCTCCCACTGCCATTCCTGTACCTAATTCCCTGCGTTCATTCCTCCTTACTCTGTCTTTCAGTGAGTCACAGGAAGGCTTTTCAGCCAAGCAAAGCATGTAGAGGGGGCAGCAGCAGCAGCACCACCTAAATGCTCTCTTTCCAGCTTTCTGCTCCAAGCTTCTTCTTAGAATGGTTTAGGTTGGAAGGGACCTCAAAGATCATCCAGTTCCAACCCCCTGCCATAGGCAGGGACACCTCTCACTAGAACAGGTCGCTCAAGGCCTCATCCAACCTGGTCTTGAACACCTCCAGGGAGGGAGCAGCCACAACCTCCCTGGGAAACCTGTGCCAGTGTCTCACCACCTCCCTGTAAAGAACTTCTTCCTAACATCCAGTTTGAATCTCCAGTTTAAATCTCTCATTCAGTTTGAATCTCTGCCAGTTTAAACCCATTACTTCTCATCCTGTCATTACAAGACCTTGTCAGTAGTCCCTCCACAGCCCTCCTGTAGCCCACTCCAGATACTGGAAGGCCACTTCAAGTTCTCAAAGCCTTCTCCAGGCTGCAGAGCCCAAACTCTCTCAGCCTGTCCTCATAGCAGAGCTGCTGCAGCCCTCTGAGCATCTTTGTAGCCTCCCTTGGACTGGCTCAAACACTTCCATGTCCTGCTTGTGTTGGGGGCTCCAGAACTGCACACAGGACTCCAGATGGGGTCTGAGGAGAGCAGAGCAAAGGGGCAGAATCCTCTCCCTTGCCCTGCTGGCCACGTTGCTCTTGCTGCAGCCCAGCACAGGGCTGCACTCACACTGCAGGTTCATGTTGAGCTTTTCATCAGCCCAGACCCCTCTGGTCCTATTCCTCAGGGCTGCTCTCAGCCATTCCCCACCCAGCCTGGAGCTGTGCTTGGGATTGCACCCACCCAGGCACAGGACCTTACACTTGGCCTTGTTGAATGTCATGAGGTTGACTTGGGCACACCTCTCCAGCCTGTCCAGGTCCCTCTGGATGGCATCCCTGCCCTCTAGCAAGTCAACTGTGCAACACAGCTTGGTGCCATCTGCAAACTTAACCAATCCTTGCTACCTTTCCACCCAGAATCTGCCTTTTCTGTTTCATTTCCAGTAGTTCAACATCACAGAATCACCTTGTTAGAAGTGGGAGTTAATGTGGTCAGGTAGCTGGAATTAGAAGAGCATTAGCTGTGTGACCCCTGTGGTGCTCAGCTCCATGTGTCCCTGAGGAAATGTCTTTTTCCACCAGGATCAAGATGGATCACATATCAAAGGTTTACTGATTAACTTCATCCATCACAACTGGCCCTCTCTGCTAAAACACAACTTCCTGGAGGAATTTATTACCCCCATCATAAAGGTAAGAGTTGGACAGGTGAGGAAAGCAAACAAGTAGAGGAGGGTTGGGAAGATGAACAAGAAGAGATCCACTGGTCCAAATCTGCCTCTCATTTCACACTTGAACTGTTTGTAGGCCTCTAAAAACAAAGAAGAAATTGCATTCTACAGCATTCCTGAGTTTGAGGAATGGAAAAGCAACACCCAGAACTACAACTCGTGGAAAATCAAATACTACAAAGGTTTGTCTGAAATGAAATGGTCCAAGCAAGAGCCTCCATGACAGAATTCAGTGAGCCCTGCTTCTGCAGAAGGGCTTTGGAGCAGGTGATCCCCAAGGCTCTTCCCTTCCAAGATACTCTGATTACAAATACATGTGACAGACAATATAGAATAAGGAGGCAATAACCTTTAACTGGGTCAAATCAATAACCTTTAACTAGGTCAAGCCTTAGGAAAATCTCATCCCAGAGTGGCTCAGGTTGGAAGGCAGCTCAGAGCTCAGCTGCTCCAACCTCCCCACCATGGACAGGGACACCTCTCAGCTAGATTCAGCTGCTCAAGGCCTCATCCAGCCTGGCCTTGATCCAATCTAACTCTGCTCTGTCTCAGCTCCAAACCATTCCTCCTTGCTTGGCTCCAGACCCCCTCAGCAGAAGTCTCTGCAGCCTTCCTGCAGATCTCTTCAGGCACTGGCAGCAGCTCTCAGCTGCCCCTGAAGCCTTCTCTGCAGGCTGCACATCCCCAGCTCCCTCAGCCTGTGCTCACAGCAGAGCTGTTCTAGCCCTTGGCTCATTTTTGTGGCCTCCTCTGGCCTCACTCCATAGCTCTGTGTCCTCCTTATGGCGACATCAGAGCTGGAGGCAGCATCAGAGGTGAGGTCTGAGCAGAGCAGAGCCAAGGGGCAGGAATCCTTCTCTTGCCCTCTGCCCACACTCCTCTGGCTGCAGCCTAGGATGCAATTGAGCATTCCCTCGGCTCTGGGGGGCAGCTCTGCTCAACTCTGTGTGCTGCTTGCCACAGCTCCTTGTGTACTGGCACTAAGTACTTTTAGCACTAAGTACTTGCTCTTAGTGCTTAACTCCAGCACCACTTGATGCCAGTAAGAGAGTTGCCAGCTGCAGAACAATGGTCGAGTGAGGAGGATCCTTTCCCATCTGCACTTAATCACTTCAGACAGCTGCAGCAGCCCCAGCCAAAACCCAGAAGCACAACCAGCAGCTCCTCACTCCTCTAAACCTGCTACGTTTTGATACCTTTTAAAGCAACCCAAGTTTGCAGGGAGTCCTCTTCCTGCTGGATGTTGCCATGCTGCATCACAGAACCCAGACAGGGCACAGGAGCTGTCTGAGCTGGAAGGAAGGCAAGGCAGAGGTGGCTGAGGTTGCCTGGCACTGTCTCTGCAGGTCTGGGGACCAGCACCTCAAAGGAGGCTAAGGAATACTTCGCAGATATGGCAAAGCATCGAATCAGCTTCAGATACTCCGGACCTGAAGATGATGCTGCCATCACCCTGGTAACTGGCACTTGGGTTTAATTGCTGACTTGGTACCTTTGGTATTCCACTGCTTAAAGTGCTCTGTATTTTCTCTTTTAAAATGCTCTTAGAGGCCTTTGGGCTTGAGACAATCTCCTTGTTACCAAGGTTACAGCTTCAGTCCAACCAGTAGGAGCAAATCTGCCCCTGGACCTCAGGCCAAGAGTACCCTTTTAATGATGGCTTTTAAATATAGCTGGGAACAAACTAATCCCTGCAACCCAATTGACATTTCCAGCCACAATAGGAAATACTCCTTCATGTTTTCCTGTGTGTTCTGCTGCACTTCTCCCCAAGTTAGACCTTCCCCTTTCTCCCCCAAGATGCTCTCCTTGCAGAACGCTTCAGCAGTGCATTGAAACAGCCCTCTGGGAACTTCTGCACCTTCAGACTTCAGCATCCTGAGCTGTTGGGCAATGTCAAAACCCTAAGTTTGTTCCTCACAATGTTAATTTCCCCCCCATTTCTGCTATGGTGTTACAAATGTCTGCATCCACACCTTCCACAGCTCCTAAAGGCTGCTGCAAACGATGCTTTTAGTGTGTTTAGCTACTCACCACCCTTCTTGGGCTCTTCAGCCAGCCTAGGCAGCATAACCTGCTGGATAAACTCTCCTGCACACTGTTGATCTCTGTGATCCAGCAGGGCCCACTCCTTCCCCCCAAACCTCCCTGAACTGAGCTACATTTCACTTTGTGCTACAGGCCTTTAGCAAGAAGAAGGTGGATGAGAGGAAGGAGTGGCTGACCAACTTCATGCAGGACAGGAGGGAACGGAAGCTGCAGGGGCTGTCGGAGGTAAGAGCTCCATGCAGGTGGAGCAAAGTGGTTCCCTTCTCCCCCTGGGGCTCTTCCCAGTTTCACTCTGCCATGCCAGAGCTGCACCCAGCTCCCAGCCAGCCTGACAGGACAGCTACAGTGTGTCAGGGTTTTCCCTCTCACCAGTGTAGCCTCCCTGCCAATTCCCCCAAGCAGTTCCTCCCAGGTTTAGCTCTTGCACATTTCCATAGATTCATAGAAGGGGTTGGGTTGGAAGGGACCTTCAAGATCATCCAGTTCTGACCTCCCTGCCATGAAGGTTAGAATCAGCAACCTTTCACTGGATCAAACCTCAGGAAAATGTCTCCAAATGGAACTCAAATATTCATCATCAGAGTGGCTCAGGTTGGAAGGGAGCTCAGAGCTCAGCTGCTCCAACCTTCCCACTGTGGGCAGGGACACCTCTCAGCTAGACTCAGCTGCTCAAGGCCTCATCCAGCCTGGCCTTGAACACCTCCAGGGAAGGGCAGCCAAAGCCTTCCTGGGCAATTTGTTCCAGTGTCTCCCCACCCTCACTGGCAAGAATTTCTTCCTCATCTCCAGTCTCAATCTGATCTTCTCAAGCTTCAACCCGTTCCTTCTTGTCCTGGCACTCCAAGCCCCTGTTAGAAGTCCCTCCCCAGCTCTCCTGAAGCTCCTTTCAAGTACTGGAAAGCTGCTGTAAATTCTCCCTGCAACCTTCTCCAGGCTGAACATCCCCAACTCTCTCAGCCTATCCCTACAGGGGAGGTTCTCCAGGCTCTGATCATCTTCATTCCTTGATCAGTAGGCAACTGCTTAGCCAAGCAGGGCTGCATGGAATGCTGATCCCTCCCTGAGGGGGGCTGCATGGAGAGCTGATCCCTCCCTGAGTGGGGGAACATGGAGAGCTGATCCCTCCGTGAAGGGGGCTGCATGGAGAGCTGATCCCTCCCTGAGTGGGGGAACATGGAGAGCGGATCCCTCCGTGAAGGGGGCTGCATGGAGAGCTGATCCCTCCCTGAGTGGGGGAACATGGAGAGCTGATCCCTCCCTGAAGGGGGCTGCATGGAGAGCTGATTCCCTCCCTGAGGTGGGGTACATGGAGAGCTGATCGCTCCCTGAAGGGGGCCGTATGGAGAGCTGATCCCTCCCTGAGGGGAGCTCCATGGAGGGCAGCAATGTTTCACGTGGTCATGCTGAGAACGTCAGCACTTGAACTGTGTGGAACTGGACCTGTCAGTGAACTTGCCCAAGAATGGGCTAAGAAACAGGTCAGACCTTGTCAAAACTAAGGCAATCCTGCACCTCTTTCCCTCAGGAGTACCTGTATGGGAAGAACACAGACTACCTGACCTACAATGACTTCATCAACAAGGAGCTGGTGCTGTTCTCCAACTCAGACAATGAGAGATCCATCCCATCGCTGGTCGATGGTGAGTTACTGCGAGGGCCTGACCCTGCACACAGCATTGCCCACAAGAAAATCAGCTCAGCACCATCAGGGAGGCTCCTCTGTTTGCAGGCTCAGGCTGCTGAAGTCTCTTCTCTGCTCCCAAGCTTTTTAAACCTTTGCATTAAGCATCTGCTCCATTTTCATGGCTTCACAGAATGGGTTTAGGTTGGAAGGGACCTTTATGATGAGCCAGTTCTGACTCCCTGCTATGGGCAGGGACAGCTCCCACTAGAACAGGTTGCTCAAGGCCTCATACAGCCTAGTCCTGAACACCTTCAGGGAGGTTGTGGAGCACAGAAGCACAGAATGTGATCTTTGTGCTTCTGTGCTCCACAACCTCCCTGGGCAACCTGTGCCAGTCTCTCCCCACCCTCACTGGCAAGAACTTCCTACACTCCAACCTCAATCTGCCCTCCTCAAGCTCACTTCTGTGGTGTGTTATTACAAGTACCTGACTCCTGGTGCAGTCTGCAGGTGCAGAAGTAGTTCTGATCTCCAGAGAGCAGAGATACTTTGTGCATCCTGGTGCCAAAGTCTTTGTTGCACAGGTCTGAAGCCAGGGCAAAGGAAAGTTCTGTTCACCTGTTTCAAACGGAACGACAAGCGGGAGGTGAAGGTTGCCCAACTGGCTGGCTCTGTGGCTGAGATGTCCTCATACCACCATGGTGAGGTGAGAACCCTTCTTGCTCCTGCAAATTGCTCTTCAGAGAGCCTCAGAATGGCTCAGGTTGGGAGGGAGCTTCCCTTGGTGCTTCAACCGTGGAGTCCCTCCCATCGGTTCTGCTCTTGGTGTGAGTTTTGCCTTCAACTTTGTGCTTCCAGTGAGGAATTCTGCCCTGGCAGCTCTAACCTCTGCTTGCCTTGCAGGCCTCGCTGATGATGACCATCATTAACTTGGCTCAGAACTTCGTGGGCAGCAACAACCTCAACTTGCTGCAGCCCATTGGGCAGTTTGGCACCAGGCTGCACGGTGGGAAGGACTCTGCCAGCCCTCGATACATCTTCACCATGCTCAGGTCAGCACTGAAGGCTTCTGTTGGCATCCAGGGCTCCAACTGAGGGACTGGAGTGGAAAATGGATTTACTTTTCCCTTTTAAAACTTGGGAATGCTTGGAGCAGCAGCAACAGAAGGCTGGTTTGGATCCTAGCTTTGGACACCTCACACGGCCGCAGTGGGGTTGGGTTGGTGGTTGGGTCTCAGAGGGCTGCGCGGTAAGAACCGGAGGTGAGATTGTGCCTTGCCCTGCAGCCCCCTGGCACGGTTGCTGTTCCCAGCTGTGGATGACAATGTCCTCAACTTCCTGTATGATGACAACCAGCGTGTGGAGCCCGAGTGGTACATCCCCATCGTGCCCATGGTGCTGGTCAATGGTGCCGAGGGCATTGGCACAGGCTGGTCCTGCAAGATCCCCAACTTCGACATCCGGGAGGTGGTCAACAACATCCGGCGCCTGATGGACGGAGAGGAGCCCCTGCCCATGGTAGCCAGCTCCAGACTCCTAGAGAGGCCCAGGCTGGGAGGGAGCTCAGAGCTCAGCTCCACCAGCCTCTCCCCACCATGCCCAGGGACACCTCTCAGCTAGACTCAGTTGCCCAAGCCTGATCCTAAACACCCCCAGGCAGGAGGCAGCCACAGCCTCCCTGGGCAGCCTGTGCCAGGCTCTCACCACCCTCACACTCAACAAATTCTTCCTCAGCTCCACTCTAACCCTTCTCTGCCTCAGCTCCAAACCATTCCTCCTTGGCCTGGTTCAAACACCCTCAGCAAAAGTTTCTCTGCAGCCTTCCTGCAGGATCCCTTCAGGCACTGGCAGCAGCTCTGAGGTGCACTTGGAGCCTTCTGCAGGCTGCACACCCCCAGCTCCCTCAGCCTACCCTATAGCAGAGCTTCTCCATCTTGCTCCTTAGTTTATTCAGCACAATATTGGAGCATTTCATGCAAGTGCCTGAAGCCAGGAGCCTGATCCCAGTGTTTCCTCCTTAGCTTCCCAGTTACAAGAACTTCAAAGGCACCATAGATGAGCTGGGGCCTAACCAGTATGTGATCAGTGGGGAGGTGTCCATCCTTGACTCCACAACCATCGAGATCACAGAGCTGCCTGTCAGGACATGGACACAGGTAACAAGCAGCCCTCTGCCCTGCACAAGGCTCACTGGAGCTTTGCTCCTCCCTGCTTCTGACTCTGCTTCTTTTCCCAGACTTACAAGGAGCAAGTTCTGGAGCCAATGCTGAATGGAACTGAGAAGACTCCCCCCCTGATCACAGACTACAAAGAGTATCACACAGACACCACAGTCAAGTTTGTAGTGAAGATGACTGAATCCAAACTGGCTGAGGCTCAAGCAGTGGGGCTGCATAAGGTCTTCAAACTGCAAACCAACCTAACTTGCAACTCCATGGTATGTGAGAGGCTTTGGCTTGGCTGTGTGCAGCTGTGGCAGTGATCTCTTCACCTGAGGGGTTCTGCTGTGATTGGGTTTAGATCTCCTCTCTAAATAGACTTCAAAAGGCCCAGAGACCAGATCAGGAATGGGCCTGAGCAGGATGCTTGTGCCTGAAGGAGTCAAAGTGCTTTGAGGTCACACAGTTTAGAGGCCTTAGTTGTGACAGCAGCAACACCATGCAGTGTTCTGGCAGTGGGAAGCTTGATGCAAGATGTCCTGCACCTGGCTTCAGGAGTCCACTAACCTCAACCCCACCTGAAGCCAGTTCTGAACCACCACTGAGAGTCTCTTATCTGCTGCCAGCAGCTCAGCTGCACTCTCCCCTCTGCTCTGGGGACACTTCAGTGGGTCTGCAGATCACTGTTACCATCCTGATGTCTGTCTTCTTCCTTTCCTCTAGGTCCTTTTCGACCATGTTGGCTTTCTCAAGAAGTATGACTCTCCCCAGGAGATTCTGAAGGAGTTCTTTGAGCTCAGGCTGCGCTACTACAGCCTGAGGAAGGAGTGGCTGATTGGCATGCTGGGGGCTGAGGCTGCCAAGCTGAGCAATCAGGCTCGATTCATCCTGGAGAAGATCGATGGCAAGATTGTGATCGGTAGGGAGCACTCCTGGTTCCCTAGGAGGAGGAGGAGAAGGAGGTGTGACTTGGAGTCCTGTCAGCAGCCCCTCAGCCCCAGCCTGGCTCTCAGCAATCTGCTCTAGAGCTTATCTTCCTGTTCCAGCAGAGCAAAATGCTTCACAGAGCTTCCCTGCTCCCCAGCCTCATGCAGAGAGTGAAACAGGCAGCTCACAGCCTTCTGCTGGCTGCCTGGCCTGATTCTGAGGGCAGATTTGGGGTTCTTTTACCAGTTTGGCACCAATTTGTCTCTGCTCCTGACTGGGCAGGGGCAAGACTCAAGTACAAGTGGGCTTGGAAGGGGTAATGGTTTCTGCTGAGTGCACACTTCTTGAGAACCCAAATCTTTGTTCCCTTTGTGAACCTCTGCAAACAATGCTCCAGATGATATCCTCAGAGGACTGAGGCTTCCAGCCTGGAAGACCCTCAAGTTAGCAGCATCTGAGGATCATGAGCTGGAAGAAAAAGCAGATCTTTGTTCCCAGCTCACCCTCAGAGGCAGCCTGTGTTGCACTGCACTCACAAAGGACACAGCCCAGCAGAGTGTCATGAGATGCTCTGTGGTTGGTGTCTGAGGGGCAGCTCAGCACTCCCAAGAGCCTGTGTCCACCTGACTGGCCTCAGGAAGAGAAACCACTGCCCTGGAAGGCCTTTTCTTGCCTCTCTGTGACAAGCAGTTGCAAGGCTGCCAGGGCTGGGGCTGGTTGTGTCTCATGGTTGATTGCTTCTGAGAATCTTGCAAGCAGCAAACTCCAGCTGCAGCATTTCCATGGGTTGGGGCTCTCAGTGTGGATTTCCCAGGTGATGCCCACAGAGGTACCAGCTGTACCAAGCCCCTCTGAGTGCTGGCAGGGTTTTTTCCTCCACCTGCCTACCCATTGTCACTAAACCTTTTGGATGCCTTCACAACCTCTTTTTTTTTTACCCAAACTCCTTGTGGCAGGATAAGTATGGAAATGAAGAAGGAAAAGCTTGGCAGAGCTCTGGCAGCTGCTTCTGATGGCTGCAGGAGTGATGCTGCCCTGACAAACCACCCCTGAACCAGGCCTACTGGGGGGCTTATTTCAGCCTCTTCCTCGTGTCCCACCTGTGATGAGGCAGAGCTGGTTCAGAGGCTGGCAGGATGCTGAGCTGCTGGAACCATGGCTCCAGCACTTAAAGCTCAGCTGGTCCTGGGCACAACCAACAACTCTGAAATGTCTCTTTGCAGAAAACAAACCCAAGAAGGAGCTGATTCAGCTGCTTGTCCAGAGGGGGTACGAGTCAGATCCAGTGAAGGCCTGGAAGGAATCACAGAACAAGGTAATGCTTTGCTCACCCCCTGCAGGCAGATCCAAGCTGTCCTCTCTCTCTGCAGCTCCATCACCTGTGTGGAGAAGCCTCAAGTGGCTTTGCAGTTGGTAGGGTTCACAAGATGACAGAATTGTCAGGGCTGGAAGGGACCTCAAAGATCATCCAGCTCCAAGCCCTCTGCTGTGGGCCTCACACCAGGTCGGGTTCAAGAGTTGGCTGTGGTGAGAAACAAGAGAAAAAGATGCACCTGCTGTGCTGAGCCTCAGCCACGGGGGGGCTGGAGCCTGTTGGGTCAAATCCTTGGTGCTGCAATTTCTGCTCTTCCCTATGGGTTTGCTTCTACCTGTGGGAGGGCTCTGAGGAAAGTGACAAAACTGAGGAGAGAATCTGGACTGTCAGGACAGAGAGGCCAAAGAGAGCTCAGCAAAAGGGATTTGGGAATTGTTTCTGCAGCTGCATTCCTCTGTGGGCTACCAGCTGAAGCTTTCAGGACTTCCCTGACTTGTTCTGGAAGGGTCCTGGGACATCACAAGCTGCTGGAGTCCAGATTTGATCACTGCTCCCACCTAGCAGGGAAATCTATTTGTGACAAAACATGGTTTAAATCCACACTCAGGAAGAAGAGGAAGGGGAGGAAGAAGAGGAGAAGGAAGCAACATCTTCTGCTGGCCCAGACTTCAACTACCTGCTGAACATGCCCCTCTGGTATCTGACTAAGGAGAAGAAGGATGAGCTCTGCAAGCAGAGGAACAACAAAGTCTGTGCCTTCCCCTTCCTAGCAAAGGGGTTTTGGCTCACATGGGTCCAGCTGGGCCACTCAGCTTACCAAATCTCATCCCCCTTAGGTAAACGAGCTGGAAAACCTGAAGGGCAAGAGTGCCTCTGACCTGTGGAAGGAGGACCTGGCTGTCTTTGTGGAGGAGCTTGATGTAAGTCATGGTGCCATGGACAGAGGCACTGAGAGCACCCTCAGCAAGTTTGCTGCCCACACCAAGCTGTGTGGTACAGCAGCCAGGCTGGAGGGCAGGGATCCATCCAGAGGGACCTGGACAGGCTGCAGAGCTGGGCACAAGCCAACGTCAGGAGGTTCAACAAGACCAAGGGCAAGGTCCTGTAGCTGGGTCAAGGCAATGCCAAGCATAACTCCAGGCTGGGCAGTGAGTGGCTGGAGAGCAGCCCTGAGGAGAGGGACTTGGGGGTGCTGCTGGAGGAGAAGCTCAACAGGAGCCAGCAGTGTGCACTTGCAGCCCAGAAAGCCAAGCAGAGCCTGGGCTGCAGCAGGAGAAGTGTGGCCAGCAGGGCCAGGGAGGGGATTCTGCCCCTCTGCTCTGCTCTGCTGAGACCCCACCTGGAGTACTGCATCCAGCTCTGGAGTCCCTGGGACAAGAGGGATGTGGAGATGCTGGAGNGGTGTTTAAGGCCAGGCTGAGGCTGTGTGCAGCCTGCTCTAGGGTAGGGTGTCCCTGGGCATGGCAGGGGGGTTGGAACTGGCTGATCCTTGTGGTCCCTTCCAACCCTGCCTGATTCTATGATTCTAAGTCAGTGCCCAGTGCAGAGGATTTGCTCTTGTGCTGGCTTAGCCACCAGCTCCTCACTGACTTCGTGGTTGTGACAAGGAAGCTAACTCCTGCCTGAGGAGAACAAAAGCTTTCTGCACCCTCTTAGCCTGGGGCCAGGGAGCCCCAGCACCAAGGTGGCCACTGGAAGGTGATCAGTTGCCAGTCTTGAGTAATGAAGAGGAGGACTTGAGAGAAAAGCAGTGCTAGAATGTAGCCTGAGATGTAGATCAGAGGGTCGTGGGGGCACTGAAAAGGTGAGGGAGGAGCTGGACTGTACTGAACAGAGCCCAGCTTGTGGGCACCATCACACCTGGGCACTGCCTGTGTCTGCTTACTCCCCAGGCTATAGCTGTGCCTTAAATCAGTGCTTGGAAACATGCAGAGCTGTGGCAGAGTGGGAAAATGTGGTTACAGTGCTGGTGGCACCAGCAAGGGCAGAGGCTGGGCTGTGATGACTGCTTCTGGTTGGTTTCCAGCAGAGGGACTCTCATGGTTGTGTTTTCTGCTCCCCTGTGCAGGTGGTGGAAGCCAAGCAGAGGCAGGATGAGCTGGAAGGCTGCGTGGGCAAACCTTTGAAGGTGAAAGGAGGGAAAACCAAGGTGAAGAAGCTGCAGGCAGCAGAAGTGATGCCATCCCCTCATGGCATCAGGGTTGTTCCTCAGATCACTGCAGAGATGAAGGCAGATGCAGAGAAGAAAACTAAAAGGAAAGTAAAGGTAAAAAAGGACCATTCCAAACCTCCCTGCACTCCTCCTCCAGTACAGTGCTAAAGACATCCAAGACGGTGCTGGCTGAGCTTGTCCTGATGAAGCAGCTGTTGGGGGAGAGGGAGCTGAGGAGCCCTGGAGATGGATGTGCCTCAGTCTCAAGAACAGATTCTCAACCTATCAGGAGATGGCTTGGAGGGGCAGTCTTTGGGCACAGCATAGATCAGAGTGGCAGGGCTGGGCTGGGCTAAGAAAGAAACAGCAGAAGGTTGCTGTGGACATCCTGAGGATTTTGTGAGGCCTCCAGCAGGCAGGCAGGCAGCAGTGCCAGTAAATCCTGCTCTCCAGAGCAGCCTTGGCATTCCCACTAAAGTTTTCAGCCACTCTATGCCAGGAATGTTCTTGATACCAAGGAGATAAAGAAGCTTTAACTCTCTCCGTAGTTGCAGTGATGCCACCCAGCTGTGTGCAGCACAGCCCCAAGCTCTGCCCTCCACTGCCTGGGGCTGTGGGGCAGACCCTGGCTCCTTTCCTGCAGCCAGTTCCAGCTGACAGCTTTTTTCCTGTCAGGACAACCTGCACTGTTGTTTTTTAACCCACCCTGTGGAGTTCAGCATCCTCCACATGCCCAGAGCAGCACCAGCAGCACGCAGAGGCTGCAGCAAAGGGCTCCCAGCAGCAGGGGCAAAGTTCCTGTTGTTGTTGTTCAGGTTGGATTTCAGTTCCCACATTAGCTGCCCTGGGGCTGGATCCTGCCTGGTTGCCTTGGCTGATCTGACTCACATCTCTCCCCTCACTAACTTCCATCCCTCTGACCCAAGCAGCTCCTCTCTGTGTCACTCCTCATGCCTCACTGCCTGCTGACTCCTCAGATCTCTTTGCTATCTGCTTCTGTCTGCAGACTGAGAAAAATGAACTTGATGAGAATCAAGAAGGAGGAGACAAAGAGTTTTCAGGCCTTAAGCAGAGACTGGCAAAGAAGCTTAACACTGAGAAAGGTAAAAATGCTGAGATGAGTTATTCCATGGATGGGAAGTGAGGGGAAGGTGTGAATTTGGTTAGCTGACCAATTCCTGAGGGTGAGGAGAAAGATCCAGGATCCACAAACCAGCTGAGAGTGATCCTGGCTGCCAGGCAGGTTCCATTGGGAGGTTTTGAAAGCAGAAAGATCTTAGTGATGCATTTCTGAGGTGCTGAGTGTGAGGGTGCTGAGCCTGGGGTTGATCCTGCCTGCTGGTGTGTTGCAGGTGTGAAGAGGCAAACCACCCTGCCCTTCAGGCCACTGAAGAAGAAGAAAAGAAACCCTTGGTCTGACTCAGAGTCTGACTCTGAGCCTGACTTTGAAGCTCCTCCTCAACGGGAGAAAGTTGTTCGCCAAGCAGCAGGTGAGTGGCAGCACAGACACAGGAGGCACCGCGGGGGGACAACCTTCCACGGACTCTTCCTGCTGCCCCCAGCAAAAGAGAGACCTGGAGCTGCTGGATTGAGGCCACAAAGATGATCAGAGGGCTGGAGAACCTCCCCTGTGAGGACAGGCTGGGAGAGTTGGGGTTGTTCAGCCTGGAGAAGACTGCAGGGAGATGTCAGAGCAGCCTTCCAGTAGCTGAAGGGGCTACAGGAGAGCTGAGGAGGGACTTTGGACAAGGGCTGTAGGTGCCAGAATGAGGGACAATGGTTTTGAGCTGGGAGAGGGCAGACTGAGACTGGAGTTGAGGAAGAAATTTTTGCCAGTGAGGGAGTGGAGAGACACTGGCACAGGTTGCCCAGGGAGGTTGTGGATCACAGAATGTGATCAAAGATCACATTCTGTGATTCTGTGATCCACAACCTCCTTGGAGAGGTGTTCATGACCAAGTTGGATGAGGCCTTGAGCAGCCTGTGCAGGTAAGAGGTGTTCCTGCCCATGGCAGGGGGAGGCTGGAACTGCCTGATCGTGAAGGTCCCTTCCAACCCAACTCATGCCATGAATCTTCAGGGAGCTCTCAGCCTGAGATCTTCTTGGGCAGAAATAACTTCTTTGTGCCAACTCAGTCTTGGTACCAATTGAGCAGGTTTTCACCAAGCTTTTGAAGGCAGAGCAGAGCAGGAGTGGGGAGAGGCTTTGGTGACCTCTGTACCTGGGTGAGCTCAGGCTGCATCACGCTCTGGAGCCCTCTTCCCTGGCAGCCTCACTGTCTGCTTGGGCTCTGTTCACATCTTCAGTTTCTAATAACTGCAGCCACAATATTTGACAATAAAGCCAGCAGCTCCCTGCCAAGTGTGTAAAATGCTTCATCTGCCTCCTTCCTCCAGCCAAGGCCAAGCCCATCATCAGCCTGAGCTCAGATGAGGACCTCTCCAGCTCAGATGAGGAGTCAGAGTTCCAGGCCAGCAGCGATGGCAGCGCCGAATCAGACACAAGCACTAAAGCAAAACCTTTGCCCAAGCCCAGAGATGCTCCAAAGTGAGTTTTCCTCCCCTGGTAGGAAGTTGTGCTGCTGCTATTGATGCTGTGTGGGAGCTTCAGCTTCTCCTCACTGCACTCCTGATGAGTGTATTGTGGCCTGACCTAGGGTTCTGTGTTCTAGGGAAACAGCAGCCAAAGCTCCCAAGCAGAAGGCAGTGCCAAATGCAGCCCCTGGTGAGTACAAGACCTTCTGAACCTAGTTGGTGTTCCTCAAAGCCCACAGGAGTGCCCTGGGCACTTGACTCGTGTCTAACAGTGCCAAAGGTCAGCAGGGCAGGAGAGGGGATCCTGCCCCTTGGCTCAGCTCAGACCTCGCTTCCAATGCTGCCTCCAGCTGTGGTGTTCCCATCAGAAGGAGGACACAGAACTGCTGGAGTGAGGCCAGAGGAGGCCACAAAGATGAGCCCAGGGCTGGGCAGCTCTGCTGTGAGCACAGGCTGAGGGAGCTGGGGGGGTGCAGCCTGCAGAGGAGAAGGCTCCAGGGGCAGCTCAGAGCTGCTGCCAGTGCCTGAAGGGATCCTGCAGGGAGGCTGCAGAGAGACTTTTCTGAGGGGATCTGGAGCCAACCCAAGGGGGAACAGTTTGGAACTGAGGCAGAGCAGGCTTAGAGTGGAGCTGAGGAAAAAGTTGTGTGAGGGTGATGAGAGCCTGGCACAGGCTGCCCAGGGAGACTGTGGCTGCCTCCTGCTTGGGGGTATTCAGGGCCAGGCTGGATGAGGCCTTGAACAGCTGAGTCTAGCTGAGAGGTGTCCCTGGGCATGGCAGGAGGTTGGAGCAGCTCAGCTCTGAGCTCCCTTCCACTCTGAGCCACTCTGGAGGGCAGGCCTCTCTCAGGCAGAAGGTTTTGGTGCTGAGGCAGGAGCAGCTTTCAGTGCCCCCCAGGCCTTCTGCCTGTTTCTGAGTTGGATTTGCCATGGATCCAGCTTTAACAGACCTTATAAAGTCCCTCCTGCCCTGATGCCTGTAGCTGGAGCAGATCAGCAGATCACTGCCCTGCTCCAGACTCACTCTTTGCTTTCCTCCTGCAGTTCAAGCCCAAGTTGTTGCTGATGACAACGTGAGTGAAGCTCCTGCAGCCCCTCCTGTCCTGGTGCCTCAGAAGAAGCCTGTGTCCACAAAACCTGCAGCAGCCAAGAAGGCTGCAGCCAGCAAGGGTAAGGGAGCTGCAGCAGGAGCATTTTTAGCTCACAATTATTATTCCTGTGGGAGAGCAGCTGAGGCTTTCTGCTGGGCACTCAGGGGCTGGAGCTTGCATTTCAGCAGAGGTCTGAGGTTTGTGGCAGGGGTTGCCTGGCTGAGGGCAGTCTGTTTCCAAACTGATCGTGTTGGGCTTCATCTCAGACATGCTCAGAGGGAGGGGATTTTCGTTTGGGAACAGGAGAAGTGAATGCTTCCTACAGGGCTCTGTAATCCTTGGCAGGGAGAGTCCAAGTGGAATTTGTGTCTCGTTCCACTCCACGTCTTCTTGGGAAGGAAGCCCTGGGCAGCTGCTTCCCTGCGAGGAGCAAAGCTGCTGCTGGGGCACTTGGAGCTGTTTAGTGCTGGCTCAGCCCTGTCCATGTCCAACGTTTGACTCAGGGTGGGTTGCAAACTTCCCTGCCCAAAGTCTCTGTCAGGCTCTGCGGGCAGCATTGTGTGGCCCAGCTGTGGTGTGGGGTGAGCCACAGAGCTGCTCCTTCCACCCCTCTCAGCATTCCCAAGTGACCTGAAAGTTCACCTGGAGAGGTGTTAGGAGACACAGACTCACAGCATGTCAAAATTTAGCTAAGGAGCTCCCCAGTCAGTGCAGCCATGGTAAATCCAGACCCTCCCTAGGAGCAGCTCGGGGTTACCTGGCCTGGAGAGTGCAGGACTCTTCACTCTAAGCCTGCAGATTGCTCTGGGCACAGCTTAATTTGATCCCCAGAGTGCAGTGGAACTGAGCTGATAAACAACCTCAGTGCTCAACAGTGTGGTGAGGAGCAAGGCTCAGAAAGGACAGGCCCTGGGTGCTGAGCTGGCAGTGCTGCTGCCTGGGTGGGCTTCACAGACAGGGTGAGGAGAGAGGCAGCACAGCAAGGGCCTGACAGCAGCTTCTGTTGCAGAGCACCAACCCTCCATCATGGAGGTGCTGGCCAGGAGAAAGGTGCCCAAAGCTGGCAAGACCACAGCGAAGGAGAAGCCTGAGCTGGGCCCAGGGGGTGCCGAGAAGCCAGGGCCCAGCAGGGGCCAAAAGGGCTCCAAGAGGCAGCCCAAGGTCTCCGACTCGGATTCAGACTCAGACTTTGGCCCTACCACTTCTGCTGCAGCAAAGGTTTGTGCTCTGCCCCCGGTGGTGCTGGTTCTGGCAGGAGGAAGAGTCCTGGAATTGTTTTGGTTGGACCCTCGAAGATCTTTGAGTCCAGCCAGTCCCTAACTGTGCCAAGGCTGGGGCTAAGCCACATCCCTCAGCATCACAGCTCTGAAACCCCTCCAGGCATGTGGGGATTCCACCACCTCCCCTGGGAGCCTGGGCCAGGTTCTAAGAACTCCTTCAGAGAGGAAACTTCTTCTAATGTCCAACCTAAACCTCCCCTGGGACAACTTGAGGCCATTTGCTCTGGTCTTGTCCCTTGTTCCTTTGGAGAACAGACCAAGTCCCACTTGGCTCCAGCCTCGTCTCATGGAGCTGTAGGTCTGCCCTCAGCCTCCTCCAGGCTGAACCCCTCCAGCTCCCTCAGCTACTCCTCCACAGCCCTGTTCTCCAGACCCCCTCCAGCCCCTTCATGTCCTTCTTGGAGCGAGGGCCCCAAAACTGAACCCAGTATTTGAGGTGTGGCCTTACCAGTGCCCACTCCAAGGGGACAATCCCTGCCCACCACTGCTGATCCAGGCCAGGACACTGGTGCCCTTCTTGGCCACCTGGGCACACCCTTGCTCATCTTCACCTGCTGTCGACCAACACCCCCAGGTCTTTCTCTGCTGGGCAGCTTCCAGCCACTGTGCCCCAAGCCTGGAGCAGAAGCAGCAGTGGGGAGGGGGCTGGGCACACCTCCTGACCCCTGTCTACTGGTTTGGTCTCACCGAGGCCAAACCCCCTGGGCAAGCTGGGGCTGTGGTTTGGGCTCAGATTCACAGCTCACCTCCTGCCTCTGCTTCCCCTCCAGAAATCCAAGCTGGATGACAACAGCAGCTCTGATGCAGGCTACCAGCCTGTGGCCACCACTGCCCGTGCCAGGCCTGGCCGTGTCAAGAAGCCTGTCCAGTACCTGGAGGAGTCCGACGAGGATGACCTCTTCTGAGCTCCGGGGATGAGTGAAACCTGCTGCATCCAACCTGCTCCTGCCCAGGCCTCCAGCAGAGCTCCCGAGGAGCTCTCACCAGCACCTCAGCCTGGGCACTCTTGCTGAGTTTAACTTAACCCAGGCAGTTCCTGGCTGAACACAGGCTGCTTCTTCCAGGTTTTAACTCCCTTTGGGTTTGATGAATAGGAAGAATCCTCCCATTGCTCCTTCCAGGTTTTAACTCCCTTTGGGTTTGATGAATAGGAAGAATCCTCCCATTGCTCCTTCTTCGAGGTTTTAAATCCCTTTGGGTTTGATGAATAGGAAGAATCCTCCCATTGCTCCTTTCCAGGTTTTAGCTCCCTTCGGGTTTGATGAATAGGAAGAATTCTCCCATTGCTCTGAGCCCTGTGCCCAGCTGCTGCTGCTGCTGCCTGCCCTCACCCAGCAGCTCTGGGCTTCTGTTGCCACTTTGTGGTCGTTTTAGCGTTCAAGTAGGGTTTAGAACAAAGCAGTCCATAGGACACACACCCCCCCCCCCCCCCCCCCCCCCCCCNACCCCCGCGCCGGTGCCTTCCCCCTCAGGCAGCTTCCAAAGCACTAAATAAAGCTGTGTGTTCTGTGTGTTTGGTTATCTTAGGTCCTCAGCTTCTCAGGGCTCTACCTCAGGGCTTTGCCTCCCTGAGTTGGGCGCTCAGGCCCCCTTCTCCCTCAGCTTCTTGGCATGTCTCCTCTGGCCCCAGGTTCCCTGGCAGGGCTGTGCAGATGTCTCCTCACAGTGCTGGATGCTGGCAGCTTTATCTCCTGTCTGCCTGCCAGGCAGGCCCAGGCTGAGCTGCTCCAGCCCAGGGTCACCTCTGGCTAAGAGCCACTTGTGACTGCCATGCCTGGTGTGCTGCAGAGCTTCTGCAGCTGCCCGAGGGGAGTGGAGAGGAGAGGACAGAGCAGGGCAGAGCTTCACCACCCAGCCCCTGAGCCGGGGAGCTGCAGCAGGCTGCCCTAGGCTGAGCTGCTCTGCCCCTGTGGCTCCTCAGCAGCCTGAGCCTTCTCTTGTTTGCAGACCAAGAACTTCCCACAGCTGCTGCCCTGCCTGGTGCCACCTCGGTGCCACCAGTGGGCAGAGCTTCCAGCACTCAAGTTCCTCAGCAGGAGCTGGGAGGTGTCATGGTCCCTTGCGAGGTCCTTCACTGGTGTGTCTGGCTGTGCTCTGCTCTCCGTGTGCAGCCTCTTCCAGCTCTGTCTCTTGCCTGTCTTTTTAAGTGTTTTCTGTGTTTTTCTTGTCCTCAGTTTCTGTCTTTTTAAATATTTATGTAATAAAAGTGTTTTTACTCAAGTTTCTTCAATAAAAGAGGTTGTCCTCAGCTGCCTGTTCCCTTGCTTTCCCCTCACGCCGCCTCTCCAGGGCTTGGCTTTGTTGTTTAGGCCGAGCTCTGACTTTCTCAGGAGCAAGAGGCCATCAGCTCCCCCCCTCAGCTGCCAAGCCTGGGCTAAATGGGTCAGCGCCATTGTCCGGGGGCTCGTTAGCTCCGGGGGCATTTCCAGCGCCGCTTTCGGTGCCATTGTTATGGAAATGGCCTTCGCCGAGCTCTGCCGTGGCCACAGGCTTCCAAATTCCTCCGAAGGGCCCTGCGGCCCTTGGTGTCTGCCCCAGCTTCTGCTGCCAGAGGTGAGCAGGGGCTGAGGCTGCCAACGAGCTCACAGCTGCCAGGCTGGGGAACTGCTCCTGGGCATTCTGTGGGGTCCCTGCAGTGAGGAAGGTTCAGGGTTGTTACTTAAGCCATGAGGGACAAGCTGCCGTGTCCCATACCTCCGCCTGCGGCTGCTCAGCACCCCGAAGCACCACGCCCGTGGCTGTGCAGGGTTGCCACAGGGCTGCCATCGCGCTGGCGGGCACTAGGTGACGTTGGTGGCTCCTGGGCTGGCACTGGGGGGCACACGGAACCCAGCCGTGCCACCCACCTCCACGCACACACCCAGGAGGGTGATTCCACAGCTGCAGGACAAGCCCCGGGGCCACTCTGTGCCATCAGCCGTGGTGTGGCAGCCGGGCACGGGCACTATCGGTGCCACCGAGGTGCGCTGCTGGCAGGCAGCCAGGCGTGGACGGCGCTGTCACATTTTCCACTGCCGGGCTCTGGAGAACGTCTCCGGCACGTCCCTGCCGAGGGGCTGAGCTATTTACAGCTCTCCCTGCTGCAAGAGTCACTTGGCACCTTTGGCACAGCAAATGGCGAGGCCAGGGCTGCCCAGGCTGCTCCAGGCTGGCTCTGTAGCTGCTCCCATAACCCTGGCATCACCCCAGCTGGATGCACAGAGCTGTGTGCACAGACACTCACAGGGTGCAGCCCAGGCTCTGTACCAGGGGTTCTCTCCATCCCAAAAGCTCCCTGGCAGGGGCCCTCGTGATGCTGGACGGGCAGCTGAGCTGTGAGGCATTGGGCAGCAACACACTGTGGGCATCACACATCCCCCAGGGGGTGAGGAGGGTCTGAAGGTGACCAGCGTTGGCCAGGGCTTTGCTAACATTACCAGAAGGGAATCTGAGGCTCAAGCAAAGGCCATTGGCACTTGTCCTGACCTGGCAGGGACTGCTGGGAGCCTTGGCAGTGTGAGAGCCTTGGCAGTGCCATGGAGTGGTCTTGCAGAACATCACAGAGCTTTGGAAAGCAGCTGCCTGGCAGCAACCTCCTAACAACTCCATCTGCCAGCCCACGCTGGAGCCAGGGGCAGCCCAGGGTGGTCTCTGGGATCCTCCATGGCTCCAGCAGCTCAGGCACAGCATTAGGGAGCAGGGAGGGCTGGAGTCCTGAGCATCCCCTGGGCACTGTGCCCGTGCCCATGCACATGAGGGAGCCTGGCCCCAGGCAGGACCGCGGGGCAGGAGCTGTCTCTGCACGGTTGAGTGCAGTCGATGTCCTCAGGCTCTTCCTGGGCCCGGGAGGCGATGCCAGCGCCGGGCTTGGAGGGGGGGGGGGAGGGTTGGGGGCTGAGTGCTGTGGCTTGGTGCCCAGAGGCCCAGGGGATTTGGGGTGGCCGAGGCACAGGGGCATTTCTGCATGGCAAAGGCAGCTGTCCCCTGCCCAAACCTGTGCCCTAGGCAGCTGCTGAGCCAGGGGCAGGGGCAGCTTTTGTCCTTGAGCCCCCCCAGCAGCCCTAAGCCCTCCCCTCCGGGTGCCCCCGACGCTGCTCTGTCTCTTTAAAAGGCCTCCAGGCGTGGCTGTGGGGCTGTCAGCCCAGCCCAGCCGGACAAGGGACCGGACAGCCTCGGAGAGTCCCGGACAGCCCCGGACAGCCGGCGCCAGCCGTGCCGGCACACCGTGGAGCGCAGCTGCCGCAGGTACCGGGGCCGGACCCGCTGGGCTGGGGCTGGGGGGTGGCTGGAGGGGCCTGGAGGGGCCTGGAGGCGACTGCGGATGAGGAACATGCTAAGTCCTACCCCAGCTGGTGGCTCTGGACCCATCTCCGGGGGGAACGGGTCCTGGGGCACAGCAGATGCCTGGGGACACTCACGGCAGGGCAAAACAGGGCTGGCACTGCCAGGACAGCCTCCTGTGAGTGGGGATGGCACAATGCATTGAGGATTGGCACGATGCATCGAGGATGGGCACAATGCATTGAGGATTGGCACGATGCGTTGGGGACTGGCGTGGATGATGAGCCAGAGGGGCCGTGCTGCCACGGGGTGGGGTAGGATCCATCCTGACGGGCACGAAGCCCCCCCCCCAGCACTGACCCCTCTCCCGCAGCGCGGCCATGGGCGAGTGGGGCTTCCTGAGCTCGCTGCTGGACGCCGTGCAGGAGCACTCGCCCATGGTGGGCAGGTTCTGGCTGGTGGTGATGCTCCTCTTCCGCATCCTGGTCCTGGCCACGGTGGGCAGCGACGTCTTCGAGGACGAGCAGGAGGAGTTCGTCTGCAACACGCAGCAGCCTGGCTGCAAACCTGTCTGCTACGACGCCGCCTTCCCCATCTCCCACTACCGCTTCCTCGTCTTCCACATCGTTGTGCTCTCGGCTCCCGCCGCCCTCTTCGTCATCTTCGCCGTGCACCAGGCGGCCAAACCGGGGCGCGGGGGAGCCCCTGGCCAGCGTGCCCGCCGCCTGCAGCCCTTCTACGTGGGCAGCGTGGTTGCCCGCATCGCGGCCGAGCTGGGCTTCCTGCTGGGCCAGGCGCTGCTCTACGGCTTCAGGGTGCAGCCTCTCTTCGTCTGCCGCCGCCGGCCCTGCCCGCACCGAGTCGACTGCTTCGTGTCCCGCCCCACCGAGAAAACCGTCTTCATCCACTTCTACTTCGTGGTGGGGCTGGTCTCGGCGCTGCTCAGCCTGGCAGAACTCGCCCACCTGCTGCGCAAGGCTCCCCCGCCCCGGGCCGGGTGCTGCCACCGGCCGCAGGAGCGGGCACCGGCTCCCGGGCAGCCGGCGGGGGCGGCGGAGGAGTCGCTGTGCCACCCTGGTGCCTCCCCGCCACGGGGGGACCTGACCGTGTAGTTGCCTTTGGGATGCCACCGCTGGCACGAAGCTGTGGCCGGTCCGGTGCCCAGCAGGGGGTTGAAGCTCTCCCTGCCCTGACCTTCACCGTGCCCCGGGGAGCAGGGCAGGGCTGTGCCCCGGTGCCCCCCGGTTCCTGTTGTGGGCGGTGGATGAGCCTCACCTGGCAGCTGCTGGAAACAAAAACAAGGACCAAAGGAAACCAAACAGGGCCCAGCCCTGCCCCGCAGCAGGGACGCCCCCAAGCCCTCCCCACTGCCCCCCACTGCAACAGGAGGGACCCCCTCGCATCCTGTGCCAGGGGTGTCACGAGGGTGCCAGGGCTCTGCAGGCCAGGGCTGGCCCTTCGAGGGGGCTGGGAGGGGGCACATGAGCACAGGGGTGTTGGGAAGGACACAGAGCTTTGGGGGTGCTGGGCAGGGCTCATCCCAAAGGATTCTGCCCCAGCCCAGCCTTTGGGGTGGGCAGAGCCAAGGAGAGCAGGACTGGGGAGGGTCTTGGGGTGTTCCCCACTGCAGCAAAGAGCTCCCCAGGGCTCAGGGTGCTACAGCCCTGACCATGCACCCCCCCACACACACACCCACCCTGGTGCCCCATAGCAAGAACGAGTCAGGCACTAGAATAAATAAACTTTATTCTGGAGCCAGCCCCCCCTTGCCCTCCCCCACGCCCCCCTCCCCTCCCTATACCGCAGGGCCTGGCCCCGCTCCCCACGAGGCCAGG
>WAAF01001552.1:0-10012 GCA_013400475.1 Tricholaema leucomelas
TCCCTTCCAGCCCTGACTGATTCTGTGATTTCTTTCCCCCATTCTCATTTTCCTTCCTCTTTCAGGCTTCAGCATGGAACCTGTGGAACATCTCCCTGCTGCCATCAGGACACTTGTGCTATTAAAACTAAAAAGAGAGGAGGATTTAACTGCTAATTGCACAGAGAGATGCTGCAGTCTGCATCCCACTTGTCATTTAGATTAAATCAGCAGACCAATAATCACAGGCAGCTTTTTATTGACCCACCAGAGCAGCAAAATCTGCCTGTAGGGGCTGGCTGCAGAGCTGCTCTGTGCCCTCAGCACTGTCTGCACCAAGAGAAAGCTGCTGGAATGGTTGGGGTTGGGTTTTTTTTTGGCCTAAGCCTCCAGGAATGGAGCTGCTGTGGACAATTTCCAGGCTTGACTGTGTCTTGTGGCTGCCAGCTTGATGGTGTCAGTGGTGCTGGTGTCAGCTGGGAGTGGTGAGAGAGGAGGCTCAAGAGCTGCTCCAGTTTGCTTAACATTTGCACCCCCCAAGGAGGGTATAGGATGAGAGGCAATGGTTTGGAACTGGAGCAGGGTGGATTTAGGTTGGACATCAGGAGGGAGTTGTGCACAGAGGGTGGTGAGACCTTGGCACAGGTTCCTTTGGGATCTCTGGAGCTCCCTTCCAGCCCCTACCATCCTGTGCCTCTGGAATCATGCAGCAGCTGCAGAGGGTTTGCTCTGTCCTCTGGGCTGCCTGCACCTGGAGCAGACACTGGCATTGATACCCTCACACCTGAGAGTTTGTGGTGACCTCTGGCAATTCTCTGCCTCAGTGCTGTGCCACCTGGCCAGCCAGGGAGTACCATACCCCACTGGCAGGGCCAGGAGCCTCTCAGCCCAAGGTTCAGGATGTTTGGCTGCTGGGTAACAACACAGAGCCAGCCCAGCCCCACCAAGTCCAGAGGAAGAGCAGTCCCCATTGGGACTCCATAGAATCAAGCAGGTTGGAAGAGAGCTCCAAGCTCAGCCAGCCCAACCTAGCACCCAGCCCTGCCCAACCAACCAGACCATGGCACTAAGTGCCCCAGCCAGGCTTGGCTTCAACACCTCCAGCCACAGCCACTCCACCACCTCCCTGGGCAGCCCATTCCAATGCCAATCACTCTCTCTGCCAACAACTTCCTCCTAACATCCAGCCTAGACCTGCCCTGGCACAGCTTGAGGCTGTGTCCCCTTGTTCTGTCCCTGGCTGCCTGGCAGCAGAGCCCAACCCCACCTGGCTACAGCCTCCCTGCAGGGAGCTGCAGACAGCAATGAGCTCTGCCCTGAGCCTCCTCTTCTGCAGGCTGCACACCCCCAGCAGATCCTGTGTGTCTTCTATTCTGACTGATTCTATGATTCCATGACTTTGGCTCCCTCCCCCCTCAAGCCCACATCGAGTCTGGTTCAGCCACTGGGCGCTAGCAGCATTTTGCAAGGAGTTGATTAAGCTTCTCCAAACTCTTTTGTGTTCCTGCATTTGCAGCTGAAATGAGCAGCAATTATGCAGGGAGGACTTCCCTGGCAGAATCCTTTGCTAATTAGGTCTTAAGTGATTAGTTCCCTTTCCATCCTGCCATAGATTTCCATGTTTTTTTTCCCCCTGGTGTTGGAAATCTCAGTTGCAGGAGGGGGGAGGAAAAAAACCTCAAGCAGCAACTTGGATTGGATTGGATTGGATTGGATGTAAACAAGTGCAGGAGGTGCTGAGCAGCTTGGTCAGGGATCTGGTTGAGGCTCCATCCCTGGAGGAATTCAAGATCAGACTTGATGTGGCCTGGGGCAGCCTGAGCTTGCTGGAGGGGTCCCTGCTGCCTGCAGAAGCTGGACAAGATGACTCTGGAGGGTCACAGAATCACAGAGTGGGAGGGGTTGGAAGGCTGTTGAAGCCAAGCCTGGCTGGGGCACTTAGTGCCATGATCTGGGTGATTGGGCAGGGCTGGGTGCTAGGTTGGGCTGGAGGAGCTTGGAGCTCTCTTCCAACCTGCTTGATCTTATGATTATGATTCTATGACCTCCAGAGACCATCCAGTTCAACCCCCCTGGCAGAGCAGGGGCACCCAGGGCAGGGCACACAGGAATGCATCCAGATGAGGCTTGAAAGTCTCCAGAGCAGACTCCACAACCCCCTCCCTGGACAACCTGCTGCAGGGCTCCAGCACCCTCACACCAAAGAGGTTTCTCCTCATGTTAAGGTGGAACTTAATGGGTTCCAGTTTTGTGTCCTGCCACAGGACAGCACCAAACAGAGCCTGGCACCACCTTCTTGCCCCTTACTCCTCAGGTGTTTATAAGCTTTGCTCAGATCCCCTCTCAGCCCTCTCTCCAGGCTAACCAGCCCCAGAGCTCTCAGCCTTCCCTCATAGCAGAGATGTTCTGGTCCCTTCATCATCCTCAAAGCTCTGTGTTGGCCTCTCTCCAGCAAATCCCTGCCCTTCTGGACCTAGGAAACTCAAAACTGGACACAGTATTTCAGGTGTGATCTCCCCAGGGCAGAGCAGAGTTGAAGCAGAACCTCCCCAACCCTGCTGGCCACATGATTCTTGGTGCACCCCAGGATGCCTTTGGTCCTCTTGGACCGATACATTGCTGCCCCATGGAGACCCTGGTGCCTACTGGAACTCCAAGTGTGGCCAGCAGGGCCAGGGAGGGGATTCTCCCCCTCTGCTCTGCTCTGCTGAGACCCCACCTGGAGTACTGCATCCAGTTCTGGAGCCCCTGGGACAAGAGGGATGTGGAGATGCTGGAGAGTGTCCAGAGCAGGGCCAGGAGGATGCTGAGAGGGCTGCAGCAGCTCTGCTGTGAGCACAGACNATCCTAAGGGCTCCCTCCAAGAAGCTGTTTTCCAGCAGGATAATCCCTCTGGGAATCTATGTCCAGCATGTTCCTGTGGTGCTGCAGCACAAACCCATTTGATGAGCAGCAGAGCTGTGCCCTGCTGTGGCTGCACCCTCAGCACACCAACCAGAGGCACCTGTGGGGCACAGCACAGCCAGCAGCAGCATTTGCTTATGGCCACAGCAAGACACCCACCTTGAAAACCTTCCCCTTTGTGCTTCTCCTCCCTGCAATGCCACAGCTGCAGCAGCTCCTTGCAGCTCCCCCCTGCCAGTGACTTCTCCTCTGAGCATGCTGGAGAGGCACAGCACTAATTATGACCCTGTCACCTTCATCAGCTCCCCACTAATTGTTGGGTTTTATTTTTTTGGGGGGGAGGGAGGAAGGTTGGGGGGGGGCTTTTTTTTTTGGGGGGGGATCTCAGAGCTCAAAGCTGTTTGGTTGTGCAAAGGAGGAGAGAAGAAAAGAGGAGAAAGAATTGCATTTTAAAATAGCAGCATCAGGTTGGAGCTTTCTGATGGATTTGAAATTCAAATGACAGAAAGGATAAGGGGTTTGGTTTGGAGGGGGGGATGGAGGTGGGGAGGTTGTTGTCAGGAACAGGCAGAACAAAGCTCCCAGGAGCCTTTCACTAGGTCTGTCCGTGCTGCTCTCACCACGCTGGGCAGATCCTGCTGCTGTGCCAAGGGTAGAGAGGGAAGGTGCCAGGGGTAGCCCATCAGGGGTTGGAAAGGACCCAAAGAGATGATTTGAGTCCAAGCCAGAGCAACAAACCCCCCTCCAAGCAGGAGAACACAGCTTTGGTGCTGGGCAGGGCTCAGCCATCAGCCTGCTGCTGCAGGGTGCTAGGGTGAGCAGAAGAGGCCCTCTGAAGGTCCAGCACTTTTCCCTTCCCAAGTGTCCTGCATCCAGGAGTCCTCAGTGCCCAGGGCAAGGCACCTGCTGCCCATGGCCAGCAGCTCAAACGCTTCTTCTAGGGTAGGCCCCCAGCAGGACCCCCAGTGGTAGCCCAGGAGGGGCCCCAGTGGTAGCTCAGGAAGGGCTCCAGTGGTAGCACAGGAGGGGTCCCCAGTGGCAGACCAGGAGGGATCTCCAGTGGTAGCTCAGGAGGGGTCCCCAGTGGTAGACCATGAGGGATCTCCAGTGGTAGACCAGGAGGGGTCCCCAGTGGTAGACCATGAGGGATCTCCAGTGGTAACCCAGGAGGGGTCCCCAATGGTAGACCATGAGGGATCTCCAGTGGTAACCCAGGAGGGATCTCCAGTGGTAGACCAGGAGGGACCCCCAGTGGTAACCCAGGAGGGGTCAGAGTGGTAGCTCAGGAAGGGCTCCAGTGGTAGCACAGGAGGGACACCAGTGGTAGACCAGGAGAGGTCTCCAGTGGTAGACCAGGAGGGGCCCAGTGGCAGCCCAGGAGGGGCCCCAGAGGTAGCCCAGGAAGGATCCCCAGTGGTAGCCCCGGAGGGATCCCCAGAGGTAGCCTAGGAAAACTTCTTTGATGTGAGGGGTCAGGGATCTCCAGTGGCAGCCCAGGAGAGATCCCCAGAGGTAGCCCAGGAGGGATCCTCAGTGGTAGCCCAGGAGGGATCCTCAGTGGTAGACCAGCAGGGATCTCCAGTGGTAGCCCAGGAGGGATCCCCAGAGGTAGCCCAGGAGGGATCCCCAGTGGTAGCCCAGGAGGGATCCTCAGTGGTAGACCAGCAGGGATCTCCAGTGGTAGCCCAGGAGGGATCCTCAGTGGTAGACCAGCAGGGATCTCCAGTGGTAGCCCAGTGCTGACCTATGGCAGGACAAGGAGCAATGAGCACAAGCTGCAAGCCAGGAGGTTCCACCTCAACATGAGGAGAAACTTCTTTGATGTGAGGGGTGGTGGAGCCCTGGGGCAGGCTGCCCAGAGAGGCTGTGGATATGTTTCTGGCCTTAAACACCTCCAGGGAGGTTGTGGAGCACAGAAGCACAGAATGTGATCAAAGATCACAACCTCCCTGGGCAACCTGTGCCAGTGTCTCCTCACCCTCATCTCCTCCTCTCCAGTCCCAATCTCCCCTCCTCCACCTTCAATCCATTCCCTCTCATCCCATCACTCCAAGCATTTGGCAGAAGTCCCTTCCAGGCTTTCCTGTAGCCCCTCTGTAGGTGCTGGAGGGATGCTCTGAGGTCTCTCAGGTGCTTGAGGGATGCTCTGAGGTCTCTCAGGTGCTTGAGGGATGTTCTGAGGTCTCTCAGGAGCTTGAGGGATGTTCTGAGGCCTCTCAGGAGCTTGAGGGATGCTCTGAGGTCTCTCTGGAGCCTTCCTTTTCCCCCCTAGGCTGATGGCCAGAGTTGAAATCCCTTCCAGGCTTTCCTGTAGCCCCTCTTTAGGTGCTGGAGAGATGCTCTGAGGTCTCTCAGGAGCTTGAGGGATGCTCTGAGGTCTCTCAGGTGCTGGAGGGATGCTCTGAGGTCTCTCAGGAGCTTGAGGGATGCTCTGAGGTCTCTCAGGTGCTGGAGGGATACTCTGAGGTCTCTCTGGAGCCTTCCTTTTCACCTCCTAGGCTGATAGGCTGATGGCCAGGCCTGAGGAGCTGTCTCTGGACGGCAGGGAAGGGGTTGGGTGTGAGCTGGGCTGCTGCTGGAGGCAGAGGCAATGCATTATACATGCTCTGCTCTGCAACTGACGCACAGCAATCAAAAGCAAACTCATTTAGAGATGAAAACTCAGGGTTTTAATTGCCAGCCCACGTTTCTCTGGGTGTGTGGGCAGGAGGGGAGAACTCTTCACCCTTTGGGATGCTGGTTTTGGAGAGAGGAGGGAGTGGGGGGGAAGGGGGAATTGCTGAGAGCTGCCTGCACCAAGGAACTTGTGCAAAGCCTCCAGTTGTTGTCTTCTGGGAGTGGTTCTGCACCCAGCTGAAGCTCAGGCCTGTGGCTGTGTCTTAGTGACATGAAGGAGGAATTTATAGGCTGAGCTTCAGCCATGGTTTGCCAGAAGAGGAAGGTGTGGACATGGCAGGCAAGGGAGAGCTTGTGAGGACACCTTGCTGAGGGTTGGTGAGAGGATCAGGGCCCCTTGGCATGGCCTCTGCACTGCTGGATCAGCATCTCAACATCTCTCTTGAGTTGAGGGGCCCAGAACTGGACACAGCACTCCAGGTGTGGCCTGAGCAGTGCTGAGCACAGGGGCAGAAGAACCTCCCTTGTCCTGCTGCCCACACTGCTCCTGAGCCAGCCCAGGATGCCATTGGCTCTGCTGCCCACCTGGGCACTGCTGCCTCCTCTTCAGCTCCTCTCTCTCAGCACCCCCAGCTCCCTCTCTGCCTGGCTGCTCTCAGCCACTCTGTCCCCAGCCTGTAGCACTGCTTGGGGTTGTTTTTACCCTGCCAAACTCCCTCCTATTTATGAAGGGCAATGCAGGAGTCAAATCTCCTTCTCTGGAGCCTTTCAAGGCCTGTCTGGATGTGTTCCTGTGTGCCCTGAGCTAGATTGTATGGTCCTGCTCTGGCAGTGGGGTTTGGACTCAATGACCTCTTTCAGTCCCTTCCAACCCCTGACTTCCTGTGAGTCAGGACAGGCAGGAGCCACTCGTGATGGTTTGGCTGTGCCAGCCACAGGCAGCACAAACACCAAAGGCAAGCTTGCAGGCTGGCAGGGCACTGCAGGGCCCAGGGAGTTGCTTTCCTGCAGGGCTTGGCTGGATGCATGCCCAGCAAATGAGGAATTGACCTTCTGCTGTGCAGCATGGTTGGCAAAATTGATCCTCCCCTGGGCAGAGGAATCGACTCTGGCTGGGCTGATGCTCTGACTCTTGTTCACTCAGATTAATTCCACTCACCTAATTCCCCATGGAACCTGGCAGCAGCCCTGCATCCCTGTGGAAAAGAAGGCCTGGGAAAGGCATCTCTGGTTATGTAACCCCCCACGAGTTCAGATGCTGGAAGCTGACTCCATACCTCCTGTAACTTCTCTTCCATCACTGCCCTTGGCAGCCAAACGGCAGAGCAAATGAGCTGCCCTCTGGTTTGCTCAGAGTCAATCTCTTACTGTCCCCAAGCCCAGTCCAGTGCCCTCAGCTGAAGCCACCCAGAGGTCCAGCAGACACTTCCCACTGCTGTGGTTACAGAGGAAGGGAGCAGAGAAGAGGCTGGGAGCTGGGATTTGTTCAGCCTGGAGAAGAGAAGGCTAAGAGGAGAGCTTATGGCCATGGAGCACTGCACAGAGGCTGCCAGGAGGATGGAGACTCCCTTTGAGAAGGGAGAAGACAAGGGGTGATGGGGACAAGTTACTGCTGGGGACATTCCCAGTGGGCTGCAGGGGAAAATGTTTCCCCATGAGAGCAGTTGGACACTGGAAGCACCTCCCAGGGGCAGCAGTGGAGTGCCCTGCACTGGGCACTTTGAAGGCTCAGCTTGGCAGGCTCTGTGCCAGCTCACTGCAGCTCTGCTGTTAGCCAGAAGGGTTGGAGCAGATGATCCTTGGGGTCCCTTCCAGCCTGGCACTCTGAGATTCAGAGCCAAGAGGTCTCTGCAGGCTGGGTGCTGCCTGGGGCAGCCTGACAAGCAGAGCCTGAGCTGTATTTAGGTCTGGGGTTTCCTCCCCCTAGCAAAGGTCCTTCAGCTAGGGCTGAGTGCACAGGCAGCAGCTTTGGTCTCCCCACAGTGGAAAGCTACCCAGAAAGGTTGGAGCAGATAATCCTTGGGATCCCTTCCACCTTGGCCCTCTGGGACTCTGATATTTACATCTCCACTGACAGTTACAGAGTCACAGAAAGATCCAGGTTGTGCAAATCCCCTCAGGATCACCAAGTCCAACTTAGAACCCTACTCTACAAGATGCACCTTAAAACATAGCCCCAAGCACCACATCCAAACAACAAAGCCAAGCACAAATCCAGGGTGGGCAGTGAGTGGCTGAGAGCAGCCCTGAGGGACCTGGGGGTGCTGCTGGAGAAGAAGCTCAACAGGAGCCAGCAGTGAGCACTTGCAGCCCAGAAAGCCAAGCAGAGCCTGGGCTGCAGCAGCAGAAGTGTGGCCAGCAGGGCCAGGGAGGTGATTCTCCTCCTCTGCTCTGCTCTGCTGAGACCCCACCTGGAGTACTGTATCCAGTTCTGGAGCCCCTGGGACAAGAGGGCTGTGGAGATGCTGGAGAGTGTCCAGAGCAGGGCCAGGAGGATGCTGAGAGGGCTGCAGCAGCTCTGCTGTGAGCACAGACTGAAAGAGTTGGGGCTGTGCAGGCTGGAGCAGAGGAGGCTCCCAGGTGACCTTCTTGTGGCCTTCCAGGATCTGAAGGGGGCTCCAAAAAAGCTGGGGAGGGACTTTTGAGACTGTCAGGGAGTGCCAGGACTGGGGGGAATGGAGCAAAGCTGGAGGTGGGGAGAGTGAGGCTGGAGGTGAGGAGGAAGTTGTTGAGCAGGAGAGTGGTGAGAGGCTGGAATGGGTTGCCCAGGGAGGTGGTTGAGGCCCCATGGCTGGAGGTGTTTCAGGCCAGGCTGGCTGAGGCTGTGGGCAGCCTGCTCTAGGGTAGGGTGTCCCTGGGTTGGAACTGGCTGCTCCTTGTGGTCCCTTCTGATTGATTCCATGTTTCTAAATCCAGGGGGGGTGACTCCACCACCTCCCAGGGCAGCTCATCAAACAGCAGTTGCTGTTGTCCTTCCACCAGCAGCTCTGGCAGCCTCTCTCTTGGGTACCACTGAGCTTCCTTTCTCCTCACCTGGCCTTGTGCAGGGCTTGACCTGGCCAAGCTGTAGGACAAGGATTTACTGCTGAGGTCACCTATTCACCCCTGTGAATGTGCTGTGGTCTTTGCTGGGCTCCCCTCCTCTGGAGTGGCTCTCAGAAGCGAGGAGCAGGAGAGGAGGCACCTGAGAAAACTTTTTAGTCACAGCCTGGACCTGTTTCTCTTTGTCTTCCTGTTGATATTTTGGCAAAGCCTCTGAGCTGCCTCTTCCCAGGCTGCTCTTTCCCCCCCCCCCTCCAGCTCCTGGCACATCCATGCCAATCTGTTCAGCACCACAAGCAAGCCTCCGGGGGTGGGGAGGAGAAGATTAATTGAAGACTTAATTTCTTCTATTTTCATTCGATTAGCTAAAGTGGTAGAGGCATCAGGCCCTGCTTCTGTGCTCCTGGAGGCCTGGTGTTGGCCATGAATCACAGCTCCCAGCTGCCAGAGCCTGGTTGCTCGTCAGGTTAATGATGGTGCTGTAGTAAATAGTCTGGCAGGCAGAGCCCATCAATTGCAGCCCTCCCCAGGCAGGCTGCACAGCTCATCTGCCAGCACCTCCCCAGGACAGCACAGAGCTGAGGAAAAGGAGCTTCAGATCAAAGTGGGAATGGGTCAGAGGGTTAGAAATGGCTTTGGCAGGAGGGTTGGGGGATAGGGACGGGGCTGAAGGGTGCAGGTCTCCAAAGGGTGGCAGCCGGCGGGAGCCGAAGGAGCTGAGCTCAGCCAGGCTGTCTTGGGTGCAGTGCATAAATCAAAGCTGAGCCAGGAGTCCTGCAGAAAAGATGGATAGCCCCAAACCTGGGAGCCAGCAGCAAGGGAGGAGACATTTCCCTTCTCCTCAGTCCAGCTTTTCTTATTGCCTTGGCAGCACAGCAGCTTCCAGACCCTTCCAGACCGTGGCGGCTCTGAATTGCTTCATGCAGCCTAATACTGTTCTGTGAGTGCTTGGCACCAGGCTTGACCTACTGAGTGCCCAGCTGGGGCATCAGACAGCAGAGCAGAGCCATAAGCATCACTGCTGCATGCAGCACATGCTCCTCAGACCAGCAGCACCAGGTCCCCTTCAGTGTCCCCTGCCCCAGTTTGCCACAGGCCACTCCTTCTCCCTGGGCAGTCTGCATTCAGCTCTTGCTGCTTTCCCTTGGGTTCCTCTTCCCAAATATCTTCTTGATGCTCCCTCAGAGACAGATGGAAAGGCACTGAGGAGCTGCAGTGAGGAGGCACCATCAGCTTCCCTCCTCTTCAGTCCATTTGCTGCTGTTCTTCCCAGTCAGCAGTGGGAAGTTTGCAGGAAGAGCTCTTAGAATTATAGCATCATAGAACGGTTTAGGTTGGAAAGGACCTCAAGGATCATCCAGCTCCAACCCCCTGCCATAGGCAGGGACACCTCCCACTAGAGCAGGCTGCTCAAGGCCTCATCCAGCCTGGCCTTAAACACCTCCAGGGAGGTTGTGGAGCACAGAAGCAC
>WAAF01001552.1:14620-31709 GCA_013400475.1 Tricholaema leucomelas
GAGTCCAGGGCTGGGGTGGGCTGGGTGCAGGGCTGGGGCTGGCTGAGTGCAGGGCTGGGGCTGGCTGAGTGCAGGGCTGGGGCTGGTTGAGTGCAGGGCTGGGGATGGCTGAGTGCAGGGCTGGGGATGGCTGAGTGCAGGGCTGGGGCTGGCTGAGTGCAGGGATGGGGATGGTTGAGTGCAGGGCTGGGGCTGGCTGAGTGCAGGGCTGGGGCTGGCTGAGTGCAGGGCTGGGGCTGGCCCCACAGGGGCTGGTGGCTTGGGTGGCAGAGAGGCTGAGACCCATCCGTGCAGCTGCCTCCCTGCTGCATGTTGACACAGAAAAGAGCAGCTCCCAGGAGCAGCAGAAAGTGCAGCTAAAGAACTTCTGTTCTGTTCTGTGAAGGTGGAGCTGAGTCATAATCCTGCAGACAGCAGAACCCTCTCTGGTGCTGGGAGCAGCAATGTTTGCTTATGTGTGTGCAAAGCATCTCCTTGTTGGGGAGGGGTTCAGGGGGAGCAAAAAAACATCTTCAGGCTGGAAGAGCAGCAGATTTGTTTCACTGTTCTGAGAGGGTTGAGGGGAACTCCTTGGCAAGCTGCTTTCCTAAAGGCTGCCTTTGAGTGAGCTGAAGTGAGCAGAGAAGGACTTGGGGATGCCAACTGAGCCAGCACTGGTCGCTGGCAGCCCAGGGCCAGCTGTGTGCTGGCTGTAGCCAGGGCAGGGAGAGCAGCAGCACAGAGAGGGGAGCTCCCTGCTCTCCTCTGCTCTGCTCTCCTCTGCTCTGCTCTGCTCTGCTCTGCTCTGCTCTCCTCTGCTCTGCTCTCCTCTGCTCTGCTCTGCTCTGCTCTGCTCTGCTCTGCTCTGCTCTCCTCTCCTCTGCTCTACTCTCCTCTGCTCTGCTCTCTCCTCTGCTCTGCTCTCTGCTCTGTTCAGACCTCACCTGCAGCACTCCCTCCAGTGCTGGTGCCCCCTGCACAAGAGGGGCATGGAGCTGCTGGCCAGAATTGGCCACCAAGATGCTCAGAAGGCTGCAGAACCTCCCCTATGAGGACAGGCTGGGAGGGTTAGGGCTATTCAGCTTGGAGAAGGCTCTGTGGAGACCTCAGAGCAGCCTTCCAGTGCTTGAAAGGGGCTACAGGAGAGCTGCAGAGGGACTTTTGATAAGGGCTAGGAGTGATGGGATGAGAGAGGATGGATTGAAGCTGGAGGAGAGCAGATTGAGACTGGAGAGGAGGAAGAAATTCTTGGCAGTGAGGGTGAGGAGACACTGGCACAGGTTGCCCAGGGGGGTTGTNAAAGATCCCTTCTGACCCAACCCATTCTATGACTCAGAAATGCAGGAGCAGTTCTTGCTGTGCAGCAGGGGTCTGGATTTGAGCCCTCCTGCTCTGCCTGTGTGTTCCTTGCAGGGCAAGCAGCAGAAGCAGCACTTCTGGTGTGCTGAAGTGGTCAAAATCCTGCCCAGCTCTGGTGCAGTTCAGGCTTGCTTTAGCTGTGGTGAGGAAGACCACAGCTGGTAAACGTTGGAGCAGGGAAAGCTGCTGTGGGTGCTGGGTGGAGCAGTCCAGGGACTGGCAGGGTTGGCTTGGAAGGCTTTAGCCTGGGGTTCGTTAGCACTTAATTAGGCACTGGCAGAGCAGCACAGCACTGAAGTGAGCTTGACTGAGTCACATCCCCTGAACTGCTGTGGAGCAGAGGCTGCTGGAGGAGCTGAGCTGTGAGCTGCCTGCAGCAGGGCTGGGCAGGGGTGGGGGGGGACAGCAATGCTTGGCACTGCTCACCAGGGCTGTGGGCAGCCTGCTGGCCTGGGGCCTTGCTGAGGTCTTCTCTCTTGTCTCAGGTGATAGGATGAGAGGGCTGGGGAGGAGCAGCTGAGGGGTGTTGAGGCTGAGGGAGATCTCATTGCTCTCTACAGCTCCCTGCGAGGAGGCTGCAGTGAGGTGTGGGCTGGGCTCTGCTCCCTGGTTATCAGGGGATAGAAGGAGAGGGAAAGGCCTGGAATTGTGCCAGGGGAGGGTCAGGCTGCAGAGGAGGAAAAAAATCTCTTTGCTGCAAAGAGGTGGGGGGGAAGGTCTGTGCACTGGCAGCAAAGCTGGGGAAGGGTCTGGATGGAGAACAGGGCTGGGGAGGAGCAGCTGAGGGAGCTGGGGGAGTTGAGGCTGAGGCAGACCTCAGTGTTCTTTACAGCTCCCTGAGAGGAGGCTGCAGTGAGCTGGGGCTTGGGCTCTGCTCCCCAATATCAGGTGATAGAAGGAGAGGAAAAGGCCTGGAATTGTGCCAGGGGAGGGTCAGGCTGCAGAGGAGGAAAAAAATCTCTTTGCTGCAAAGAGGTGGGGGGGAAGGTCTGTGCACTGGCAGCAAAGCTGGGGAAGGGTCTGGATGGAGAACAGGGCTGGGGAGGAGCAGCTGAGGGAGCTGGGGGAGTTGAGGCTGAGGCAGACCTCAGTGGTCTTTACAGCTCCCTGAGAGGAGGCTGCAGTGAGGTGTGGGCTGGGCTCTGCTCCCTGGTTATCAGGGGATAGAAGGAGAGGGAAAGGCCTGGAATTGTGCCAGGGGAGGGTCAGGTTGGAGAAGTGGAAGAATTTCTTCGGTGCAAGAGTGCTCAGGGACTGGCACAGGCTGCTCAGGGAGGTGGTGCAGTGGCCATGAAGGTGTTCAAGCATCCTGTGGCCCTGGCACTTGAGGACATGCCCCTGGGACTGATCCTTCCCTGGGGGGACTGTTCTTTGTGTTTTGCTGGTTGCTGAGTGGATTGGGGCTGGCTAGAAGTGAGCTTCTCTTCAGCTGCATCTATACTCCCAACCAGCTTCTCCTCCTTGCCTAATTGCTGTCAGCAAGTTTATTTACACGAGCAGGGGCTGTGATTGCAGCTAATTAAAATGTATCATTAGTTAATTAGGATCCATAATGTGGACTAAATAATGGGCTGAGTGAGCTGGAAGGCAGAAGTGGTTGGTTAACAGCACTGGCCATGACTTGGTGTTTGTGTGGAGGGGGAGAAAATCATCCTGAGCACACAGCCAGCAGAAAAGCTGCTGCTGGCTGGGGGGGAAGATTTTTACACACACAGCCCCCACATCCCTTCCTCTAGAGGAGGTGGATTTTTCAGTAGCCTCCACCTCTAGCATCTTGCAAGGCAAAGCTGGCAGGGAGGAGCCAGCAGTGAGCACTTGCAGCCCAGAAAGCCAAGCAGAGCCTGGGCTGCAGCAGCAGAAGTGTGGCCAGCAGGGCCAGGGAGGGGATTCTCCCCCTCTGCTCTGCTCTGCTGAGACCCCACCTGGAGTACTGCATCCAGCTCTGGAGCCCCTGGGACAAGAGGGNGCCCCATGGCTGGAGGTGTTTCAGGCCAGGCTGGCTGAGGCTGTGTGCAGCCTGCTCTAGGGTAGGGTGTCCCTGGGCATGGCAGGGGGGTTGGAACTGGCTGCTCCTTGTGGTCCCTTCCAACCCTGACTGATTCTCTGATTCCATGATCCTCCTGCTGCAGACACCTTGTGCTGAGTTGAGCAGGGGCAGGTTTAGATGCAGCACTGCCAAGGGAAGTGCACAGCAATGTGGAAGCTTCCCCTGAGAGCAGGGAGTTCATCTCCTCAGCTGCTCAGCAGGCTCTGATCAGAACCCAGGTCCTGCCAGTCTTTACTGCTGGGTACCTTTCTGGCAGGACTTATACCTGTGACTATATTTGATGCCCTCCATCCCTCAAGCCCTGCCAAGGATGTATGCCCAGGGTAGAACATGTGAGGAGGCTCTGCTGATGCAACTCTTCTCTCCTTGCTCTTCAGAAGGAGCCAGGGATGGAAAATTCTGCTGCCTCAGCACAGGCTGCAGTGACCCTCTGGGAGCTGAAAAGAAGAGCAAATATTCTGAGCAGCTGGAGGCTGTGCCCTGCAGATACACCCAGGAGCCTTTGTGGATGCTGCAGAGGGTGAGGAGAGTGAGGTGGGCACAGCCTAGCTCCAAACAAGCCCCTGGCAGGCAGCTGTCTCTGGGAGAAAGCAGAAGCAGCACTTGTTAGACCAGCAGGGACTGCTCCACAGCTGAGACCCTGCGAGAAACATCCCCAGCTCAGGCTCTGCAGAGCACAGCAGAGGCAGCAGAGCAGGGGCAGAGGTTCAGTGAAAGCATCTGCTGCAACGGCAGGCTCTGGCAGCTGACTGAGATCTTGCTGCCCTTTGCCTCTTCCCTGTCCCTTGAGCAGCAGAGGAGCTAATGGGGTGGAAGAGGCTGTGGCAGGAGGCTGTGGGGGCTCTGCAGGCCAGGCTCTGCCTTGCTGTTGGGTTCGTTCAGGCTGCAGAGTTCTCTGCTGGGGCTGTGGAGATGCTGAGATGTCTGTCTGCAAGAGCAGGTCAAGTCCTGGCCCTAGCCTGAGCCAGGCTTCCCCCTGGCACCCTGCAGGAATGTGCTTTGCATGGAAGGGATCACTGCCAGCATCACCTTCCCCCCTCTCACCTTCCCCCCGCAGTGGGGCTGGCTCCCTGCCTGCTCCTGCTGCTCTGCCTGCTCCTGCAGCTCCAGAGCACAGCTCTGCTGCAGAGACAAACCTTGCAGGCAGGGCTGCAGCATCTCTTCTTATTCATTAAAGAAAAGCAAGTGAAGTTTTGGAGCCCTTGTAGGAGCCAGCACCACATGGAGCAGACAGAAATAACCTCAGCTCCTGCTCAGCCCCACGGGTGACAGCAGCAAACACCAACATGCTGTGGGTAGAGAGGAGAAGCCTTTAGCCAAAGGGCACTGAATAAACCCCAGACCCACCTGGTACCTGCTGCTGGGGCTTGCAGAAGGCTTTAGTAGCTGTGGTGCCTGCTGCTGGGGCTTGCAGAAGGCTTTAGTAGCTGTGGTGCCTGCTGCTGGGGCTTGCAGAAGGCTTCAGTAGCTGTGGTGCCTGCTGCTGGGGCTTGCAGAAGGCTTCAGTAGCTGCGGTGCCTGCTGCTGGGGCTTGCAGAAGGCTTTAGCAGCTGAGCTCCAGCCCTTTTATCAGTGTCACAATCAGTGCCAGCAGAAAGGGGCACAGAGCTGTAAAGCAAACCTCAAACTGCAGGGGCTGGGGGCAAGAGACCTCCCTGAGTGCTGTGATAGAAGTAAAGATCGTTGCTGGTTGTGCCCTTGAGGTGCCCTTGAGTGCTCTAGGGGAGCAGGTCCCTGCTGACTGCAGGGGAGGAGGTCAGACCAGTTGGCCTTTGGAGGTCCCTTCCAACCCATTCTGGGGGTGACTGCTCTTTAGGGGACTTTCACCCATCTGAGTCACCTCTTCCTCATTGCCTTCTGCCAGCCCTGGCAGGGCAGGAGGTGAGAACTCTCTGTGTGCTCCCCTAGTGTGCACCTCAGGGCAGCCAACGCCTGAGCAGCTGCTGGAAGCTTCAGCCCTGGGCTGGTGCTTTCTGTCGGCTTTTGTTTCGTTGCTGGGAGCAGGAGTGGACGAGAAGAGGCTCAGCTCCCTGCTGCAGGGTTGACAGCAGCAGTGTGCCACAGCAGGCCAGAGCCAGCAGCCCTTCTGCCACCATGACATCAGCTGGTGACTTCAGCTGGGCTGGCAGAGGGAGCAAGCGGGCGCCGTATTTCCTGGCAGCGTGGCAGAGCTGCCTGTCTGCAGCCACTGCTGGGACATGAGGCCAAGCCCAGGGCACAGCTTGGCTCTGCCCAGCCTCCTCCTGCTCCTCTCCCTGTGTCAGCTGCCGTGGCAAATCCTTCAGCTGGCAGCTGGGGCTGGGCCACTTCCCTGGCAAGGTAAAGGACCTCATTGCCCTGCAAGTGCCTGACAGGAGGTTGCAGGGAGGTGGGAGCTGAGGTGATGGGAGGTGAGGAAATGGCCTGGAATTGTGCCAGGGGAGGGGCAGGTTGGAGAGGAGGACAATTTTGTTTGCTGCAAGAGTGGTCTGGGGCTGGCACAGGCTGCCCAGGGAGGTGGTGGAGTCCCCATGCCTGGAGGTGTGCAAGCAACCTGTGGCCAAGGCACCTGTGGCCATAGTTTGGTGGCCATGGTGGTGCTGGTTGCTGGCTGGGCTGGAGGACCTTGGAGAGCTTTTTCAACCCAAACAACTCTGTGATTCTAAGGTGTCCCTGATGTGTCTGGAGAGCCAAACTGAGCACAGGCTGCTCTGGCTCTGCTCTGAGGGACAAAGCTCCTTCTGACAGAGCTTTCTGTGCTGTGTTGTCATCCTGGCCCAGGATAAAAGAGTGGAGGAGAGGCCAGAGGTGGCTGTCACCCACTCTGCAGAGCCAGAGCTTCACCTTGCTGGTCACAGCCAGGGCTTGCTCAGCTTCAGTGTCCCAGCAGCCTGAGCCAACATCTGGCTTGTGGCTCTGCAGCTGTGCTGTGCCTGCTGCTGCCAGCTGGGGAGAGGAAGGCTCCTGCCAAGGGGCTGAGCTAGAGAAATGACAAAGGAAATGTCTTCTGCTTCAGAGCAGCTCTGCCACCTGCCAGGATCTCCTGCAACACTTGGGCACTTCAGTGGCTGTCGCTGCCAGCACTGCTGCTGGGCTGCTTTCTTCTTTCCACAGCACCACAGAGTGCCAGGGGCTGGGAGGGACCTCCAAAGCTCAGCCAGTCCAAGCCCCCTGCCAGAGCAGCACCTCCTAGACCAGATCACACAGGAACACATCCAGGCAGGGTTTGAGCATCTCCACAGAGGGAGACTCCACAACCCCCCTGGGCAGCCTGTGCCAGGTTCTGTCACCCTCACAGGCAAAAAATTCCTCCTCAGGTTCCCATGGAACTTCCTCTGCCTCAGCTTCCACCACTGCCCCTTGTGCTGGCACTGGCATCACCCAGCAGAGCCTGGCTGCAGCCTCCTGCCACTCACCTGCACAGCTTTAGAACCACTGCTGAGGTCACCTCTCAGCTCCTCTCCTCCCAGCAGCACAGCCCCAGCTCCCTCAGGCTCTGCTCCTAACAGAGCTGTTCCATTCCCTTCAGCATCTCTGTGTCTCTGTGCTGGACTCTCTCCAGCAGTTCTATGTCCCTCTTGAACTGGGGGGCCCAGAACTGGCCACAGTGCTGCAGATGTGGCCTCAGCAGGGCAGAGCAGAGGGGCAGGAGAACCTCTCTCCACCTGCTAACCACAGCCCTTCTGATGCACCCCAGAATGGCATTGCCCCTCCTGGCCCCCAGAGCTCATTGCTGGCTCATGCTCATGCTTCCATCCACCAGAACCCTCAAGTCCTACACCCCTTTACTGCTCTCCAGCAGCTCACTCCCCAGCCTCTACTGCTCCCTGGGGTTGTTCTTTCCCAGGGGCAGGACTCTACCCTTCCCCGTGTTTGTCTTCCTGCAAAGCAGGAGGAGGTGGCAGAGTGCTGTGGGGCTCCTGCTCCTCACCCCTGCGTGGCTGGCAGCTTGGGAAGCTCTCTCTCACTTCAATCCCTCTCTGCTTATTGCAGGGCTGAAATATTGATCTGCTCTTAATGAGTTGCCAGCCTGACTCAGAGCAGCAAAGGTGGAGCTGGGACTGGGGAGTCTGCAACTGCTGCTGCTGCTGCTGCTGAGTCTTGTTTTGGTCAGGCTCTGGCCCAGGCAGCCCAGGGAGGTGGTGGAGTCCCCATCCCTGGAGCTGTCCAAGAATTGTGTGCCCATGGACTCTGGGGGATGTGGTTTGGTGGCTGTGGTGGGGTTGGGTTGGACTCAGCTGAGCTCAGAGAGCTTTTCCAAGCCAAACCCTTCTGTGACTCTATGAAATGTGCTGCTTTGTCCTTCTCCTTCCACAGCCCCGTGGTGCCTGCTGGGCTCTGCTGCTGGCAGCCAGGCTGTGTGCCTGGGCCTGGCTGTGCTCACAGCCTGTGTCCTCATTTCACTTCTGCTCTCAGCAGCCCCTGGCCGTGGGTGCATGGAGGGGAGGAGACCTCAGCTGGTCCTGCAGCGACCTTGGGCTGCTGCTTGGCAGCAGCAGGAGAGCCCTGAGGGAGTCCTTGCCCCTCTATGCGCCTCAGGACAGGGCAGTTGTCAGCAAAGGATGCTCAGGGTGGTTTGCAGACACTCAGGCTGTTGCCTCTCGTCCCGCCGCTGCTCCCTTGTCCTCCAGCACCACCTAGAGCCCTTTGCAGGCTGCAGAAATGCTCAGGAGATGCTGCCAGGTGCTCCCTGTCCAGTGCAGCATGCCAGCTGGAGACTGGCAGCACCCACACACCTCGGCTGTGCCAGCTGCAGTGGAGCATCTGCTCGGGGGAGAACTGGCTGGAGGGCTGGGCCCAGAGAGTGGTGGTGAATGGTGCCACATCCAGCTGGCAGCTGGCACTAGTGCTGTGCCTCAGGGATCAGTGCTGGGCACAGTCCTGTTCTGTATCTTTATTGATGATCTGGACGAGGGGATTGAGTCCAGCAGCAGTAAGTTTGCAGATGGCACCAAGCTAGGAGCAGCTGTGGAGCTGTTGGAGGGTAGCAGAGCCCTGCAGAGGGACCTGGCCAGGCTGGATGGGTGGGCAGAGGCCAAGGGGATGAGACTGAACAAGGCCAAGTGCAGGGTTCTACACTTTGGCCACAACAACCCCAAGCAGCACTACAGGCTGGGGCCAGAGTGGCTGAGAGCAGCCAGGCAGAGAGGGAGCTGGGGGTGCTGGGAGAGAGGAGCTGAAGAGGAGGCAGCAGTGCCCAGGTGGGCAGCAGAGCCAATGGCATCCTGGGCTGGCTCAGGAGCAGTGTGGGCAGCAGGACAAGGGAGGTTCTTCTGCCCCTGTGCTCAGCACTGCTCAGGCCACCCCTGGAGTGCTGTGTCCAGTTCTGGGCTCCTCCATTGCAGAGAGATGTTGAGGTGCTGGAAGGTGTTGAGAGAAGGGCAGCAAGGCTGGGGAGGGGCCTGGAGCACAGCCCTGTGAGGAGAGGCTGAGGGAGCTGGGGGTGTGCAGCCTGCAGAAGAGGAGGCTCAGGGCAGAGCTCATTGCTGTCTGCAGCTCCCTGCAGGGAGGCTGTAGCCAGGTGGGGTTGGGCTCTGCTGCCAGGCAGCCAGCAACAGAAGAAGGGGACACAGCCTCAAGTTGTGCCAGGGCAGGTTCAGGCTGGATGTTAGGAGGAAGTTGCTGGCAGAGAGAGTGATTGGCATTGGAATGGGCTGCCCAGGGAGGTGGTGGAGTGGCTGTGGCTGGAGGTGTTGAAGCCAAGCCTGGCTGGGGCACTTAGTGCCATGGTCTGGTTGGTTGGGCAGGGCTGGGTGCTAGGTTGGGCTGGCTGAGCTTGGAGCTCTCTTCCAACCTGCTTGATTCTATGACTATGATTCTATGAAGTGCAGATGAAGCAGCAGCACCAGCAACTTCTTCTCCACCCCTGCCATGAGAGCTCCGTGTGGGTAAGAGAAGCTTCTTGTGCCCCACCATGGGGCAGCTGATGCCTAAGGCACAGGTCCCAGAGCCCTCCTGCAGGATGCCAGTCAGGAATCTTTCAGCAGCAAGGGATTACCTGGAAAATCAGAACTGAGAGCTGCTGCTTGACCTTTACTGCCCTGTGCATGCTGCAGCCAAAGGAGCACAGGGGAGATGCAGCACCTGGGGAGCTGGAGGCTGTTTCTCTGCAGGTGGTGGAGGGGACCTTGCCGAGTGATGGGGGCACAGCAGCACATCCCTAACACAGGAGGGTTGTCCTTAAGCCATCACAGCAGCCAGGTGCTTGGCTGGCGAGATGAGGGTGATGAGAGCAGCTGTAGGCTCTGTCCTGCTCTGTTCCCAGCCCAGAGTATTTCATTACTCCAGGTCCTGCCTCCCCCGAGCACAGCTAACAGGGGCTGGGTGCCAGGCTTGGCGCTTCTCCTCTGGCAGGTGAGCAAACCACGGGAGGGCAGCAGGTGGAAGATGAACTTGGGGAGCTGAGACAGCTCAGCAGCTGCTGATCTCACTTGGCACAGCACCAAGCAGAGCCCAGCAACCTGCTGCCGGGAGCAGGGGCATGGAGGGGGCTGCCCAGCAGGAGCAGGGGGGCCCAGAACAAGGAGCTCCTTTGGCGGTGCCGGGAGCCTGAGTTGGGTCACCAGCACCTTCCTGCCCAGCCCAGCAGCTGCTCTGCTCCCTGCTGCCATGGTGAGGAGGGCATCCTTGCTGTGCCAGCCTGGACACTGCTGCCATGGCCTCTTCCATGAGACCTGCCTGCTGCTGCTGCTGAGCTGCCTCTGGACTCCTTTCCCTTCCCTAGAGCCCAGCCCTCACCCAGCAGTTTCCTGACAGCCCAGCCCGTGCTGAGGACACCTTGGAGAGCTACAGGAGCCCAACAGCAGAGCCAAGCAGGGCAAGGAGGGCACAGAGCTTCTCAGGACGTGGTGGGTGAGCTCTTTGTTATCCTTGGGAACAGGGTGGGGGCCTCTGAGTCTTGACCTCTTGCAGAATCCATGGCCTTATCTCACCTCCTCCTGGCACTGGGGGGGAAAGGATGGAAAGAGCCCTAGAAATGGGACCTGGGGGCTTCAGCAGGGGCTCAGGGCAGAGCTCATTGCTGTCTACAACTACCTGAAGAGAGGCTGTAGCCAGGTGGGGTTGGGCTCTGCTGCCAGGCAGCCAGGGACAGAAGAAGGGGACACAGCCTCAAGCTGTGCCAGGGCAGGTCTAGGCTGGATGTTAGGAGGAAGTTGTTGTCAGAGAGAGTGATTGGCATTGGAATGGGCTGCCCAGGGAGGTGGTGGAGTTGCCATGGCTGGAGGTGTTGAAGCCAAGCCTGGCTGGGGCACTTAGTGCCATGGTCTGGTTGGTTGGGCAGGGCTGGGTGCTAGGTTGGGCTGGAGGAGCTTGGAGCTCTCTGCCAACCTGCCTGATTCTATGAGTCTATGATTCTGGTGGTGCTGTGAGGGGCAGACAAGACCAAGCACTCCTCTCCCCTTCTCTTTCTTAAAGATTCTGCCAATGCCTCTCTCCAAACCCTCTGCACCATCAGGAGGCTGTTCCTGCTGCTGGGGCTGCTGGGGCTGCTGGTGGGAACAGCAGCTGGGACATGGCTCCTGGGTCAGTGCCTGCTCTGGGACAGCCCTGCCACGGGGCAGAGCCCAGTCACCAACCTGGCAAGCAAGCTTGGGGTGCCAGCAGCAGGGGTATTGGGGATGGGAAGACCCTGGTGGGCAAGCTGTGGTTTGGGGTGGGGGCAAGTGGCTGGTGTGGGCTCTCATGCTGGTCGCTGTGGTCCCAGGAGCAAGCTGCAGCTGTGCCCACTCCGAGGATCGTTGCCTCTTCAGTGGGCACTGCAGGACTGTTCCCTGTATCAGGTGAAATCCTGACACAGGCTGCCCAGGGCTGTGCTGGAGACATCCAAGCTCAGCCTTGCGGTGTCCCTGTGCAGCCTGCTCCGGCTGGAGCTGTCCCTGCTGCCTGCAGGGGGCTGGACAAAGATGCCCTTAGAGGGTCCCTTCCAGCCCGATGCCATCTGCCGGTTGTGCATCCCCGGATGCTGCCCAGGCTGTGCGAATTCCTCTCCAGCCTTTCTCTGTTTCCTGAAGCGAAGCACCTGAGGAAGCCTCACCCGGAGCAGGGCCTGACGCTGCCGCAGGAGCCAGCTGCGACCCCAGCCGCGACCTCAGCCTGCAGCGATGACGAGGAGGAGCCTGTGGTCCGCGGAGCTCCCGGCCGAGGTTCAGATCCTTGCTGCCTCAGAGGGTGGGGAGGGGGATGTGGGGTGCAGGGCAGTGCCTGCCCAGCCCAGCAAGAGCAGGAAAGCTTCTCTTCAGCACCAAATGTCTCCTGCTAACCCTCCAGCTCCTTTCAGCTGCTTGTAGGGGATGCTTGGCTTGGCTTTGAAGCCCACCAGCAGTGAGGCTTGGTGGCACGGATTGATCCTACAAGCTAAAGGCAGCTCTGGCAGGGCTCCTTGGCACAGAGGCACCCCGAGGTGCCATGCGGGCACTAAGGATAAGCAGATGGGTTCGTGTCTGGTTTGTGGTTTGCTTCCAAAGGCTTCTCCTGCTGCTTTTTCGTGTTCACCTCCACGGTTTTGGCTGCAGATGGGCATGGTTGGCCCTGCACAGAGCCCTGCAGGGCAGGGAGGCTGCAGGTGCTGCTCTCCAGTGCAATGGCTTCAGTGTCTTTCAGGATCAAGGCAGAGAACTCCTTGCTGGAAGCACAGGTGGAAGGACACCCTGGCTGGCTCCTGGCATGCTACGAGCACTGGAGTCCCTCCCTGGGCACCCTGCTCTGCCAGCAGCTCGGGTACCTCAGGTGGGCATGGCAGAGGCAGCCACTGCCACCCCACCTGCCTTTTCCCAAGGGGAGGGGGGGGTGACCTTGGCAAACACAGTTGCCTGAAGGCTGGGAGGTTTGCCATGGCAGCAGTGCCAGAGCAGGGGTGGGAAAGGGCACTCGAGCTGGCATGGGGAGCTGTGAGAAGAGCTGCAGGAGATGCTTCCTGCCGGGGACGTTCATCTATGGCTGCCAGAGCAGAAGGGCTCTGCACCATCGTTGCCATGGCAGGGCTGCATTCCTGATGCCCCAGCAGGCCTCCAGCCCCTTCCTGGCGCTTTTGCTGTTGCCCTCTGCAGAATGAGCCAGCAGAAAGGAGTGAGCCTGAGGGCCGTGGAGGTGCCTGGCACGCAGCAGTTCCTGCAGCTGAGGGCACAGCAGGAAGGCAGCCTGCAAGACAGGTGGCAGGTCAGGTAAGGAGAGCCCTGGGGACAGCAGGGACTGCCGAAGGGGCTGCAACGGAGACCTTTTGGTTGTCAGGGAGATAGGAAAGTGCCCTGGTGTGGGGCAGGAGGGTGTGGGGGGGGAGGTCGGTTCATGTGTGCCCTGACCAGAGGCTGCCCCCCTGCAGCAGCAGCTGTGCCTCAGGTCGCATCGTGGCTCTGGAGTGCTCAGGTGGGTGCCTCTCTCCTGCCCTGCACCCCCAGCAGCTCTGCTGGGCTCTAGCAGCCTCCTTCCCTCGCCCCCCTTCCCTCCCACCCCAGCAGCAGGGGCTGGCAGCCAGGGCTGTGCCCGACGCCTGCTCCCCGACTGCCTGGCAGAGTGTGGGCAGCGCCCTGGCGCCCCGCGGGTGGTCGGGGGCAGGGACGTGCCCCTGGGCCGCTGGCCCTGGCAGGTCAGCCTGTACCGGGGTTCCCAGCACCATTGTGGAGGCTCCGTGGTGGCACCGGAGTGGATCGTGACGGCAGCTCACTGCGTGCACAGGTAGCTGGGGGCTGTCCCCTGCCCAGCCTCATAGGCGCTGGGTAGCTGCTGCTGTGCCAGGCGCAGGGCTGCTGCTGCTGCTGCTGTGCCAGGCACAGGGCTGTGGCAGCTGTGCCAGGTGCAGGGTGACTGTAGTGGCTGCTGTGCCAGGCGCAAGGCTGCTGCTGTGCCAGGTGCAAGTCTGCAGCTGCTGTGCCAGGCGCAGGGTTGCTGCTGCTGCTGTGCCAGGCGCAGGGCTATGGCAGCTGTGCCAGGCGTGGGGTGGCTGCGTTGGCTGCTGTGCCAGATGCAGGGTTGCTGCTGCTGCTGCTGCTGTGCCAGGTGCAGGGCTGCAGCTTCTGTGCCAGGCGCAGGGTTGCTGCTGCTGCTGTGCCAGGCGCAGGGCTGTGGCAGCTGTGCCAGGAGCATGGTGGCCACGGCTGCTGCTGTGCCAGGCGCAGGGCTATGGCATCTGTGCCAGGCGTGGGGTGGCTGTGGCAGCTGCTGTGCCAGGCGCAAGGCTGCTGCTTCTGTGCCAGGTGCAGGGTGGCTGTGGCGGCTGCTGTGCCAGGCGCAAGGCTGCTGCTGTGCCAGGTGCAAGTCTGCAGCTGCTGTGCCAGGTGCAGGGTGGCTGTGGTGGCTGCTGTGCCAGGCTCAAGGCTGCTGCTGTGCCAGGTGCAAGGCTGCTGCTGCTGTGCCAGGCGCAGGGCTGCTGCTGCTGCTGCTGCTGCTGCTGTGCCAGCTGCAGGGCTGTGGCAGCTGTGCCAGGTGCAGGGTGGCTGTGGTGGCTGCTGTGCCAGGTGCAGGGCTGCTGCTGCTGCTGCTGCTGTGCCAAGCGCAAGGCTGCTGCTGTGCCAGGTGCAAGGCTGCTGCTGCTGTGCCAGGCGCAGGGCAGCTGCTGCTGCTGATGCAGCTGTGCCAGGAGCATGGTGGCCGCGGCTGCTGCCGTGCCAGGCTGTGTCTCTGCTCAGTTCCAGGCCACTGCCAGCCTCCCCCTGGCTGGTGTTCGCGGGCATGGTGTCGCACAGCTCCGTCGGGCAGCAGCCTGGGGTGCCCGTGCAGAAAGTCATCTCCCACCCCCTCTACAACGGCAGCAGCCTGGACTACGACATCGCCCTGCTGAAGCTCCAGGGCCCCCTGCGCTTCTCAGGTCAGAGGCTGCTGTCCTGTCCTGCTCCCATCTCCGCAGCTCTCAGCCTCGTCCGGCGGTTAGGAGATGGCCAAGCTCAGCCCCTGCTGAACCTGCCCCTCCAGGGCAGCCAGGCTGGCAGCTGGCAGGCAGCAGGCACAGCGGTGCTGCCTTCCGAGCTGTGCCAGAGCTGTGAGGCGCTGGGAAGGTGGCTGTGGTCTCTGCCGTGCCAGGCAGAGTGGCTTGGCAGGCTGGTGGCTCCGAGGCTCTTCCTCGGCTGCTCCTGCTCTAACAGCCTGGAGCTGTCCCCGCTGGCCTGCTACTTACTTATCCCTGTCACCTCCTCACCAGATGCCATCCGAGCTGTCTGTCTGCCACCCCTGCAGCAGGACCTCCTCCAGGGCACGCAGTGTTGGGTCTCTGGCTGGGGCTACACCAGACCAGACCAAGGTGAGCTCCCTTCTTGTCTCTGTTGCTCTGCACTGCCTGGAGCCTCTTCCTTTGTTCCCACTGGCCCCATCCAGTCCTTTCCATGCCAGCTGCTTCCTCCTGGCTTCTCTTTCTCCCTCCCAGGGCAGGTTGCTGGCACTCTGAAGGAAGCTCTGGTTCCCTTAATTGGCACCAAGAGGTGCAACAGCTCCTGCATGTACCGTGGCGAGCTCAGTGCCAGGATGCTGTGTGCTGGGCACCCCCAGGGCAGGGTTGATGCATGTCAGGTAGGGCAGGGAGCAGGTGCTGCCTGCTGGGGGTGCACAGCAGGTATGGAAGGGGCTGGTGGGTTCCAGGTCCCTGCCATGCTGCAGCAGGTGTTGGGGTTGGTGGCAAAGCTACCCCTGGCCCCCCTCTTGCAGCAAATTGTTCCTCATCTGCAACCTAACCCTCCCCTGGCACTATGCCAGGCCATGTCCTCGCCTTCTATCACCTAAGAAGGAGCAGAGCCCAACCCCCAGCTCACTGCACCTGTCAGGGAGCAATGAGGTCTCCCTCAGCCTCCTCTTCTCCACCCTGCACACCCCCAGCTCCCTCAGCCCTCTTCTCCAGACCCTTCCCCACCTTTGTTGCCCTTCTCTGAACACACTCCAGCCCCTCAATGTCCCTGTTGAAGTGAGGGTCCCAAAATTGAGCCCAGTATTTGAGGTGTGGTACAGAGGCACCATCACTTCCAGTGCCAGGCTGGGGTTGAGCTCTCTATGAGAGGGACATGAAACCTGGCAGGCAGAGCTGCCTGTGCCCAGCTCTCAGCTTGCCTGGCTGATGGCACAAAGCCAGGTGGCAGAATGCAGCCTCTCTGCATCCCAGCGGGGCCAGACCACCTCAGCAGCTCAGGCTCTGCCTTGCAGGGGGACAGTGGTGGCCCCCTGGTTTGCCAGGACAAGCTGACCTGGCGCCTGGTGGGCATTGTGAGCTGGGGCCAGGGCTGTGCCGAGCCCAACCACCCTGGGGTGTACACCAACGTGGCTCAGCTGCTGCCGTGGATCCACCACACCACTGAGGTAAGCTGGAGCAGAGGGCAGCCTGCTCCCTGCCCCAGTGCCTGCCTCACTGCCTGCAGCTTGCCCCAGTGCCTGCTGCCTGCCCCACTGCCTGCAGCCTGCCCCAGGGCCTGCCTCACTGCCTGCAGCTTGCCCCAGTGCCTGCTGCCTACCCCACTGCCTGCAGCCTGCCCCAGTGCCTGCCTCACTGCCTGCAGTCTGCCCCAGTGCCTGCTGCCTACCCCAGTGCCTGCAGCTTGCCTCACTGCCTGCCACCTGCCCCAGTGTCTGTCCCAGTGCCTGCAGTCTGCCCCAGTGCCTGCTGCCTACCCCAGTGCCTGCAGCTTGCCTCACTGCCTGCCACCTGCCCCAGTGTCTGTCCCAGTGCCTGCTGCCTGCCCCAGTGCCTGCCTCACTGCCTGCCACCTGCTCCAGTGCCTGCCCCACTGCCTAGTGCCTGCCTCACTGCCTGCCCCACTGCCTGCAGCCTGCCCCAGTGCCTGCTGCCTACCCCACTGCCTGCCTCACTGCCTGACACCTGCTGCAGTGCCTGCCCCAGTGCCTGCAGCCTACCCCAGTGCCTGCCGCCTACCCCAGTGCCTGCCTCACTGCCTGCAGCCTGTCCCAGTGCCCACCCCAGTGCCTGCAGCCTGCCCCAGTGCCTGCCTCACTGCCTGCAGCCTGCTTCAGTGCCTGCAGCCTACCCCAGTGCCTGCCTCACTGCCTGGCACCTGCTCCAGTGCCTGCCCCAGTGCCTGCAGCCTGCCCCAGTGCCTGCACCTTGCCTCACCACCTGCCCTCTGCTTTACCTTTCCTTTGCTCCCTTGTGTCCACTTTGACACAGCAACCTCCGGGCAGCCTCCTTCACGGGGCTGTTCCCTTTTGCCTTTGTCTTTTTGCTAGCTCCACTAGGAATAAAGCAAGGAGAAGGCTTCAGCAAGCAGCACTTTGCCCTTCCCAAGTGAAGAGCAGTCCAGGACTCAGTGCTGCTGTGTTCCTGTAGCCCTGGCCGCCAGGGGCAGACACAAACTCCACGCTCAGTACAAAGAGTTTATTAAAGACAAGAGCAAACCTCCTCCTGTGAGCAGCCCTCCTGGCTGGGAAGGGCTCTGCAAGAGGTGCAGGAGCGGGGGGGTGGGTTGCTGTGTGGCAGAGGGCAGAAGATGCCCATGGCATTAAAGGTTATGAGAATGTTCTCAGCCTCCAAATTACTGGGAGGTGAAAAAGGAAAAACGAAGAGTTTTGAGTGGCACTCACCCCTCTGGGGTCCATCCTCACCTGCCAGGCTCTCTCTCACCCCTCTGGGGTCCATCCTCACCTGCTGGGCTCTCTCTCACCCCTCTGGGATCCATCCTCACCTGCTGGGCTCTCATTCATCCCTCTGGGATCCATCCTCACCTGCCAGACTCTCATTCATCCCTGTGGGGTCCATCATCACCTGTCAGACTCTCTCTCACCCCTCTGGGGTCCATC
>WAAF01001553.1:0-18165 GCA_013400475.1 Tricholaema leucomelas
CCAACCCTGATGATACTGTGATACTGAGATATTGTCCCTTTAGAATATTACAATTCATTGACAAACTCATTGTGGTCTTTTAATTTCAGTTGCATCTAAAGTTTTCCAGAACTTACTGTCTTAAATAAAGACAATAAATCTTGCTTTGAGTGAAACCATTGTCAGACACTGAATCTCATTTTGAATCTGAATTTGAAACAAGCACTTTTAAATTCCTCTAAATAACAACTGACTGATTATAAGCCTAGAACTTTCCTCTTTTATTGAGACTATACTCGTATAAGCCTAGAACTTTCTTCTGTTATTTATTGAGACTATACTCATTCAAATAATAAAGCAAAATTGCAAAATTTAGTTGCATAAATAACAAACAATCTTCCTCTTGGAATGTCTGTATAGCTCAAGTATGAATTGTTTTGCTAGCAGCACCTGATGCACAGATTTGGTGTTAATATGTTAGCTAGCAAAGGACCAGCAGCCTTTAGTTTGTAACAGCTAAAACCATACACCTAAAGACTGTATTAAAGCACAGTCTTATGTCTGATGTGGATGATTGGAAATTCTGCATATTGAAGTTTCCAGAAGCAGGCACTAGCATCAATAAGTATGACAATATTGCAGACAACAACTAACATCATTAGAAAAGAAAAAAAAAAAAAAAGACAGATTAGACTGGCCACATGCTTTCTATTGGGTAGGACAGATGGCACATTTCACCTCTGCCTGCTATCCCAATAATCCAAGTATGCAGACAGTTTTCAAAGGCTATCTCTGTGAATGTTCCAAATCTTGTTTTACCCACTAATTTTTTTGGCATTACTCTTATTTGTACAAAAAAAATGACTTCTTGATATGCAAGGAAACTACTTTACAGAAAAACAACCAACCAAAAAAATAATCAATCAAAAAAAACCAAATACCAAACAAATGGATGTAACATTCCCTAGTCTGAGAGACAAAAAAGGATGTAATCTGAACAAGCATGAAAGATTCACAAAAGATTCATCACAAAGCTCGCTGATGACATAGCTACTACTATGAAATTACCTGAACTGTGATAGGATAGATAGCCTACCTTGAACCCTGGAGAAAATAAAGAACCTCTAAAAATAAAAATCTGATATACACTATAATCTGTAAATCAAGCAAGTGCTGCCTTGGGATTTTTTTTGTGTGTGTGTGAAATTATCTCCTCTGATGTCTCATTTAAATATTTTTTTTATATTCACCTTGGAGGAGCCCTGTAAAATCACCCACTAGTAGGAGCTCAAAATTAGATAAAAAACCCCTTATTCTACATATTCCATGTAGATATCTACAGAAAATGTATGAGTGAAAGACATTTGGAAAAGCAATAAATTCTTAGGCCATAAGGAAAATCCAAGTAATCCATATTCAAATATCAGAGGTTACAAACAGATATTAAGCATGTACACATTCACTAGGAGATGACTTGAGTTATTATTACAGTCTAACTCCTTAGGCACAGCAAATAAATAATAATCCCACAGAGTAAGTGGTAATATTTGTTGTGGTAGGCATCATAGGCCCAAAATAGGCTTATACATGTCCTGCCTTGCCTAGGCATGTTTTTCTGCTCCACCAGAGAGGCAAGCGTGGAAACGGACACAAAAAGACCTGGAGCCACTGAGTCTGGCCTGCCCAGGGTCTTGTGGTGTAAGGTACACACACACATAGCTTGTGCCTGCCTAGTGCAAGGCCCATGCTTTTCCCAAATTAGGGAAAAGTGAGCCTGTGGCTTTGCCTAATATGGTATGGTTTGGCTAACTGCCATCCTGATTGGCTATTCTTGCATCCAAAGGACAATCAATCTCAGCCCACATTGATAAAAAGGATGTCTGCACATGATCAGCCTGTGTGGCCAGCATGACATCATGCTGAAACTGCACAACATCCTGCCTTCTGCACCTGAAAGTCCTGCCTAGACTCCCTGGACATATACACAGATCGTCTAGAAGAAGCTAGGAGAACAAGGTCAGAGATTGTGTGCGTCCTTTCCCCAGAAGCCAGGAAGATTCAAACCTTAATGCCCAACAAGGCAAAGTCCCCTGAAAGTATTTGGGCACTGTCTGGATTGTGGCTAGCCCCTGCAAGGGTAGTAAACATCCATAGAATGTTTCCATAACCATGTAAGAACAAAAATATAATTAAAATTAGTGGTTTGGGTTGGCAAGAGTTCTGAATATCAAAATTAATAAACAATATTAATTTTGGAAAATATCATCTCTCATCAATTAATTTCCCCTCCCCAATAATATTTTAGAAAGTTAAATAAAAAGTTACACTTGTTTTGAATGGCAAAAATCTTCTTAATCTACCAGGGTTGAGCAGAACTGAATAGTCTGAGAAGTGAAAAGAACAGTCTGAGAACTGATAAAAGGCGCAGATGCAGGGAAGCGGCCTTGGGTAGAAGCTGGGAAAGTTTAACTGCTGTCTACAAACTGAGCTGTACGTGGGGGCTTTGAAGGGGGGCAGGCTGGTCAGCCCTGGGAACAAGCAAATATTGTGGTTAGCTGCACAAAGGGGGATTAAGTGGGGTAGCTGATCATGGCTCCCTCTATGTGTTTGGACAGCCCATCAAAAGTACATGTCCCTGTACTGAACTCCATGATATAAACACCACACTTAGCTTCAATAAACGGATTGACTTTCTATGTATCATATTGGTATAAGCTCATATCTTTCCCTCTCCCACATGGCTTTTGAGCAACCCAGAATTAATCATACTAGTCTTTGCTTCCTAAATAAACAGGCTTCTAAGGATTTCAAGATATATAAATAAAATGGAATTGTTTTACAATTGCCAGTGACAGAGAGAGCTTTGGTACATGTGCAAAAGTTGAAGGCACAAGGGGAAATCAATCTTGACTTTCATCTTCTTCTATTACCAGAAGGCAAGTCTAGCACATGGTCAATAATTTACCTTAGCTAAAGTCAGGTCTAGGGAAGTCAAAGGATTTCTGAGATGTTTGTCTTTCATCACCCTTTCAAGAATTTCTTTTGATACTGAGAGACTAAAGACTTTAGGATAATAGACAAGATTGTCCCTGACACGTTATTTTCTTAACAAGGCAATTATTTCATTGTAGCGCTGTTGTGGAGGGCTCAAAGGCCTGAAAATAGGCTTGTTTATGCCTTGCCGTGCCTGGACATGTTTTTCTGCCCAAACCAGAGGTAAACACATTAAATGGATAAAAGGGACACAATAGGCCTGGTGCCATAAAGTCTGGCCTGCCCAGGCTCCAGGTTGTATAATGTGGTTGTAAACATGTTTGTGTAAGCCCATGCGCCCAGCTCATGCTTGCTGGGTGCTAGGCCTGTGTGTTTACCATATTTGGAAAGTCCAGACCTGTGGCTTTTGCCTATTATAGTATTGTTTGCCTTACTGCCAAACCCCAACTGGTCATTCTAGTGTCCAAAGGGCCATTACTCTCAGCCCACATTTGATAAATAGAGGCACACAGGTAAACAACATGCTCACATTCAGGCTCGCGCTTAGGCTAACACTCACTTGCTTGTTCAGTCTCCATTGCTTGCTCACTCGCTCATTATTAGGCTTAGGCTCACCAGCACTGCTTTTGTTTATTACCTGCCTTTATGGAGTTCAGTCTCCCAGCCAGCTGTGCACATTTGCACACCACTGCAGTGAGTTATCAGGACCAGATCCTGTATTGCCTGCCTTTACCTACGGAGCTCAGACTCCCGTGCAGCCATGTATACTATTGCATGCCTGCTGCCTTATCACTGCCTGGTAAACGCTACTGCTGCTGAGTTACCAGGAAGCAGACCCCACTTGTCTGCACGCGATCGGCCTGCTAGCCAGTGTGAGACTGTGCTGACACTGCACGGCATCATACTCCTTCTGCACCTCAGGTCCTGCCAAGAATTCCCAGACAGAGCATCCAGAAGAAGCCAGGAGACAAGGGCAGAGATTTCATCCTTCGCCAGGAGAACAAGGTCAGATACTGTCATTTCCCCAGAAACCAAGAAGATTCTCCTTTCCCCTGAAGCTGGGAGGATTCCAGCCTCAAAGTCCACTGGCAAAGCTCCCCTGAAGTTTGGACACTACTAATAGTCTGTGACATAGCCCCGGAGGGTGATTATTGATTAATCAGAATTTATGAGTAAATGCTTTAATGCCTCTGTAATTTCTATTGCCTCCTGCCATAGAGCAGAAAGAGCTTTCAGCCCACCCTGCTGGGCAAGCACGTATAGACCCCAAGCAGTATTTTCCGTGGGGAAAGTCCTCTCTCTGTTTATAGTTTGAATGTTTGCTAGTTGTTGAGAAGTTATGGTTGGATATTAATCCTAGAATGCCTTCATGTCCATGTAGGTCCTTTTAATATTAAAATACAGTGGTTGGGGATGGCGACAGTTCAAAATATTGAAGTTAATAAAGACAGGTTTTTATAAAATATTATCTCTTACCAATTAATTTCTCCCCTCCGCCACAATTAGCGTAGGTGGCAGAATACCCCTCCATGACAAGCACTTCCTTGAAATGCATTGGACCTTCCTTTTCAAAGATGAATGCAGTTAAAAAAATCACATATCTGAATTTATAACAATAGCAAAAAATACTGTAAGCTACCTGGGAGCAGAGCAAGGTTCACTGATTTTCTTTCTATAAGTATTTGTTTCTGACTAGACAAAAATTAAATCATAAATATGGTTAGTTTGTACAAAAACACGTTGGAAAATCACCCAGACTAGACTCGGTGGCTCTGGAAATTGAATGAAGCTTTATATTTACAGCTTAGCACAATATACAAACAGGTATTTACAATATATACAGAAATATACAAGTTAAAAGGTAATACAGAAACACAACAACCCTCCTAGAAATCTGAGTCCCCAGAAGGGGCTCTCAACCATCCTTCCACCTTCCTTCCACCTTCCTTCCACCTTCCTTCCACCTTCCTTCCACCTTCTACCTTACCCAAGACTTTGCCTTACGCTCAAGGTAGTTTTGGAGGGTTGGCCAGGGGGGTTGGGAAGCAGATGGATTAGTCACACAGATGGCAGATTAGGTGAGAGAGAGAGAGAGAAGTTCAGCCCAAAGCCCAGAGGGTGACTCTGTTATCTATGTTTGTGTTCTTCTTCAGCAAGCCTATGAGTGAAGTAGATATCACCATTGTTTCCTTTTCACGGCCTGTAATCTAGTTCTCACCAAAACATTCTAGCTAGCTTCAAACTAGCACACCTGCCTATAGTGGATGCTAAGAAAATACAATGACTATTGCAGCCTAATGATAAAATCACAAATTAGGTAACTGATACTATGGTATTATGTTATTCATACTTTACAGCTCCTTCGGAGAACAGCTGTTATGGATACTGATTTCAGCTAGAGAGTAACAAAACAGGGCATCAGTGCAAAAGAAGTCCTGAAGTTTCAGACAGATTGTGCAATGCCAACATTATCACACTGTATTTTACCAATTTGCACCCAATTTGATTCATATGGGTACCATAGAATCATAGAATCATAGAATGGTTTAGGTTGGAAGGGACCTCAAGGATCATCCAGCTCCAACCCCCCGCCATAGGGAGGGACACCTCCCACTAGAGCAGGCTGCTAAAGGCCTCATCCAGCCTGGCTTTAAACACCTCCAGGGAGGAAGCATCCACAACCTCCCTGGGCAACCCGTTCCAGTGTCTTACCACCCTCACTGTAAAGAACTTCCTCCTAACATCCAGTTGGAGTTGAACTTTCTGCAAGTAAAAATTCTGAAATAAGAAATATTTGTTTGTGTTAGCTTCGTTAATCTTTCATCTGATCCATAGTGGTGATACAGGCTATTCAATAACACTGAAAAACCTAATTCTATCTGCTTTTGCTATTGCGGATGTTCATTCACTTATTTCTTCAGGTTATGAAAATCATCTTCTCACTGAAACCATCTGTCTTCCATCAGCACAGGCCGACTGCTTTGCCAACTTTAATCTCTGGTCTTTCTCTAATGTTGCAAGTCATTAATCAGTTATTTTCATCACTGTAACCAATGGCAAACCTATCTACAATCACCTTCTATGACTCTTTGAGAGGTCGCTATCCACCAGTGTCAGTGCCACTTATGTTATAAAAATGAGTCAGTCTAAATGCCATGCATATATTAATCACTGGACAAGCTTTTGCTGTTACAGTTACCTGAACTCTAGTTGCAGCTATGCATCTTTAATGCAGAACAACATTAATTGTAATAATAGTAAAACACTGTTCCATGAAGGCTGGAATAAGGAAATTAAAAGATTATTAAAATTGCAGTTCTATATCACTTTTTTTCTCTGAAGTCTGAACACAATGAGTATTACCCTTCCTGTTTCAACTGTGAGAGAGGAAAGACAAACAAACACTTAATGTTGATAACAGATTCTAGTAATAGATTCATAGATTTGAATCTAGAAGGGATTGTTAGTTCACCTAGTTTTGCTTCCCATCTAACATGCCAGAGAATGTTATGTTTTACTGCTACACTATTCCAGAAAAGGGGAAAAAGGGCCCTGATATCTATCTAAAACTCATTTTTACAGAGATATCCAGACTTTGATTGAAGTAGGGTTGTTAGCTTTGCTAAGAAACAAAAATCCTAAGACTACTAAACTCTATTTTGTCGCATACCACACAATACTCCAGGCCTCCTGCAGCGTTACCAGGCTTTATTTTTCCTGCTCGGTTTCTGCAGGTACATACACAGTGACTCTCCCCCCTGTCTTGCATTACATACAGCCCAGCCTGATGCTCTTCTCATCCACTACTCCATCTCAGTCCTGCACCTGCTCTTGTTTGCCTGAACCTATTCACTTTTCTGCCCAAATAATTTTAGGGCAGAGTATGGGGTATAAGAGTATTTTGGCTGCAAATAAAGGGGCTTGAAGAAGAACAACATTCCTGCTTGCTGCCCAACTACTTGCCTGCTATTGCCATGGGTCTTTTGATTGCGCCTTAAATTCCTTTCCAAAGCTTTCTACTTCCAGAACATTGTGACATTCAATTACTGGAGAACAATACAGGTTTGTAGAATAGATAATAATAATTTAAAAAAAAAAAATGTTGTTTGCAGACTCCAAATATGCAAAATCTGTAATTTCCTCTAGTATTTTTTTTTCAATAGATAAATCTCTGTCATTGTGACTTATTTCTTTCTACATGTTTATTTTAATTGGACTGGAATTAATTCCCTGCTGTTATTTAATATTCCTTAAAATAAATATCAAACTCCAACATTATTACCATTTTTTATCCTTTAAATACTTGTATCGTGAAGAAGAATGACTTTTCCACACAAGATTTCTGAGAGCTGACAGAGTTACTAAACAAGCCACTCTCTATCATTTTTCAGCAGTTGTGGCTGATCAGAAAGGTCCCAGTAGACTGGAAGTTAGCCAATGTGAAATCTATATACAAGAAGAGCCAGAACAAAGATCTGGGAAACTACAGACCTGTCACTTTAACTTCCTTGCTGGGGAAGCTGATGAATGTTGTGGAAGCAGAGAATTAATGTGGTCGAGTCAGGAATTATAAAAATAGAATTATTTTATTTTTCTGTAATCCTGCCCCCAAACTATATACAAAAATTAGTTTAGGTTTATTTACAGACTCAGTTTGATCAGGAATTTCTTCAAAAAAATGTTATAGACAAATTTAGATATTTAGGAAGTCAGAAAATGGTAAAGGCTAAGCTATAAACACAGCTTTACCCCACTATCAATCGGGCTGAGCAGAAGATTAAGGGAACAGTGAGTCTTACTCACAGAGGTGAGGTAGGTATTGATAGTGGTCCCTTGCTGGATTCCTCTGCAGGAGCAGTCCTCTGATGCTTCAGGCAACATCCAATAGTATAGATCCACACAGCAGAAGCCCGAGGCAAGTGACAGAGCTGCCAAACTCAGAAATGTCTCCAGCACTTCTTCCATGAGTGGGATGATTATAGAACAATGTTGTCTTTGCAGTGGCAGGGGAGAGCCAAAACTGCTAGAGTCGACCCAGTCCGAAAGACAGACAGGAAGCTGGCTGCTGATATGGTCCAAGAGGGGCTGGTATGGATGCTGCTGGCAGCTCTCTCAAAGGACCCCAGGGCTTACCAAGCCTGCAAGTTTGCACAGGAGGCTGCAGAAGTAGGGAGAACAGCCCAAAAGCAGGCACGGTGTAAAATCAAGATCTGTACAAAAAGGTAGTAACTGTTCAAAAACAGGGACGATCCAAAACAGCAATTCTGTCACAGCAGGAGCTCTTTTAAGGTGGGAATCTTTCAAGACAGGAACTCCCAAGGTGGGAATTCTCAATGTGTGAACTGTCAAGGTGGGAACCTTTTCCCATTCTCCCTTGCTCTATTTATCCTTTTCTACACAAAGTGTCCATTTGCGATAGGCTTGAAAGCCCAGCCAACCATCAGCCTGACTCCAGCACGGGCTTCCACACAGGTCAGCCCATGTGCAGAAAGGTGCCCTTTGCTGTTTTACCTTCAAGCCCACAGGGCAGGATGAGGAGCAGTTTTCATGCCTTCTCCCATTCAAACTTGTGGTGGGGAGATGGGGATAAGAAAAAAATTTGGAGTACCCCAGAACAATGAATCAAATCATCCTGAGTACTATCACATAGCACACAGAGGACAGCCAGGTAATCAGACCCACTCACCATGGGTTTATGAGTGGCAGGTTGTGATTGACTAACAATCTTCTTCTAAAACATCATTATCTGCTTTGTGGATGAGGGAAAGATGTAGATGTCATCTATCTGGATTTTAGTAAAGCCTTTGACACAGTTTCCCACAGTATTCTCCTGGATAAACTGGTGGCATGTGGCCTGGATGAGCATGCACTTTACTGGGTAACATACTTGCTGGAGGGATGGGCTTAAAGAGCTGTGGTGTCTGATCATCACTGGTGTTCCACAAGACTCAGCACTGGGGTGTCATGGAGTGCCAAAATAGGCCAAATTAAGCCTAAACATGTCCTGGATTGCCCAGGCATGTTTTCTGCACTGCCTCCTTCTGCTGATGAGAGAAGCAACTGTGGGAAAGAGGACAAAAGGCCTGGTGCCACCATATCCCTTCTAACTTGTTTACAGGGTATCTGCACATATTTATACACTTGTTTGTCTTCTGCCCTAAAAGTGCAGAAGTAAGCCATGGCTTCACCTAATATTGTTAAGCTCAACAAAGTGTCATTCTAATTGGCTGATCCAGTGGTCAAAGACCCATTAGACTCAGGCTGTATTGATAAAAAGAGATGAGCAGGTAAAGACAACATGCAGCTGCCATTGTTTTCGCCTTATTGTGCCTCACTGCCATTGCATTCCGCCATGCTCTGCAGCATTATGTCTGCTACATAATAACAAGCCCTGATGTTTTGGGTTTGTCTACATGGAAACCTGCTTTGTCTTGATTTTGCCAGGAAGGCAGCCTTAGATGCCTTCACGTGATAGGCTTGCTTAGATGTGATGGTTTGGGTGTTACCCTCCCCCCTCCCCCCCCCCACTTTTGAAATCACAGACTAAACTCAGCTGGCTCTGGAAATTGAACGAAGCTTATTATTTACAGCTTAGCACAATATACAAGCAGATATTTACAGTACATACAGAAATATACAAGGTAACAGGTAATACAGAACCACAACACCCCTCTCAGAAACCTGAGTCCCTAGGAGGGGCTCTCAACCACCCTTCCACCTTCCCCCTACCCCTCTCAACCTTACCCCAGTTCCAAGGAAGAATGGAGGTTCAGCCAGGAGGTTAGGAAGCAAAGTGAATTAATCAGAGAAAACGTCAGAGAGGCTAGAGAGAGATGCAGCTCAGAGCACTCCAGCAGGAGAAGTAGAGTGCCTTATCTATATTTTGATTCTTCTTGTATCTCTCAGTAAGCCTATAAGTGAAGTAGACATCACCATTGTTTTCCTTTCACAGCCTGTAATCTAGTTCTTCTCACCAAAACATTCTAGCTAGCTTCAAACTCGCACACCAGTACAACACTGTGCCTGTGTGCACATCCACAAGACATCCTGCCTGCCCCTCTGCAAAGCCTTCATGCCAAATCTGGAGCCAAGAGGAACCAGGGCCAGGTCAGAGATCGTTTGTTTCTCCCCCATGTAGAGTCTGGGAAGATCAGAAGCCTCAGTGGCTAAGAAGACATCAGTAGAACTCCCTGCAAGTGTTTGGATACTGTCTGTAAACTGTATTTTGTCCCAGGAACCCAGAGATTAATATTTTTGAGTAAATACTCAAAGCCTCTTTAGCAAAACTCTGTAAAACTCTAAATGAATGTTAGTCCCTTCTGCACTAAGCAGAAAGGAGCTTCTCGAGTCCCTCTAGGGGGCAAGCGGTGCAATTGACCACAAGAACCTCTTTGCAGCTCAACTGAGTTTAAGATTTGTTGTATAATTGCTAGTTATTTCTTAAGTGTTCTAGATTCTGTTATTCCTTTGTATAACATTTTCATGACCGTTGCAAAGAACTTAAAAGTTACTGGGTAGGTGGTGAGAGTTCTGAATATAAAAATTAATAAACAATATTAATTTTGGAAAAAATACCATCTTGCATCATGAATACCCTCCATCATGAGGAGCCAGTTCTGTTTAACATTGTTATTAATGATTTGGATGAAGGGATAGAATGCACCCTTAGTAAGTTTGCAGATGACATAAAATTAGGTGTTAATCTGCTTGAAAGTAAGGAGGCTCCACAGACGGATCCAGACAGACTAGATCAATGGGCCATGTGGGGAAGGAAAGATGAGGGAAAATATGCCAGACAGAAAAAAGAAGGAAACTTGACGTATGATACTGCTATTTCCTAAAGAAGGTACACATGTTTTTTTATCTATATACATATATACAAGCACACAAACTAAAAAAAAAAAAAAAAAAAAGGTCCTTCCTTTCCTAAATAACATTTCACAAATCTTTTGGCTTTAACTCAGAAATCCAATGGAATTTCTGCAAGGGTTTGCATGGCGGTGGGGGTGCGGCTATGTATCACTCATTACTCCTATCATTGAATCTCCTCTGGCTGCCCTGAGTATTAACTCCTTGGTTACTTACCCTGTCCAGTAAGAACATTCATAGCCCTGATGTTTTTTGTCTGTATCTACCCCTTATCCATCAGTTTTATAGAAGATTTAGCCCCCTATTTGTTGTCCTCCTGCACCAGATACATTTCGAATCCATCTCCCTTTTTATAAAGAGCATCTTCGCTTAAATGCCATACTGTTCAATCTGTTTTTAAAGCAAGAAGCTCAAGTCTCAGAAAGCTTGTTTCATTGGTTTATTAAGTGAATTAAATTCTGAGATTGCCTGATTCTATGTGAAGTGATAGGCACACAGCTGTCATCCAAGGAAAACAGCAAAGGGGAAGCTTTATATTCTGGTCAGAAAGGTCATCTCACTCTGTATGGTTTCTGTGTGGTGTTCCAGAAAAATGGAGAGGGAAGACACAAAAGGTCCTTGAATTCTAGTGCTAGTAGGACAGATTGCCTCACCTCTGTATTTTGCTTTCTATTTGTCTTGCTCGTTTAGATTACGGAACATCTAATCAGCCACTGTCTCTGTTCCTTACATGTCCATCCAGGTCAATAAAAAATAACCCAAATTCCACTATAATTAGTTTTGTTGACTTTCAAAGTAAGTTATTTTAAATCAACTTAAAATGGTTGTAATCCTTTTTGATAGCACCATTCACAGTCTTAGCTCAAGTAGCATTCCACTTTAAAATTAAGGGATTTATTTCAAAGACCTGTCCTCAGTATTGCTTCACAGAAAAGTACTTACTATTATACAGATAATATTAGTTCAGTGAAACATTAATAACAATGCAGATGATAACAGTTGGCGAAATCTATTTTTTTCAGAAAATGTTGCTTTCTCTGAAAAGCTCAGATATAATCAGGATCAGTTTCCTTGATTTAACTAAAACAGGATAATGTGCAATATGAAAGTGTTTCTAAATACTTATGCATCTCATATATGATGATGCATTCATAAATTATGTAAGGACAACTCAGTGTGACAAGTGACTGAAGAAGATGACATTTTTTATCATGAAAAGTATTGTGTGAAAGAAAATATTGAGATGCTATTGATTGCTAAAATGTATTTCAGGACTTTGAGAAACATGGATATTAACTACCACTGTTGTTGATTGTCTTCATACTGCTAGGAAGGCATAAATCTTAAAAATAATAACCAGTATGCAGCTCCTGCAGTCCTAGCTTGCCTGGTTGAATAGTTGTAGGTTTTGAATCAAGAAAGTAATCACCTTACACTAATAAGATGACAAGATGTTAAAGTAATTTGAATTAATAAACAGCTGGGCCAACACTTAACACCAGACAGTGTTGATGAGTCACATGTTCATTTACTTATATTATTTAAAGACTTTCTTCATTTCCTTCTGAACCAGATGCTCCAATCTCAGTCAGAAGAGATGGGGCTTGAACTTGTGACCATCCAGGAATGGGAGGACGTTGAGAAAAGCTGAGCTCAGAAGCAACTGAATAGACGCATTTATTCATTGCCTCTGTAGGCTAGATGTATTCCTCTGTGCTACTTGAGACTGGCTCTTTGAGCATAAAAGTGCTTTTTTTTTTACATTGACTATCAAAGTGACTTTTTGAAATTATTTCATTTAATATGGGCTTGTGAAATTATGTAGCTTTGCAGAAAGACCAGACGATTTAAAAAACCAAACAAACCACAACATCAAAAGAAAACAAACAAGCAAAAAAAAACCCAAACCCAACCAAACAAAAACCTCAACACAAACCAAACAAAAAAATGAAAAAAACACAAAACAACAAAATAAAACCAAAAAGACCAACCAACTAAAAAAGACCAAACCATAACAGAACCAAAATAAACAGATTAAAAAACACCCAAAACCCCTTCTGCTTTCTTATGAAAATCTCAGTGTTTCAAAATTTATTTTCATGCCTAATTGGCAAGAAAGCAAATAAAATTCCAGGAGTGTGGGAAAAAATGTGATAAAAGCCCTCTGCTAAAATATGACATTTGAAAGAGGAATTAGCTTTAAAATACTGTAGTGGAAATTAATAATATTTATGAATTATTACTATTAATTTCTGCCTGAATGTATTTTTATTATTAACAAATTTGGAAAATTTCCTGAGGTTCTTTGAATTTTCTGTCTACAGGAAGCAATTGCACAGAATTAAACAGTTTAAACAATCAGAACTTGGAAAATAGTAACGCGAAAACAGGAAAAATTCTAACTATGATTATGGGCATCTCAGCATTCACTCCATCATATGTACTCATGACTCTTTTGGTCCCTAAGTGTCCTGTATGAAAGATGCTTTCAAACTCATGATGATCCCGGGATAAAATACAACTATTTCCGGCAGAGGGAAGAGATACTGCTAAGCCACTACTGTCAGTTGTAACACGTGGCTGCCTTTATTGAGGGGCAAATGAGGAGAGCCTGGATGGCTCCGTGTAGACAAAGGCTCAGGTAGAAAGGCAGGTGCAGAAAGGCTAAATGTAGAAAGGCAGGTGCAGAAAGGTGCAGTTTCTAAATCATCCCCCTTTATATACTTGATTTTGAAATCAAACTGGCCAATAGGCACTAGCACCATTGTTCTGGCCGATGAATTCAAAGCTTTGTGCCTCCTTTGGCTAGGCAGGCACAGTGAGGGCAACACAAGACACCTGACACAAGGTGCTAAGCCCTCTAGCCCTCAAGGCTTTGCTGGGGTGAAACCCTTATTGTTTGCTCATCTTACTCCTGGAACCACAACAGGAGGAGGAGAGCCAGAGTTGAATCCTGCCTGGCAGGATTTATGCCCTACCAGGACAAATACCTCCTGTGAAGAATCACTTTTCCCATATATTACTGACAGAAAACTTCAAGACATGATTTAATAGGTATTTATGACTACAAAGTCCTCTGTTACTGTACATAAAACTATCAAAGGAAGCTTTCTAATTGAATATATCAACATAAGCAATTTTTAAATGTTTTCTGAAAAGTATGGTAATGGACATGTTTTACAAAACTGTATTATGAAAAATTGATTTTTGATGGGAAATAACTTGAGAAAATGTATCCAAGCGAGGTGCTTTATGGTCCTTTTCTGTCAAAACAAAGGTTCTGATTTAAACTTTTGAAATTAATTTTATGAAGTGCTCATGGAAATAATAATTTACCAGCCTGCCTTAGAAATATAAAAGTATTACTTTTACTTAGATTTAATTTCTATGGTGTCACAGTTTTGGCTACAATGGGGTTAATTTTCTTACAAGAAGTTAGGAGGATAGCTGCATTCTATGTCTTACTGGTGCTATGCTCACTATATAAGGGGAGGTATGGCACAGACAACAGCATTTGTGTGGAGTGAGAAGGGTTTGGTTTATATAACTCCTTTTACACTTCATTAGTATTATTACTGTTCTTTCTGTTTATTTGTTCTTTGTGCTCTTTTAAACTTTCCTTACCTCAACCCAAAGGGTTTTACATTTTGATCTCACTTTTCCTTTTCTAAAGTGGCAGGAGTGGCCATATGAATGGCCATGTGGAGCTCAGCTGCTGTCTGGGTCTGAACCTGTCCTGGGTTACCACAAATTCCTTTCTTCTCCCTCCCACTCTACAGGTTGGAATGGGAGAAGAAGGCACAAAAAACTGCTCCCCCCTACCCTGCCCTGCAGGCTTGAAGGGGTGCAGCAAAAGGTGCTGACCCATGTGGAAGCCCTGTTGTGGAGGGCCCATAGGCCCAAAAATAGACTTACATATGCCTTGCCCTGCCTGGACATGTTTTTCTGCTCATAGCCAGAGGTGAGCACATGGCGAGCATAGAAGGGCACAATGAGTCTGGTGCTGTGAAGTCTGGCCTGCCCAGGCTTTAGGTTGTGTAAGCCCCCACACATGCCCAGCTCATGCTTGCCGGGTGCTAGGCCCATGTGATCCCCATATTTGGAAAGTCCAGGCCTGTGGCTTCTTGCCTATTATGGTAAGGTTGCCTGACTGCCAACCTGATTGGTCATTGTGTGGCCAATGAGACCATTGATCTCGGCCCACATTTAATAGGGATATGCAGGCTCACGTGCCAGTTCATTCACTCACTAGCTCATTCGCTCACTAGCTCATTCGCTCACGTGTTCGTTGACTCGCTCAGTTGCCTGTATACCTAACTTGCAGAGCTCATTTAAGCTTGCCTTTATGGAGATCAGACTCCCCGTGCAGCCGTGCATCCCACTGCACGCCCACTGTCTTATTGCCTGGTGTGTGCCATTGCCACAATTTACCAGGAGCAGACCCACTTGTCTGCACAGGATCATATTTCCTCTGCACCTGGAAATCCTGCCTATGAATTCCCTGGACACAGCATCCAGAAGGAGCCAGCAGCACAAGGTCAGGGACTATTTCCCCCTGAAGGTGGGAGGATTCCAGCCTTGGAGTCCACAGGCGCAGACCCTGAGGAGTTGGACACTTTATATAGGCTGTGACGTAGCCCCGGAGGGTGATTTATAACTAATCAGAATTGTGAGTAAATGCCTCTGTAATTTCTATTATGTCTGCCATAGAGCAGAAAGCTTTCAGCCCAACCTGCTGGGCAAATAGTATATAGACCCCAAGCAGCATTAGCCGCAGGGAAAACTCTCTCTGTTTAATAAATTGAATGTATGCTAGTTACAGTTTGATATCTATTAGTTACAGTTTGATATATATTCCCATAATGTCTTCATAACCGTGTAAGAATATTAATATTAAAAGTTCAGTGGTTGGGGGTGGCGAGAGTTCAAAATATTGATGTTAATAAATATATGTATTTTTATAAATATCCTCTCACATCACTTAATTTCTCCCCTCCACAGCAAGCCCTCACTGGAACTGGGCTGGTGGTTGGCTGGGTTTTTGAGCCCAGTATAAATGGTAAAAAGACACTTTGTCTAGAAAAAGGATAAATAGAGCAAGGGTTCCTGCCATGGGAGNACTGGAACTGGGCTGGTGGTTGGCTGGGTTTTTGAGCCCAGTATAAATGGTAAAAAGACACTTTGTCTAGAAAAAGGATAAATAGAGCAAGGGTTCCTGCCATGGGAGTTCCCGCCTTGGGAGTTCCCACCTTGAGTGTTCCCACCTTGAGAGTCCCCTGCCACTGTGAAGGACAGGTTCCTGCAATGACTGGACCATCCCCACTTTTGGATGGCTCCTACCTTTGGTCCAGCTCTTGGTTGTATCCCGTTCCTGCTTTTGGATGCTTCTCCCCACTTTGCACCATTCTGTGCAAACTTGCAGACTTGGCAAGCCTGGGGTCCTTTGAGAGATAGCCAGCAACATCTGGACTGCCCTCTCTCAGACCATATCAGTAGCCAACTTCCTGGCTGCCTCCCTGACTGGGGAGCAGTTTTGGCTCTCCTCTGATGCTGTGAATGCAGCATTGTTCCATGATCACCCCACTCGGGAAGAAGTGCTTGAGACATCTCTGGGTTTTGTGGCTCTGCCACCTGCCTCAGTCATTTGCTGCGTGAATCTCTATTATTGGATATTGCCTGCAATGTCAGAAGGCTGCTCCTGCAGAGAAATCCAGTAATGGATCATTGCCAAATATCTATCTCAGCTCCGTGAGCAAGATCCACTGTTCTGTTAATCTTCTGCTCAGCCTGGTTGATGGTGGGATAAAGCTGTGTTTCTAGCTCAGCTTTTTCCATTTCCTGGCTTTGTAAATATCTAAATATATCTAAAATGTCCTTTTGGAAGAAATTCCCGATCAAACTGAATCTGTTAATAAAGTAAACTACTTTTTATATGTAGTTTGGGGGTGGGGTTCCAGGAAAATAAAATTATTATATTTTTTATAATTCCTGACTCAGCCACGTCAATTCCCTGCCTCTACAACAGAACCACAATAAATCATCACATACTTTAATTTTATATAATATCCTAAAAGAGTATACACTACCATACAACCTCATGTTGTTGACTGTCTGATCCTCAAGATCAAATTTAATTGATATAGAAAAAAACATCTCTTCCTATTAACTATATTGCAGTTTGTGTTTATGCCAAAATGAAGTTTGTTGTGTGGAAATTATTAGAGTATTAAGGCGTCAATATCAGAAGAGTCATCATCCTAGAGGAATTTAAAGAAACTAGATTCTGAGACTTTATGGTAATTTATGAAATTTTCATGTCTACTTATTTTGAGCAACTGCAGAACATATCACTCTAAGTGAATAAATTAGTACTATGTTGTCCATACAACCTTTATTTTTCTATTAACATTTTATCTTATAATTTTATATGCTTAATCATAATGGTGAGAAGTAAAAAGCTCAAAGCATATTAAAAGACAAGAGGAATCTTCAAGACTGAATGATGGTACAAGAAATCCCTTTGCAATGCAGTGCAATGTTGCATCTTTACAATAAAACACAATGTGCTCTAAACATACTACCTCCGTGGTTCTACATGAATCTTGTGGAAGATAAAAGGGAGATTTCTTTCAGATGAAGGAAAACACACCCATAAAGGCCTTCAAATTATTCCTCAGAATAGTTGTTAATAAAAAAAACCAAAATCAGTAAAAGATCTCAAAGCCAAATAATTAAAATCCTCTCCTCACCCCTGCCACTTCCTTCTGTATGTATGGCAAGATCTGACTTGTAAGTGCTTGCTATCAAAAGAGATAATCCATTTAAAAATTATTCTAATATCTGCGGGAAAAAATCTGATTTTTTTTCCCGTCACTTTTTAAAATTATACAAAGCTCCTATGAAACACTAAGGAGTGGTAGTGCAAGAATAAAAATCTCTCTATGGAATGCATCTTCACTACTCTCCTATTTATGACCAAGCCATTTTGCTAGTTTGAAGATATCTAGAATGTTTTGGTGAGAATAGTTAGATTATAGGCTGTGAAAGGGAAACAATGGCGATATCTACTTCACTCATAGGCTTGCTAAGATGTGTAAGAACAAGAACACATAGATAAGGGGGTCACTGCCTGGGCTTTGGGCTGCATCTCTCTCCAACCTAACCTGCTGTCATTGTGACTAATTCACCTGCTTCCTAAACTCCCCTGGCCAACTCCCCAGTCTTCCTTGGGCACAAGGCAACATCTAGGGTAAGGTAGAGAGGGGTGAAGGAAGGTAGAAGGGTGGTTGAGAGCCTGTGCTAGTTTGAGCCTAGCTGGCGTGT
>WAAF01001554.1:0-25554 GCA_013400475.1 Tricholaema leucomelas
TATGATTCTATGATTCTATGATTCTACAATCTCAACAACAGACAGATGCTTCAGGAAACTTTTAAAAAAATCCATTGCCTGCATTATTGTCTTTCCATTACTACCTCCCTCACGGTTACATTTTGTACTAACTTTCAACAGATTTGAAAGTTATCAAAGGCATTCTTTTATTATTACTTTGGAGTCTCTGCTACTGTGCACCAAAGTTCAGTTGTTCATTTGGTGTAACCAAAACAAGATATAAATTATTTCCAGAGAGTAACCTCCTACATTAGGGATTCCCTCTGAATACATCTATATTGTCATAACACAGAGGCAGGTAACAATGCACAATAACAGACCCTACCAAACTGCAGCAAAATATATTTAAAGAAGTCCTGTACAGTAAAACTTGTGAATTGCAGACTAACCTGATCTGTCATGATCATAATTTTTCCATATCTCAAGCTTTTCAAAGATTCTGGATCTTCATAGCTTTTCTTGTATTGTAGTCCAACTATTTTAATGATGTTATTTATTTCTGCATTTTCCATGATCTGTATAAAAACATTATCTTTGCAGTCAGTGTAAAAGCAGAAATTCAGAAGCACCCCAATCTTTTTCAGCTGGGCTTTACAGTTACTTTTTCAATGTGCCCCTGCTTTAAACTCAAAACCATTTTATTCCTAGTCTCCTTGCAACCTTTACACTTGTAAATATTTTTTCTGAACACGCAAATTCCCAAAACTTCCCTTTCTCTTCTACAGTCGCTGCGTGTCCAGAAGCGCATGTAACAAAAAAAGTCACCTAAAAAGGCTGCCTTCTCTTTCCACTATTTCTATGGGCATCAGCAACACAACTCTTACTATGGACAAAGCATGGAGTGCAATGGAAGTAATATGATGGGGTAATGCTGCTGATGCTGCCTCACACTTGAAAGTCAATGAAACCACATGGTAATGCAGATAGTATAAAGTTTGTGGGGTCTTAACTATTCATGCAAAATGTTAATATGAGTCATTGCAGAATTTCCTTGTACATGTGAAGAAATGTACTTTAGCATTCCAGTACTATACTGCCACACTTAATATTCCCAGGCTTATCAAAGTAGCTGGTACTTTACGAAACCACAAATCTTCATTAAAAAGAACAACTGAAATATGAAGATATAACTGTAGAAATCAGAAACAAACAGCAAACATCCATCTGCCAGCTAAAAAGATGACAGGACAACTTACCTGTTTGTGAGAAGCTTCTCGAACATTGAGAATTTTGCCCCTGAGTGGGAATACTCCATACCTGTCTCTACCAATAACACCTAAGCCAGAGACGGCCAAAGATTTGGCAGAGTCTCCCTCTGTTAATATTAATGTGCACTCCAAGGAATGTTTGCCACCTGCAGTCCAAGAAGAAGCAGAAGTGAGGAAAAAAACCCCAACCCCCTCCCGGCAAAAAAAACGCACCCCAACCAAACAACAGAAAGTGTAATTTCTAAACTCGAATAACAGAAATACAATGTAATCAATCACGAGTACTTTCCCTACTCTACATCAAGCGATTTAAATAGGCTGAATTTCTATTTTTAGGGATGGCACACCCTATCAAGAAGTATACATCAGGAATAAGTATCCTTGCCCTTAACAATGCACTACGGATTGCTTTGGACAAGGAGCAAAACACACAAAATGAGACGTGACAGTAGCACATCTTATGTAATGGTCTCCACATGTCAGATTGCTTCTGTACTTTTACCATTTCTTATACACATATATTATGTATGCTTGAGTTATACAGAGGTTATTTCCCATTCTGCATTTCCCCTTTCCTCAAAGTATATTTTCAGAAGGAAATGATTAAATTAGATTTTTTGGTGTTTTGTGCATTTGGGTTTTTTTTTTATTGTCCATCAGCTGAAGTCAGACAACTGTAAGAAAAACTTGACAGAAAAATCTCAACAGAAGAAGCAAATCTTTAATAATTGTCTAATTCTGATTCTACAAGACACATTTTGGTGTCTGTCAAGTGTGCTTAATACTGCTATGACACACACATTCTATCTATTGCAGCTTCAGTAGTTGAGTAGGACAATGTTCAGAGAAGGGCAATAAGGCCTGTGAAGGGCTTGGAGCACCTGATCTACGAGATGCATCTGAGAGAGCTGGGGTTGTTTGGTTCAGAGAAGAGGAGGCTGAGGGGAGATCTTATCGCTCTCTTCAAGTACCAGAAGGAGGGGGTGAGCATCGTCTTCTTCTTGGTGGCAAGAAATAGCACTAGAGGAAACAGTTTTGCCAGGGGAGGTTTAGGCTACTTATTAGGAAAAAGGGTTATCAAACATTGGAGTGGTCTGCCCAGGGCAGTGGTGAAGCCATCATCCCTGGAGGTGTATAAGCAGCACGTGGACCTGGCATTTAAAGACATGATGAGATACATTCTGCGGGAGTACCTAGTATTAGGTACATTCCAGGAGTTCTAGATAATATGCAGGTTCAAAAAAGGAACCTACTTTTTTTCCAGGGGTACAAATGCTTGTTAGGCTCTTTTGCTATATTATCAAGGCCAAGTAGCAGGAAAGACTGCAAACACCTTCAAGCAGATTGAATATCACCTACTGGTAATATGACAGTTTTGAACGTACTGGCATTTAATTGTTTGTCTTCATCTGGTAGGTAAAAAACAATTCTGCACTTCCTATTATGCAGAATTTACATTCAAAATCTTATGTCTTCTGAATCACACATAAGGCTTAATATTATCTAAATTAGGCAGCTACTCACACTGTATCAAAAGGTGTCAATAGCCACCAGCAAGGTGGAATGCAAATACCAAGAAAAATACTATTCCACTGGCTTAAAATATATGACAGTCACATTTTTTTTCCAAAATGAATTGCACAAAACACATCTGAGTATCATCCAGGTGTACCTTCCTCTACAATAGATGTGATCATTAGCAATGATTTTCACAGAAATGCAATTTGCCAAATATTTTCCTGAACGCAGCTCTAAAAACACTCAGACAAGACTACATGAACTTCATTACGTTATTTATGAGTACTAGGCTTGACATCCACAAAACCACAGCATTTCTCTGAGGACACAATCTTGTCAAATGTGAAAAACATTAAAAATATGCATCTGAAGAAATACAAATTCCACAAGCAAAACAGTTGGTAAAGGAGACATGATTACCAACTTTTGAGGCAAAATACAAGTTCTGAGTAACTGGAAGTAGTACAATATTGAAGAAAACTCAAAAAAAAAAAAAAAAAAAAGAATAATCTGAGTCCAAGGAATCAAAAGGAAAGAGAGGAAAGGTAAACATCATAATCTCCTCAAGTCACCTTTGACTTGAACACTGGGGCTCTAAAAAAATACGCTCTTAATCAGTCTTAAATGCTTTTACCTATTTAACTCACCCATCTACTTCACTGCAATTTCTCTATCTTTGCTTTATGTAAGAACATATTAAGAATCAACTAAGGTTAGCACAGTTTGCCCCATCTCCCAGAGCAGAACCCAATGGCATTTAGAGCATTGTGAAAAACTCTTGAAACATTCCCTCAGGTCTGCACATTATGTGATCTATTTCCTATAGCTCGTGATCCTAGAAATATTCCAATCTTTTTATACTAGAAATGTTGAGAAGACTAATCAACTCCAAACCAGAATACTGGTAACATTACTTAGCTGGAAACCACAATTAGAAACTATGCACACTTAAATATCAAAATACACTACCACTATGCTCAGCATTGTTAATTCTCTACCACAGAGAGGAAAGTGCACCTCTAATATAGAAAGTTTAGAAAGCCAGAAACATTTTTATTCAAAGGTATACACAAAGATGAGAAATAAAGTCAGGTTTTAAGTTATGTCTGTGAAAAACAGACATCTATGAACATGAAAGACATTAGAAATAAGTGCTCTTACCAGCATCATTAGCATCATCCAGTTTCGGAATGCCCTTGATTTTACTGTGTTTCACTGATGAACATTTTTTGTTCAGCTGAGTTTGTGCCTTAAATTTAACCCAATTCAAAATACTCTCTATGATACCACAGTTAGAGGCCTAAAAGCAAGATCAGAATTGTGGATGAGAAAAGTAAGGCTTCACACAGCAGATTGTTGTCTTTCAATTTTAAGTTACTGCTGCAACACTTTCTTGAAGTACTCTAAGTTTTAAAAGTTAGAACATATAAAAAGTCAAGGAATTAACACACATCTTCCTGTCTAGCATTGTATGCACACAAAACCAAACCACATCACTCACATGGCTCCTTTTCCACACCTTGTATTCTTGGTAGAAAGAGGCAAAGAGGACAGAGACCTAATAAATGGTTGTCTTATGTTATGTGGTTGTTGTACTGAGGTATTCTAGGTACTAAGCACCTGGTTCCTGGACTTATAGACTCCAAAAAGTAACCTTATGGAATATTTATGGCCATTTAAAGTTTCTTTGGAAATGACTTAAAGCAGCTGAAATACAACCAAACTCATCTAAGACTCCATATCAGCTACTTGAGTGTAACATTTCAAGAAATACATCTGCAGCAAAATAGAGCAAATAGTGCATTTTTTAAACTAAAACTGCTTTAGGTTTGTTTTCACATCAGAAGGAAATATAGATGGAGCTCTGGCTTCTCATCATCCCCCACAACACAGTACTCATTGGCTGGAGATTCTGCTGCATTTTTAACAGCTGCAGAGATTAATGTTCACATCCGGGAACATTAGAAACACTATAAATCAAACCTACTGGTAGATATACAACACATAGAGTAACATCCGAAGAGTGAATACAACACTGTGTTTTGTTATCCTGTAAGAATGTCACCAGTAACGGAGAATTAGAAGAAAAAAATACTATACAATAAGTTAATTTTGGTCCCAAGAATGTTAGCAGTGGCACCATTCTCCTTATTGATGAACTTCCTTCCATTTATGCCACTGGCACTAAATAGGAGTCATCATAATGAGTTCCTTTATACATAAAGGAAAAGAATCCTACTTTTCCTCTGTGTATAAAAACGTGGTTGAGGAAAAAATTTCTAATATGTTCAATTACAGTAGCAATTCTAACCCCATCTACAGCCAGAATCTCTAAATTTGTTGCCTGAAAATAACGGTCACTCCAACTACTACAGCCACAATTTTGTGTTTCCTTGATTACTGGAAGAAGAAGTAAACGTGACATGTTCCTTCCCTCTCTTTTCACTTCGGTGGAAGAGAGTAAGACTGCAATCAGACAATATTCTCAACTTAAGAAAAATATTTTAACACAAGAAATTAGTCAAGACCTATCTTTAGCTTTTGAGAATCAAATACATTTTGCTGACTGAAATATCAGAATAACCAAGAAATGAGCTAATCGGGTGAAACTTGCTTTTAAATGCAGAGTGACAGACAAAACAGTCATTGCTGACGTTAGTAAGGCCAGAGAATGAGCAGAAGTTCCTCTGCCTGGTTTTCACAGTATGCTAACATCAGCAGAGTACCATAACTAACTAATCAACATACATACACTTGATATAGCATGTCAATCCCTACTTCACAGTAAAAAAGAAATATGCTTTACTTACAGCTTTAAAAAATTTCTCAGATAGCTGGCACTTGGACCCAAAACTTTTAGGCTGCAATGTCATGTTTTCCTTTGTCTGAGAGTCAAATGATGGGTTTTCAATCAAGCAATTAACAAAAACCCATATATGATTCTTCACCTGTTGAAAATATAGAGAGTAATTTACTCAACAAAATTACTAGATTCATCATATTCAGTACTTTCAAAAATAAAATTACTTGCCTGAAATGGTTTCACTGAAACTCCAGCTTTATTCTTCTTTTTCACCACTTCTATCAGTTTGCCCACAACCTGATCCACCACATAATCAACATGCCTACCACCCTTAGTGAGAGAGAAAAAAAATAAAACAAAAGAGCCCATTTAATTTCCTAATAGTTTTTATCCTTATCAACTCAATTCTTGTAGTTGCACATAAACTTGGAAATCCATGCGCATTAAGCTGCAGTGTAACGAGGGAGAATCTGTTTTAAAGTTTTCCTTTCATATTGCCCAATCTTCATACAGTTGAGAATGGTGTATTTTACATGGAACTGAAGAAGCAAGAGACCTTTATTTGTTGTACACTGGTGGACTTCAAACGCAGCTGCTTACAGCTTGTAACAGAATACAAAGCCTTAAATAAGTATGGCAGATTTGAAAATTACTCTGTAGCACTGGGTTGGTATCTGCAACACCACATGGCAGTCAAGAGGTATCTTTTTAACAGACACATAATTTGATGAACAAATTTGTGACATTTTTAGTCCAAGGTTATTTAAGTTTAAATTCATTAAATTAAAAAAAAGTCCAGGAGCTCACCCTTAGATATACAGCATCCATGCTTGTTCCTTCACAAAAGTCATCTCATCTTTTCTTAACTGTATTTAGAGAACCCTTTGAATCAATGCTATTAGCATTATTTGGTATTTCAAGTCAAGCTATTACTGCAAGAAAAATTTTGTCAGAGGCAATATATTCACCTCACAGCTATAATGTCCTTAACCTTGGAAGTAAAAAAACCTTTTTTAAAGTCATCTATAACTCATGCTTTGCAATACATCAGGATGGCAAAACTAGATTTTTTTTGGATTTAAAAAGTGATTTTATTGTTAATGAAATTCAGTCTAAATAGGAAGCACTAAGTATTTGAACACCTTCAGAAGGTGTCCCAAAGCTTCTATCACTTTCTCTAACTACAGTTCTCTTTGGACTTAAACTTTAAACCCACAACCAAAAACAAGCCTTTGACAAGTATGAGGAAATAGGTTAGGTAACAAATGGAAATCAACAAAACCAAGATGAAATAGCAGCCAAAAAACCAGAAGAAAACAAAGAACAACTAGTTATGATTCTGTACTTCAAGGAAGAGTGTGCTGTGGTTGAACTGATGTGAGGTAATAGCTATGTGCTCAACTTCATGTAGAAATTAGAGAGAACAAATTAATTAAAAAAAAAAAGAGGGAAGATGCAAAGAAATAGCTTAAGATAGTAAATATTATTAGCCATAACCAAAAGAGTACTTGGACTTCAAAGAAACCATCTGTGGTTTCTGCCTATCTCTAGAGTCACCTAATAAACAGCAACACAAACCACTAGTGTGTTCTAGAAGCATCATAGATACAACAAAAGACTCAAAGTCTCAAACTCACCAAATTTAAAACACATGAGTTTTATTCACATGCAGGTGACAGAGTTTCAACATAGGCAGAGTTTGAGTAGAAATACTGACACTGCTGCTCTAAATAAAAATAAATCCATCTCCAAACCACAAAGAAATGCTGCTACACAAATTATGTTTCAAAAACATTCTACATTTGAATGACAATTTTAAAATTGATGACTTTTACTTATATTACCAAAAACTTATGATTATATTTACAACTTCAGCAATTTTATTTTTTTAAAAATAATCTTAACACTTAATATTTTCCTAAAGCTAACATTTGACATAGTAAAAATAACTACTTACCAGTAATTCTTGTTCTTAGAAGACATTATTTATTATAACAGTTCCCCATTCCTGTGTCCATTCTCAGTGTGTAACTTAGTGTGAGGGATGCTCAGAGCTCAAAATTGGGAACCTTCCAACCATCTCACCAGTAGGTGGCACATTTACCCACTACAGAAGCATAACAGCCTACAACTGCCCCGACTGTCAATACGTTTCAATTCAAGACAGAAAAAGAAAAATACCCTCCAAATGTAGAGGACTGTCAATGATTACCATGAGGAAGAGCACTAAAACTGCATAATCTTCTTTTTCCAGAATGTAACTATTAATCCCAGTCTTGCAAATCTCAGGATGCAAGGACATCTAATGAAATGGTAACAACTAAAATCTTAAAAAATTAAGCTTAAGGCTGGCTCCTGTATTCATTGCATTCGAATTTCCATCAATAGCCATCTAAATCATGCATAATAGTAAGTCATATTTAAATTCTACAGACAGATAAATGGCTCATATGGCAAACACATTCCAAAGCTAACTATAAAACTGAAGTTTTCATCTCATTAGCTATATAAACAAACTCCTATTTATGTTGCATTTGTTTTCTATTATATTTACTTTATTAGAATACATCTGAATGGTCCTGACTCTCTTGCTGTACACCAGCAATTTTTTACAGGTTGATATGGTCCCTCCACCCAAGCCACGTATTATCCGACACTGTATCAGTATTAGCTGACCATTTCTGTCTGCTGAAGTGATCAGCAGTATTAGTTAGCAGTGCCATCGCATTAAAAATATTAGATTACTATGTTAATAAGTGAAGTTTCTATTACAGCTACTACTTGAAATTCAGAACCTGAGAAAAATATTTTAATCACTTTATATACAAGTCTCACTAAAGGTTATCTGCACAACCCCAACAGCTACAAACATTCTTTCAAATGCTGTCTCAGAGCCGCAGCAAACCAAGGGAGCTGTGCCTCAACACCTAGATCTATGTCTAGTGTTCTATACACCTCTCAAAAACACCGCACCCTGTCAATTAAAAAAAAAAGAAAAACGCTCCCCAAAAAAGCAAAACAACCAAAAACCCCAAAACCAAAAACTCCCACAAAACCAAAAAAAACCACAAAAACCCCCACCAAATTAAAAAAACAACAGCCAACCAAAAAAACAACCAAAACTTGTTTGGAATTTACAGCAATTTTAAAAAATGTGGAAGTTACGACTGGGTGAAGTTTATCCAGGAACAGAAATGAAAAGCTTTCAGCAAACAGTGATAAATAACCAAAAAACAGCTGAAATGAGCTCCTCACCTGTTAGCAGATAAGGGAACAGGCAGTTGACGCAGTTAGTTACTAGCCATTATGTCTCATCAGTGGGTAGTTGCACATCAATTGCTGGTGAGGTGGTTCACCGGCCCCATTCCACATCCAGTCACACACATAAGGCATGGATCGGGAGAGTGGGAAAAACTAGAAATTACAACACTTACCTTTGAAGAATACACAGTACTTTTTCTATGAATTTTCTTAAAGAATATATGATAACAATGTATGTGTAACTGCATGATGGGTGAAAACTGATCCAAAAGAGTCAAGTTCAAAATCTTTTGAGCAAATGTATGCAATATATTAAACTCAAGAGTCAATAGATATTGTTTTAATACGTTTTCTTAACCTGATAGGAAACATTAAGTTTGTCTACATTGGTAGCTCATTTGTAAAAGCGTAAACATCTTTAAGGCCATGCTACTTTCTTTATGTTGCATAAAGAGGCCTGAATTCAAACTAACTTTTAACTTTTCATCTCCCAGTTACGTTTGTTATACCATGTTTTGACAAGCATCAGCTAAGCCTTTTATTAAAATTCACACCTAGAAAGTAAATATTCTACAATGAAATAAACTATTCCTTCTACCACTGAATGCTGAATCAGCTACACTGAAAATTACACTACAAGAAGTTATGTAGTAAAAATTAGATACCACCAAAACACAGGCTACCCATTAACTACATTGATGATAATTGCTTGAATGTTGTTAGATCATTCATATGGAGTAATTTGTTAAGACCATAAACAGCAAAGACTTCTTTCAACACAAAAGATCACAGATCTCTAAACCTGGGTCAGTGCAAACAGGCATAAATGAGAGTTCTGCTAGTGGATTTCAGATGATTGTCTTGTTGCTGGACCACTCCAGCAACTTGAGAAGCACAAGGACTGTACTTTAGTATGCTGAATATATTGCTGCATTGTCAAAACTGAAGATTTGCTATGACATCGTTTCTCTACTACTATAGCTGTGGATGAATACAAGGAATGCCTGGATGTCCTTATATAGAAATACAAACTAAAAACCACACTTAACACTTCAGGCCAGTTTTATACATCATAAAGCCATAAATGGAAATCCATTTTTCAAGAATACCAAAAGTCATTTTTGTCCTGTAAGAACTGCTACTGCTAGCTTTAAAGGACTTTGTACATTTTTTTACTTGAATTTCAGAATTACTGTGTTAAAATGGAGGAAGAGAATAGTTCCGTTCTTTTTATATTAATCAATACCAAGTATGCTCGTTTAGGACACCAGCATCACTGACAATTCACAGATTCACAGATTCCATCAGGTTGGAAGGGACTCTAAAAGGTCATCTTGTCCAACCTCAACTAGTGATTTTAAACTAGTGCATATTCATAAATACTGTTATGAATGTATTCTGATTGCATCCAATTGCTCTGCTAGAACCTCCTACGCAAAGTATTCTCTTGCCTGTTCATTTTTAGTAACCCAGATGTGGTTATTTTAAATCAAATAACTGACTGGACATAACCTTAGCACATTTTTATCATTTACATTTTTTATCATTTAACTACTCACCTTTGTGGTAGCTATGCTATTTACAAAGCTGATTTGCTGAAATCCTTTTTCACTTAAAGTGAGGCACACATCCCACCGTTCATTCACAACTTCATGAATGACTTTGAGTGCAACTCCAGTTTCATCCAGTTTGTCTTTTACGTAAAGATCTACGTAACTGCGAAATCCATTAACCTAAGAGTAGCACAGATATCCATTACTATTCTTCTTATCAAATACTCAGGACACATAAAATATTTTAAGTTAGGCTCTTACAGGTAATTTCTTCCCATTCAACATGACTTTGACTCCTTTACAAGATCCAGCCAAATCGTATGCTCTTCTTGTCATGAGGGCCACAATATCCTTATCAAGTTTTTCCATTTTAAATTTAGATAGATCTGGCTGGAATGTAATGCATGTGTAGTCATCACCATCAAAATGCTTAATCTTAGGTTCAGAGGTCTTCATCATATTGTTCATCCATGTCTTTAGAAAAAAAAGATTTTGGATGTTAGTTTACAATACACATTACCTTCCTCTTTTGTTCCATTTTCCAGCTATGCTAGAATTCCAACAGCTAAACAACATAAACCTCATCAACTTCTTTTATAAGTTTCCTCTCATAAAATTCTAAGCATAAAATTAATTGCTTTACCAACATTTGCACAAGCATAGATGACAGCAGATTTGTGTTTTCTGTAAATGTGCAAGTACTATTATATTGAAGAACGTGATTCTGACTAAATGAGACACAAGTGAGCACCTTACTGCCCATCAGTTTAACACTTTAAATCTACTACACCCTTCTATAGAGAGGCGTATTAGTCCACCTGCAGAGACTTAGCAGGCTCTGAGATAGCATCTTTGTAGTCATGCAGAGTACCAAAGTGTGCTTCTTGACCAACCAACTTGCTTAGACTTGACTCATTAGTGTTCTTCCTCTTCATTGTTTATGAACACAAGCTCATTTATAAGACTAAGAACATCTGCTCACATCATATATTTGAATTCAGTTGTATTAAGTTTTCACAGTTTCAAAACCACTGTAAAATGTAGCACTTTATCTCAGTTGTAAAGCATCTCATTTGCAAGAAGTACACTCAGACTAATATCAACTTTTTAGCAGACAGAAAAAAAAATAAAAACCCCCATATTTTTCAAGAGACAAGCAAAGCCACTGAAATGTATTGTTTATCCAGTGGCATGACAGCATAACCAGAAATTACTTGTCAAAAAAACCAAAAGCACCACCAACTCCAAGCACAAAGAACTTCAGAATCTAATCTCTACCAAGACTCCTCACAGTTCTAGAAAGGTGGCCACTCCAAAGCTGTGAGATCATAGTCAATCCTCGGTCTGTCTGTTAAGAATGATAACAGACAATGTGTTCAAAGGGGGAGGAAGGAGGGGGTTGCACTGAAGCCCAGCTAAATTACTGAAATTCATGGCATAAACACTGAATCTTTTTTTAACACTACACAAAACTATCTAGAGAATTGTTTCCATATTTTCACAACTAAGTAGATTTTTTTTTTTTTCACAAAATGCAATAGCAAAATGTTTCACTTATATACATTTAATTTCATTTGAAATAAACTCATTTGAAAATACTTTGATTTTAACAGTAGAATTTTTTCATGTTTAGTCACCTAGCACTCCCAAGAAAAGTATTATTAAACAAGCCCTCAAAACTCTAGTACATGGACGGACCAATTGTACTGAGCAAACTAACTTAGCCTTCAAACTCTACACATTCATCTGAATGTTGAATGACTAATGTAATGAAATATTCATGAAATACAGAAAACGTTATATTTTAAATTTATGGTCACAAAAGAAAACAGTTCAGATCATTTCTATACCTGCTTAAAGCTGTGTTTGTATTCCTTGCAAGCAGTTTCAACTGTAAACTTTGTACTAAATATGTTACAAAGTTTTGCACCATAGCCATTACGCCCACCTGAAAAAAACAACAGAATTCTTTCAGAGCAGAACCATATTTATGATATATAGAATATGCTAATACAGTAAAATGTTCCTATACAAGACAAAAGCTGGGCCACGAGTCAACAGCTATCAAAGGATGCCAGTGGTATTAAATGATATTAATAGAGAAAAAACCTTACCTTTTCTTTAAGTCAAGCACAGAGCTATAGTAACAGTGACTAAGTATTCTTGTGTTACGAAATGGAGTAGAACAAGAGAGAACATACAAACAATGGCTTAATCGAATAAAACAAAGTGTGTTAAATAGTCTTGCCTGTAACTTTTTTCTCATCATCATCATAGTTGCTGGATGTTAGCAGCTGGCCAAAGATTAAAGCAGGTACATATACTTTTTCTACTTTGTGTTCCACAACTGGTATACCCTTTCCATTATTCCATATGCTGATAATGTTTGATTCCCTAAAAAATAGTGAATATATTGTCAACTAATGTCTCTTGAAAACAGACTCTTTCACACAATATACTTGTTATAAAATACAACAGAATACCATATCCTTACCATATTTATCCACAGCCCTATCAATTACAAAAAAAAAAAAAAAAACTTATTTTGTGCCACTAAGATGCCTTAGAAGGAAAACTTGCAGAAAAATTACTTCTCAGAACATTTATGCCAAAGATTAGGCCTGAAAACTAAGTTTATAAAACCTTTATTATTTAGTTAAATGTCTCTGAAAAGGTACTACTAAAGGAACCCAATTTACATCTATTTGACTACAGTACTTTTCATTAGGAAATACTCCTTTAACTATTGCATTTCAAATAGCAGTGCTAATAACATACTTGTAGTCGGCAGTTTCAGCCTGATATAGCTGACTAATTAAAACAAAACCTTAACCTAATGTTAAATGAGTTAACATAGAAGTTCAAGAAGTGTAAAATTATGTTCCAAGACCTCAAGGTTTATGAGACTTATGAGTAACCTGGCTGCATACAGTTATGTACTGCCATGCTTTCATCTAATTGTGAATTTTACGATTTTCTGGTTTTAAGCTTTAAACATTAATGAGTGTTTTAAGAAAGAAACTGTTGTAAATTCAGAATGAGAGTACTTACTGTTAACTACTTCTAATTCACCTTTTAATGTTAAGATACAAAGCTAAATGGAAATAATTCCAAAAATGTTGCCTAGTAAAATCACTGTGTTTAGCAAAATCACTTGTATAAATGTGAAATACAATAGCACTGGCATGGAAAGTAAGTGCGAAAAAAAACATCTTTTACTTACGGATCAATGGATATTTTAATACAAGTCATATTCTTGTCCCTCTGCTTATTGTCAGCAGCATTTACTATGGAAATAAACCAGCACAAATTAACACATCGTAGGAGCAATAATTAATCACTTGATCTGTAAAACTGATCACATGCATATTCCACCACAAATTACAATGGTCTGGGTATTTCTTATTCCAGTATCTCTTTGTATATTCTCTATCTTATTATTGAAGTCTATAAATATTGACAAGTATCTATAAGAAGATATTTTTCAATCTTCTGATAATTACTGACTGTTTCTCACAGCTGGATTAGTCAGAAACATAAACACATATTTTCTGGCTCTGTTCTCATCACTGCTCTTAACACACTGAGCATTTCCCTCTTCCCGTATTTGTTTAGATATTTATCACACCACATATGTTAAAAAAACACTGAAGCCCAACTGCGATAAACATTAAAGAGAGTTTTGACTGCACAAAAGTTACCTCTAAAGAGCCTGTGAGAATTGGAACTAACAGTTTTGTTAGTTCCTGAACAGTTTACACTACTAGAAATTGTAATTTTATCAGAATTTAATACACACTGGAGTGCAGTTTAACTACAAACAACAGAAATCAGAAACATCACTACAGCCATTAACCACGGAAACACATTACAACCATTTTCAGCATTTGTCTCCTCACCCATGAAATAGACCAAAATAAAAGCCAAAAATACCAAAGGACAAGATCTTAAAAGATTGCTAAGAATCTCAACGTAAGATCAGATATTTCAAAGTGTTTTTGCTAAAATTCTTTAGTGTAGTTCCAGTCAAAAGCATGCACAGCTATAATGTCTAATTCTCATAGTGTTATTACACTGACCCCTAGCTCTCAAAGCACGTTCTGTGGAGCACTTGACGTTACATACAGAAGCAGTACACCATACAGTACTACAATAATGATGAGACAATGATCTCCCTTTCATATGGGACAAGATGGAAGTGGACTCCCTCTCACGATGGTGCATACTTTTAGAAGTGGGGAGAAGTTCTGAACCCAGGTCATAACAAAATCTCCATTGACCTCGGCAGAATATTGTTTATGTAATCCTGTAAATCCTTGCAACGTAACTTCATAAATACTAATTGTTCCAAGATTTCATGTCACTTAACCCAAAATATCAGTTCAGCAGACAGCACACTATCCAGATGTTGCACATTTCTACTGTTGGCTAGTCTTCAGTATGTGCCTGTCACCAAGAGAATATAAATTACAGTAACTGGAGAATTTAAGGCAGAATTTGGTAAGAATCATGTTCTGTGACTTTGATTTTTTTGTGTCTTAGACACCATGCTTTTAAATGGCAGTGAGATACACATTTTAAAGTTGTCTGAAGTCTAGACATTATTCATGTAAGAACCACCATCATCACCATCACTCTTTCTTGTGGAGAAGGAGACAGTTTTAAATAAGTTATGATGCAAAATTTCATAATAATAATTTTCTCTCAAATGTTACTTAAAACTGTGATCCTAGTCAACTTTGCAGATTAAAAACCTTGTAACAATATTGACCACAAAGAATGATGCAGTTTGGACACTAAGTAACAAAAATATACACTTCCTTACAAGTTCAACTGAAAACTTTCCTTTTTAACTCATTTTGTAGTGCTGGGATGTAATAAACCTTTACTGCACTTCAGTGGAACTCCAAATCAACATAAATTAATGTGCTCTGACAGTGTGAACTCAGAAAAGTGTGTACTCCACAATGCTAAAGCAGTACCGTTGTTCAAAATACATACCAAGGATTTCATCGAAGATCTTGTACAAGCCTGGAACAAAGGTAACTTCTCTGCAAGTCATTCCTACATCTTCATCATAAACCCACATTAGCTACATGTAAACAAAACAAAATAAAAATATTTACTGTCTTTGTACACAGTCTACAATTGCCTATGGTCTACTCACTTCAAAATTCTCCAATGTGATCGCTGCTGTCGCACAAGACAAAAGCAGAAGCAGGTGTTTGGCAAAAGTTACATTAACTACAGACTTCCATAACAAAAATCCTTTTTTTTTTCTGCCTGGTGAGGAACTCCAACAATGTATGAAGTTCAGCATGTGAAGACAGTAAAGTTCAAAGCAATTTTTAATTTAAAGAAAATAGCTGAAAAGGTGTCAGCAGCAGGCTTCAATTCTCTGTTCTCAACAAACAGACCAAGGAATTTTTGGACACAGAGCAAATGCTACAAACAAGTTATCTGTATATGCACATATACATTTGTGTGCATACAAGCATGCCAGTAAATACACAGGTGCACATAGATAACTCAGCTTACATACACAGGTGTGCACTTACGTTTTGACTGAACTATAACATTTTCTTAGCATGTTATTTCAGGTGAACCATCTAGTGACACTTACCTGAGTTAATGGTTCAACCGACCCAATGTAGGTATCTGGACGGAGGAGGATGTGCTCAAGTTGAGTCTTCTTCTGATAAACTCTCTCAACAGACATCTTCTTTGAAGTGTCATTTTTATTAACACTTTCCAAGTCTTCCTTTTTTGAAGCACTGATCTGATTATCAAATAACGTCTAAAAAAATAAAGACACCAGCAATCATTCAGTCAGTCATTCTCAAGATATAAAGAAAACCTGGTAGATACTTCAATTATAATAAAAATTTATCATGTATTTTAAATGCTAAGTTTTCTCCACAGGGAAAGAAAATTCACATATCACATATTATATGGCAGTTTCTTAACATAATGTAACATATTCAAACTTGAGTGATTTACTAAGCATGATAAATGAAAATAAGGTCATAACAGTATATTACAAAAGCATGGAAAAATGTACTTCACCATTTAAATCCAACCCACTGAATTCTGGGCTGAATAATAACAGTAAAACTACTCTTCTGCATTGTAGTTCAGACAATTTATTCAGTGGAACTTAAACACTGTAATCACAGAATGATAGAATCAACCAAGTTGGAAGAGACTTCCAAGATCATTGCAGGGTTTACATTTAGAGTAAGGAAGTGACAGCTTTCATACAGAATCATAGAATCAGCCAGGTTGGAAGAGACCTCCAAGATCATCCAGTCCAACCTAGCACCCAGCCCTAGCCAATCAACTAGACTAAGTGCCCTATCCAGTCTTTTCTTGAACACCTCCAGGGAAGGTGACTCCACCACCTCCCTGAGCAGCCCATTCCAATGTCAATCACTCTCTCTGGCAAGAACTTCCTCCTAACATCCAGCCTAGACCTCCCCCGGCACAACTTGAGACTGTAATGCCTCTCCTATAGCTTCTCAGTTGCTACCATTTGCATTCTTTATTTCATTGAATTAATTAAACTTGATATAATCCCAGTTTACGATACTTCATGATTAAACAAACCAAGAACTGGAAAAAAAAAATCACATAGGCTAAAGTCAGAATTTAAACAGAATTCAAGCTTTATGTGATTGAAGATAATGAAAAATGCCTAATGTGGAAGAACAAGCTGTGCTACAGAAAACTAATATGCTTTGGAGAGAAAGACATGCGGATTTGGTTCACCTTTCAGCAAAATTTCTCCTGATAAAATACCTCCTTCCTGTCAAACTAAAACCAAAGAAAAGGAGAAATTATGACTTCTCAGAGCACACAAATGTAGAAACATTCCATTCTGAGACAGAAAGAGCATACCTAGCCAGGAAACTAGGTAAGAAATTTTGCCTATAAATTAAAATTATCTTTAAAATACCAACAAATACAGCTTGATCTCACATGATTTATTTACCTAACAGATGTAACAGGAACAAAAATGTCGCCACCTGCCTAATATCTTCTAACAAGTGGTTTGCCAATTTTGATGTAGGTTTGCATAACCAGTAAAAAACATCAACAGATGAATAAAAAGGACATAATCCACATGCCACTCAGGTTAAATATGTCAGTCCCATTTAGCTTTTCCCAGTAAATGTCTACATAAAGTAAATACAAGTATCTTCACTCTCAATCTAGCCTTTGTTGCAGCTTTGAACAGCACTGAAGCCTAAGGGTAAGAAAGCTATAAACATAGAGGAATAAGCAGGAAACAATACTGAACCCTCCCAATCTACTTCAACAGAGTTAATAAGGCCAAATACCAACCTACAACATACAGTTAACACTAACAATTTGTACTATTCCAATTTATCTTCTCTATCTTCTACTAGAACTTTGATGTCTAAGCATGTTGGCTGAGCAAGCCTATCAGTGGAGGCACTTAAGGCAGCTTCCGGGTAGACAAGCCCAAAGTATCAGGCTTGTTACTACACAGCAGAGCTAGCTCATAGCTTAGCAGAACATGATGCTGTAGAGCATGGCAAGCTGCAACAGCAGTGAGGTAGAACAATGCCAGAAGCAGAGAGCACATTAGTGCAAAAGCAATACTGGCAGCAGCAGCATATGGTGTTACTTGCTCATGTCTTTTATCAATGTAGTCTGAGTCTAATGGGCCTTTGAACACAGATTAGCCAATCAGAATGGCACTTTACCTAATATGGTTAAGATTGGCAAAGTCAGGGCTTACTTTTACCTTTTTAGGGCAGAACACAGACATGTATATAAACACATGCGGGTACCCTGTAAACAAGTTTGGATAGACATGGAGGCACCAGCGACCTTTGACTTCCTTTCCAGAGGTCACTTCCCCCATCAGCACAAGAAGGGAGAGCAGAAAACATACCTGGGCAAGCCAGGAAATGTTCAGGCCTATTTTGGCCTATTCTGGCCTTCCGTGACAAAGCATTACCAATTGTCACAACATCATCAAATCACAATGGTTTGAGTTGGAAGGGACCTTAAAGATCACCTAGCTCCAACTCCCACCGCCATGAGCAGAGACGCCTTCTGCTAGACTAGGTTGCTTAAGGCCTTGTCCAGCCTGACCGTGAATGCCTTTGGGATAGCATCCACAACCTCTCTAGAGAACTTATTCCAAAGTCTCACCACCCTTACTGTGAAGAATTTCTTTTTAATATCCAGTTGAAATCTACCCTTCTCAAGCTTCAATTAATTCTCTCTTGTCCCTACAAGCCATTGTAAAATGTCCCTTCCCAGCTTTCTTGTAGGCCCCATTTAAGGTACTGGAAGGCAGCGATAAGGTTTCCCCAAGACCTTCTCTTCTCTAGGCTGAACAGCTCCAACTCTCACAGTCTGCCCCCATACAGAATGTGCTCCAGCCTCTCTGATCATCTTGGCGGCCATCCTCTGGACCTTTCCCCTTGTAGTGGTTTTGAGAATGATGTCCAGGCTTCCAATGAGTTTCACTGTATGGGTACATAACTTTATATATATACACACATATATACATAAAATATATGTATACATACATGTGTGTGTGTGTATATGTATATATATATATATATATATACACACACACACACTCCTATCTTTCTGGCCTTCCAAGCTTTACCTCATAATCATCTTTGGCATCATACTTCAAAGGAATCACCCTTAGCTTGCTCACTTGTTGAATAGCTCTACTAGTACTGTTTTACTATGCTCACTTGTTCTAAAGGAACTATTCATTAGCAGAAAAAGAAAATAATACTTCTCAGGTGAAGTATAAGTGTTTGAAAGAAGATAAGAGAAATGCAAATAAAAGAAAGCAAATGAATTACAGGTGTAAACACCACCAGAATATTTTTCAAACAGAACTGTTCCATTTGCTCCCAATTTTTAAGCTTCAAGAGGTGTCCTGGAGTCCTGTGTACCCCAAAATTCCACTCCCTCTGTGGTTTGAATGGGAGAGAAAAAAAGGCGTGAAAATACCTGTTCCCCCCCCTGCCCTGCAGGCGTGAAGGGGGGGAGCAAGGGACCCTTCTGGCACAAGGGGTGCCCCATGCAGGGCCCGCGCTGGAATCGGCTGGGGATTGGCTGTGTTCTTCGTGCCTAGGAAGTGGTAACTCAGCTCTTTGTCTAGGAAGGGTATAAATATTGGGGAGACCTCCCACCTTGGGGTGTTCCTGCCTTGGAGTTCATTCCTGCCTTGGAGTTCTCCCCCCGCCTGCATAGCTTCTGCAGAAGGAGCCCCTGGCCTCTGAAAGNTTTACAGTTGAAGTATACGATAGGCAGTTATCACATGAAACTTTTTCAGATGTCATATACATAAGTATTTGTCTTAGGATTGGCTGCGACAGCTCTGAAATGCACCTACTTGCATAGAATCCAAGGAGTAGGGTCTAACCAGACATCACAACTCAGTAATGCATTAACACAGAATAAGAACTCAAATCTTAGCCTAATAAATTTAGGCTGCAATATTTCTATCTCTAATAATTCTACTTGTCTCACAACACGTTTCCAAGAGTCAGGAGATCAGAGTCTGTTTTCTTATGACACAGTAAGTACCTCTAGATTGTGAAAAATTATGATGGAATGGAATTATTGGTAGAGGATTTCTAGAAGCCCTTGCCTTCAATGAGGAAATGTATTTCTTTTTTTACAGTGAAATCTCTGACAGCTTGGAGGAGCTTATACTCTCCAACTTATCCAGCAGAAATGTACTGATACAGTACCAAAACTCTATCTGTTGAGACACTATTGTCAGACTGCTGACATGTTGACAGAGTTTACATCTAGACAAATTCGCCCCCTAGAAAAGACTACTGCTGCAGAAGCATAATTTTTTGGTTGCTTTAACACAGTAGTAAGGATCTTTTGTTATCCTACTACTTGCAACAGCTATACTTATTGTCTTTTACAATACACTGACTGCAACATGATAATGTCTGACTTAAGAGAGAGTGTGTGAGGTAGGGCAGGCAGCAAAGAACACCCAAAAGACTAGCATAAGATTTTTTTACTTTATGGTGAGTGATTATTACAAGAATAAGAAGTTTTAAAGAACTTTATTTCTATAATTTTTACTAGGATATCATGAACACCTTTTCAAAACGTATGCTCTACCTAAATGTTTTATGACGTTCATTGTCATAAATCTCCAATATGCACAGTCCTCCAAGTATAGTACATCTTCTGTAAGCATAAAATACTCATTAGAAACATCTAGAACTTATATAACTTAGCATACTATAAAAACAATCATAAAATCAGAAGCCACAAACTATCATTATTAACCAGGTACATGAGCATCAGAAATTCAACAGAACTGCTTTTTCCCAGACCAAGCTATTTGAGCTGTGTTGTACTCTAAGAGGGAAGGCCAGCTCCAATCTTAGACTTCATATGCCATAAATGGACATTCTTAGACTTCAAGTGATATTTACATGTGTCACAGGTTGAGTTTAATCTGCTGCTGTTATTAATACCATGCTGCAGTCGTGCCAGATTTAAAGATTAAAGTACTGGCTTGAGCAAAGTACAATAGAGATTGAAGTTCAGATTGCAACATGGGAGGCTTCCTGTTTTGGTTGCTGATTTTGGGTTCTGGGGTTTTGGGTGCTGGCTGCTGGGATGGGATGGCAGCAGGACAAGGAGGAATAAGGGAGTAGTTTTCTGGCTTGGGCTTTTGGCTCACTTGCTTTTACTTGCTGCTGCTTTGCACTATATGTCTGCAAATTGGCTATGGTACTTATGCATGTTATCTCATTTTTTCAGTAAACTCTTAATCCATTCTTTTTCTCTCAATACAGAGGCTTGGTTTTCTGTGTTTTTTTAAGAGATCATCCCAAAAAATATCTTCATCATTGAATCAATATGTAGACGCAAATATCTTCCACAACCTTTTCGTTTTCCCTGATAATTTAGAAGAGAACATTTTAAAAATTTGAAGTACTTTCATCTGCTGAGGTTCAACTACTTCAAATGCAAAAACTACAGCAATAAAGCAAAATTCCCCCACACCACCCATCCCCCTGCCCCCGTGCTGGTTTGAAGCTAACTGGAATATTTTAATGAGAAAAATTAGATTATAGGCTGTGAAAAGCAAACAATGGTGATGTCTATGTTACTCATACATTTGCTGAGACATATAAAAACAAGGACACAAACATAGACAAGACAGTCTGTAGGAGTCTGTCAGTGTCTGTGTTCCTCTCTGGCTTCTAGCTGGATCTGTGCAACCCAACTAATCATTCCGCTTTTAATCCCCCTTGCCGACCCTTCCAACTCACCTTGCACATAAAGCATATTCCGGGATAAGCGAAGAGAGTAGAAAGAAGGTGGAAAGGGGGTGGAAGCCCCTCCTGGGGACTCTGATTTCTAGGAGGGCTGTTGTTTTTCTGTATTACTTTTAACTTCTATATAACTGTATATATTTGTAACATACTGTAAATATCTGTTCATATATGTGCTAAGCTGTGAATACAAAGCTTCATGCCTTAACTTCCAGCCGGCCGAGTCTAGTCTAGGTGAATTCATGGCGGGGGGGTGGGAAGGTAGGTAACTCCCAAAACATCACACTGTCCCCACTTTTTTTTTTTTTTTAAACTGAGAAAGCACTCACTTAGTACACTAAACTGACAATCTCTTCTGTATGTTTTGGAATTGTGTCATGCGCCTTTTGTACACTATCCCATACAAAAGATCTTCCTATTGTAAGAGCTCCCAACCATTTTCCAGATTGGGTTTCTACCTTAGAGTCCAGCACTTAACCCTTACTGCACAACAACTTCTCAAAACCGTGCCAGCTGTTGTTTCACAAAAAAAAAACCCTAAAGAGAATTAACTAAGTGTCAAGGGGCTTAAGTCTTCTGCTTCACAGGAACTGTTTGTTTGTTTACAGGTTACCCAATTTTGAGGACCTGCTTTTCCATCTTAATGCTGCCGATTAATTTTTTTTAGACACAGTGTTCACCCTTCCCAATACTCTTGTCACATTCAAGACTTCACAGATCCTTCATCATCCCTCAGAATTTCTAACTCTGCAGACAAATGATGAATATACACATCCACATACATGTAAGTCAGCAGGATGACCATTCTTGGGTAGTTTGGAATGCTTTAACTTACTCTATGCATCTCTCTTTATAAACATGCTACTACCCTTTGTACTGTGACCACAGATGTAGACAGCATCTTAAGGCACTTAAACAGCACAATGGTAACTGCATGGATGACATACTGATTGTCAACTAATAGCAGGTGCTTTGCAGTTTACCCCATACAGACAATTGTACACACTATCATAACCATGTTTCACGACACTAACCATTTTTCCAGTATGACTGTGATGACTGCAGTTTCTCTTCTGGAGCTGTTTTTATTACAAATCTAGTTTGTACTGTGCAAAGGCTACAGTAATTATTTTCTTTTGTGATCAAGAGTCAAAACTCAAGTAGCCTTTCACAGATGAGTTTCGCAACACAAATTTTACTGTCTATCTTAAATCTAACAACTCACAATTGTGGACTTGGCATCTTCTTTCTTCACATTTTCCTTTTATTTTCTTACAGTCTCCTCCAATGATTTTTTGCATGTAACAGAGTATGTGTGACATTCATATTAAGTGATATTTGTATTTTTATTGTCTTCCTCTGACAAAAACTAGGTCATGTCATCTTTCTTTGCATTTTGAAATCATGTTGAGTTACCATGCTGAGTTTAGTTACCTATGCTGCAAATAGCTTCAACATACTAAATCTTAATACAGATTTGATTTGGACAGTTTGGCAGCCAGAGGGTGAAACTATACCAAGTGAAAGAAACACGAAAACACAAAGCTATAACAGAGAACATAATGTTTCATCATCAGTTTGAAGTGTTGCAATAACTGCAGTATACAACTTTGGTTTGACTTAAGTGGAAGTTTTAAGTAGCCACATTTCATACTGTTGCAAGTAGTTGAAAATCCTGAAAAACGTTTGTGTGTCTCCCTACTTACACAGACTTCATCCTGTATTGAGCACTATCACTACCTTCACACTGTAAACTATCTCCAAAAAACAACAAAACCAAAATAATTTTTTAAAATACACAAAACCCCCCCCAAACTCAATAACCAAATAAAAAAATCAAGACACCACACACACCAAAACCCACAAACCACACACAAAGAAAAATCAAGCAGCCAGAAAACAAACAAAAAACCTAAAAACCTACATCTGTGCTTGTTTAGTCTACCTACTCTTTCTTTCCTATATTAGGCAGAAAAAAAAAAAAAAAGAGGTTCATTTTCTACACTGACAATAAAGCATAAATTGAGAGAAAAGAGGCAGCAGTTTATGAACAAAAATTACCTGTTTTGGCTTTTCTGCTTTAGTCTCCTAAAGATATCATATGCCATGATTGTTCTGAAATGCAAATACAGCCCTTGGACTGAAGAATAAGAAAAGCACATGCCACATGTCCTACATTCCCTTAAACACTGAAGGGTAGGATACACACATTTAGTGGGATAAGATAGCAAACTTTGACAGTAATTAATCTGTAAAACCCAGAAACCCCAAAAATGCAGGGATATGGTAGATTCCCTACCACTTAAGAGTTCAAAATAAAAATACACTTTCTGAAGACAATAAGCTACACTTCAATAAAGTTTATTAGTGTAACATGGAAATGACCAGGTAATACTATGACTGTAGTGTGTTATTAGATAGTGGACTGTAATGGCCTCTTCTTGCCTCAATAGGTGATTAATACATTATTATCTAAGTATTTCGTAATTTTCCCAACAAAAACTCAGATTCTGAGAATATCTCCCTACCATGAGAACAAAACTGGAGGAAGTTCTGAAATAAACCTCCCTCCTGCTGTGTTTAGCAAATGGTTTAGCTATCCTGCCAGGATGAAAAATGCAGAGAACTTAACAGTTCTCTGTTACCGCATCAAATTTCCATAGACCATTGCATACCATTAAGTGACATGAAATCAACCTCTTTATCGTATTCCCCCCAAAAGCTGACCATTGGAAAGAGTTCCCAGCAAACTACTCCAGTACTAGTCTCACTCCAGTGAGACTAACATGTTTGTCCATTTTAATTTCCTACATTTTTTTATCTCCTGATTTGGACAATTTGCTCTAAACAGTGAAAGCTTCATATTACAAAGATTCATTATGATGTTATAGAATAGCTTGAAGATGGTCAGGTTTCCCTGTTACAAAAAAGCATAGTGGTCATTTACTGCCTCCCCTGATTTTCTGCTCCACATAGTAGAATCAAACTGACTCCACAATAAGCCACTTCAAGAAGCGAATGGAGCCTTCCCCCTACTTTTCCATCAACCAGGTGCAATCAGGTGTCCACTGACATTTTTCTGAAGAAGCTTGCTAGAGAACCAGACAAATAATGGTGCAACAAAAAGAGTAGGGGCATACAGATAGGAGGGTAAGGTTAAAGATCCCATGCTTTTCATTATCATTAGATTGCTCAGTTGCACCATGAAATGACATTCTTAGAATTACATTGCTTCCTCTTCCTATTAAATAGCTAAACAAAAGCACCACCACTCTCATTTTAGAATTACTAATGCACACATGATTTAAGGGAAAATTTAGGGATTTGATTTTTTTCCACAAGACTTTTCCAAGTGGCAGAATACCACTTTTGTGCAAATATATATGCTCACTGTAATTACTTCTAACCAAAAAAGTATATATAAAAATGTAAGTGACTTCATATAATTTAGTATAGCAACAGTTCTGTTTTACTCAGCACAGGTTTGGATACAATCAACAGCACATTCAAATACTGATCCTCACTATCTTCTTTAAATGCAAGGGTTCACGCACGGTGTTAACTGAATTTGACTATTTATTATTTTTATTTATTCTTATTTTTTAAGGTCCTAAATGTTTCAGTTCTGTATCCACAGATAAGCTGTATTCCAGTTTCAACTTTTGACACTGCTTACTATGTATCAAAAAGTACATATATGGATGCTTTGGTATCTAATTTATCTTTTAAAATTTTGATTTTCCAGCTAAAATTCAGAGACAAGAAGGAAAAAACTCTGCCTGTTCTGGAAAATGAATTTATGTTAAAATTTAAGACAAACTAAGGCAGTTTTCCCACATTGTTAGAACTATCATAGTATCATAGTATCATCAGGG
>WAAF01001558.1:21376-42607 GCA_013400475.1 Tricholaema leucomelas
CCCCGCTCCGTTCCGTTCCGTCCCCTCCCCGCCGGCCCCGCTCCGTCCCCTCCCCGCCGGCCCCGCTCCGTTCCGTTCCGTCCCCTCCCCACCGGCCCCGCTCCGTCCCCTCCCCGCTGCTCTTTCCCCGCCCCCGGTCTCGCTCCGCCCCGTCCGGCTGCTCTCGCGAGGCGGCGGCGGATGGCGCGAGCGGGCGGCGGGAACCTGCCGTGGTACGGCCGGGGCCGGGACCGGGGCCGGGACCGGGGCCGGGGCCGGGGCCGGGACGCGGGAACCTACCGAGAATGGGATCGGGAGGGGAGAACCTGCCCTAGCACCGGGACCGGAGCGGGACAGGGAGGGTGGAAGCAGCGGGAACCTGCCCCAGGCTGAACTCGCCCCCTCCCCCGCCGCCCGTCCTCTCCGGTGCAGGGTGGAGAAGTACCGGCCGCAGGCGCTGTCTGAGCTGGTGTCCCACCGGGATATCCTCAGCACCGGTAAGCACCCCGCTCCCCGTGAGCTACCCCCCACTAAGTAACCGCGTCCCCGGTAAGTATTGCCTCTTGCAACACCCCGGGGGGCACCGGGCACCCCCCCAAGCCCATTGCCCACCCGCAGTGCAGCGGTTCATCAGCGAGGACCGGCTGCCCCATCTCCTGCTCTATGGCCCCCCCGGCACTGGTAAGACCTCGACCATCCTGGCCTGTGCCAGGCAGCTCTACCGGGAGCGGGAGTTTGGCTCCATGGTGCTGGAGGTGAGTTGGGATGGGAGGAGGGGGCGCTGCTGGCTTGCCTCCCCCCACCCTTGGGTGCCATCCTCAGCACCCACCTGGTCTGCCTGCAGCTCAACGCCTCCGATGACCGCGGCATCGACATCGTCCGGGGGCCCATCCTGAGCTTCGCCAGCACCAGGACCATCTTTAAGTAAGTTGGGGGGTGGGGAGAGGGGAGGCAGTTTCTGTGCTCCCCAAAGCTCCCTGTCCCCTTGTCACCACCACAACCTGCCCCAGCGCTCGGCTTGAGAAGTGGGGTTTGGGGTGCTGCTGGCATGGGCAGTGAGCCAGAGCGGATGGGAAGGCGCCAGGGGTGCCCAGCAGGCAGGGAGGAGGGTGGTGGTAAGGATGGGTGGTGAAGGTGCTGGTCTGGAGAGGAAGGGAAGGGTTCAGTGGAGGGGTGTGGGGGCGTCACGCTGGGAAGAAGCATCCCTCGCTCCCCCTTTTCAAGCACCAAGCCCCCCAGGACTAAAGCCACCCCCTCTGTTTTCTGCCTTCCCAAGGAAAGGCTTCAAGCTGGTCATCCTGGATGAAGCCGACGCCATGACCCAGGATGCTCAGAACGCCCTGAGGCGAGGTGAGAGGCTGCAGGGCAGACGCCCGCAGCTGCTGCACGCCTTCAGCCCGGCAGGGCGAGCCCAGCAGCGGCCCGGGCTGAGCTGCCTGCCTGCTGCTCCCCGCAGTCATCGAGAAGTTCACGGAGAACACTCGCTTCTGCCTCATCTGCAACTACCTCTCCAAGATCATCCCTGCGCTGCAGTCGCGCTGCACTCGCTTCCGCTTCGGGCCGCTCACCCCCGAGCTGATGCTGCCCCGGCTGCAGCACGTCGTGCAGGAGGAGGGGTGAGCCAGGGCGGGACACGCGGTGGCTTAGCTTGGAAGGGACCTCAGAGCTCGTCTACTGCAGCATCTCAACCAGACTTGGGGGCTCAAGGCCTCATCCAGCCTGGCCTTCAACACCTCCAGGCAGGAGGCAGCCACAGCCTCTCTGGGCAACCCTTTCCAGAGTCTCACCACCCTCACCCTGAAGAATTTCTTCCTCAGCTCCAGTCTAGCCCTGTTCTGCCTCAGCTTCAAACCGTTCCCTCTTGGCCTGTCTCTAGACACTCTTAAGGATAGTCCCTCTGCAGCCTTCCTGCAGGATACTTTCAGGCACTGGCAGGGAGCTCTAAGGTCCTTCCGGGGTCTCCTCTGCAGGCTCCCAGCTCCCTCAGCCTGTCCTCACAGCAGAGCTGCTCCAGCCCTTGGATCATCTTTGTGGTCCTCCTTTAGACCTGCTCCAACAGTTCTATATCCTTCTTGTGCTGGGGACACCAGAGCTGGAGGCAGGATTGGAGGTGCAGTCTCAGCAGAGCAGAGAGCCAAGGGACAGAATCCCCTCTCTTGCCCTGCTGCCCACACCCCTCTGGCTGCTGCCTTCTGGGCTGTATGAGGGCGCTGCTGGCTCCTGGGGAGCTGCTCAGCAACCAGCACCCCTAAGGCTTTTTCTTCAGGGCTGCTCTCATCCCCTCTGCACCCACTCTGGATTTGTGTCTGGAACTGGCCTGTCCCAGCTGCAGGAGCTTGCCCTGTGACTTGGGTGTGCTCCATGGCATCCTCCCCAGCCCCATTCCCTGTCACAGGAAGGAGCAGTGGGCTTGGCTTGCTGTGGTTCCATTTCCCCCAGGCAGCCCCAGGCCTTGTTTTGCAGGGTGGATGTGACAGAGGACGGGATGAAGGCTGTGGTGACACTCTCGAGCGGTGACATGCGCAGAGCCCTCAACATCCTGCAAGTATGGAGCTCGAGGGTGGCCACTCTGCCGTCCTGTAAGCCAGCAGCTGCCCTGCAGGGGTCGGTGGAGGAACTCTTCATCCTTCCTCCACCCTCCTCTTCCTCAGAGCACCAGCATGGCCTTTGGGAGGGTGACAGAGGAGAGCGTCTACACCTGCACAGGACACCCCCTTAAGTCTGACATCGCCAACATCCTCGACTGGATGCTGAACCAAGACTTCTCCACTGCCTACCGCAGTATCCTTTCCCCTCCACCAGCTCCCTGCTGCTAGAAATCCTTTTTGCTCTGGTCTCCCCATCCTGTGACCTCCAGCTCTAGCTGGAGTGGTCGCTGGGGAGGGTCCTGTGGGTTGTGGTGGGGATGAGGAGTGGGATGTGGCAGGGAAAGACCCCAGTGAAAGCCCTTCACTCACTCTCATCTCAGAAATCACAGAGCTGAAGACGCTGAAGGGCTTGGCCCTGCAGGACATCCTCACTGAGATCCACCTCTTTGTGCACAGAGGTGAGGACTTGTGGGGAAAGCTTCTGGCTGCCCTTGTGTATGGGGAGAGGTGGTTGGCATCCTCACCACCTCTCCCCATGTGTCCTTCTCTCCACAGTGGATTTCCCACCCTCCATCCGCATCCAGCTGCTGATCAAGATGGCAGACATCGAGTAAGCATCTGCTCGCCCCCCACCCAGTGCTGCCCCAGAACACCCACAGGGGGTGCCCACCCCCGCTGCCGTGCTGTGCTGCATCCTGGCAGCTGGTGCCCATCCTGGGAACACCCAAACCCACCTTTGCCCCCTGCTCCAGGTACCGGCTGGCTGCTGGCACCAGTGAGAAGATTCAGCTGAGCTCCCTCATCGCAGCTTTCCAAGTCACCAGGGACCTGATCGTGGCCGAAGCCTGATTCCTGCTGGCTGGGTCCTTGCTTGTCATGCCCACAGCTAGCAGAGGTGGGAAAAGACCAGCAACCCCAAGCCTGGAGCTGCTCCCTGCAGCTCTGGTGCCTTTTCACAGGCTTTGAGCCCACACCCAGGGCACACAAGTTGGGCAACGTCGTGTCTGAGCTTCACCTAGAAATAAAGCCTCCTCTAAAGCCCACCAGCTTCCACTTGCCTTTGTTTTTCACTCCTGCACACCGAGGGCCAAAGGGATGTGGTGGAGCATCAACCCCTGCCCTGACACCACTCCCAGTGGTGTCACACAGGATAAGGTCCAGCTGCTGTCAACAAATCCCTCCCTCCTTGCAGGGCAGAGCTGCCCCAGGTGCTCACAAGCTAGGGCCACAGCATCACTCACGCAGCCCTGCAGAGCAAGCTGCTCCCAAGGCAGCCTCAGAGGAGACATTCCCTGCCTTCTCCACTGGCTGGGGTCACAGCTGAGCACAGACTGAGCACTTGAGCACACAGGGGATGTGAAGCACAGGCTGTGAAGTGCTCCAGAGAGCAGCAAAGCTGGAGGGAGATAGCCTTCACATCACCCTTGCAGTCTGGACACTGGGCTGCTGGAGAAGAAGGAATGGGAGCTGGACAGAGTGGCTGAGAGCAGCCAGGCAGAGAGGGAGCTGGGGGTGCCGGTAGAGAGGAGCTGAACAGGAGCCAGCAGTGTGCCCAGGTGGGCAGCAGAGCCAATGGCATCCTGGGCTGGCTCAGGAGCAGTGTGGCCAGCAGGACAAGGGAAGTTCTGCCTCTGTGCTCAGCACTGCTCAGGCCACCCCTTGAGTGCTGTGCCCAGTTCTGGGCTCCTCCATTGCAGAGAGATGTTGAGGTGCTGGAAGGTGTTGAGAGAAGGGCAGCAAGGCTGGGGAGGGGCCTGGAGCACAGCCCTGTGAGGAGAGGCTGAGGGAGCTGGGGGTGTGCAGCCTGCAGAAGAGGAGGCTCAGGGCAGAGCTCATTGCTGTCTGCANCTGAGCTTGGAGCTCTCTTCCCACCTGCTTGATTCTGTGATTCCAGATTAATTGTTTAAGAGCCAAACCCCTTTAAGTTCCTAATTCTATGATTCTAGATTCCAACCTGCCTGGTTCCATGACTCTGTGGTTCTATGACCTGCATCCCACCTTCACAGTGGACTGATGCTTCCCAGCACATCACTGAGCACTTACTGGTCTGCTGCCTAGAGTGCTCACTGCCACCCTGACATCCATGGCAAGAGGGCTGGAGCAGGCCCTGCCAGCTGTCCCCCTAGGTCACCTCTACCAGCCAAGAGGGAGAGATGTGAGGAATCACTTTTTATTCTGTCATCACTGTCACCTAGTCCGCAGAGACCTGCCTGGCTTTGTCCAGCTCCTGCTCAGCCCAGGAGAGTGGCTGGGCCTGAACTCCAGGGACTAAGCTCCAGGATGAGCTGGTCCCACTGACGCAGGGCTTGCTGGGGACAGCTGCAGCCTTGTGTGTTCATCCCAGCCACACCAGCTCTGCTGGGACCGCAGCCACCCACCATCAGCATTGCACTTGGAAGCAAAAGCACCTGACCCAAAGCTTGCAGATCACAGAGGTGGGCACAGGACCACCCGTGTCAGGCTGTCACGACCGTGCTCCTCGCCCTCTGCATGCATTTTGGCTGGGTTCTCCTATCACACACCCCCAAAATCCCTCCACATTGACAAACACAGCCCCGAAAGGAGGGCGGCAGCAGCAACCCTGCCGCTCCGCGGCTGTCCGCCAGGCGGCGTCGCTGAGCTACCTCCTCTGAACCCAGCCGAGCTGCGCTGCCAAGCAAGAGAGCTTTGGCTTTTGAGCCTCCGCTTCCCACCCGGCCTCAAAATGTCCGGTAAGTGAGGAATTCCTTCAGCTTCTTGGGAATGGGAAGAGCCAGGACCTGGTAGGTGGTAAGGAAGGTGCGCAGAGCTTTGCGGCATAAGTGCTTCAGCGACGACAGCACCCTCGGGGCGGTCCAGAACTGCACGTGGCCATCCCTGGTCCTGCAACGGGACCCAAACGAGCTTTGAGCACGGAGCAGAGAGGCAAGAAAGCTCCACTGTGTCCCCCCCATCCCCCTCAAACATGCTCAGCTTGCAGCCTGGGGGTTGGTCTCTGCTCCAAAGGGACAAGGAATAAAATCAGAAAATGGGTAAGGTTGGAAAGGACCTCAAGGATCAGCCTGTTCCAACCTCCTGCCATAGGCAGGGACACCTCCCACTAAAACAGGTTGCTCAGGGCCTCATCCAGCCTGGCCTTGAACACCTCCAGGGAGGTTGTGGAGCACAGAATCACCCAATGTGATCTTTGATCACATTGGGTGATTCTGTGCCCCGCAACCTCCCTGGGAAACCTGTGCCAGGCTCTCATCATCCTCAATCTGTGCCAGTCTCTCACCACCCTCACTTCTTCCTAACTTCCAGTTTCAATCTCCCCTCTGACACTTCAAACCCATTCTTCCTCCTCCTGTCATTACAGGACCTCGTCAGCTGTCCCTCCCCAGCCTTCCTGCAGCCCCCTTCAGATCCTGGAAGGCCACTCCAAGGGCTCCTCGAAGCCTTCTCTTCTCTAGGCTGCAGAGCCCCAACTCTCTCAGCCTGCCCTCAGAGCAGAGCTGCTGCAGCCCTCTGAGCATCTTGGTGGCCTCCTCTGGACTGGCTCCAACAGCTCCATGTCCTGCTTGTGCTGGGGGCTGCAGAACTGCACACAGTGGAGGTTTAGGTTGGGCATGAGAAACACTTTCTTCCCTGAAAGGGTTGTCAGGCCCTTTCCAAGGAAGCTGGTGAGTGAGTGTCCTTCAGGGTGTTCTTTGGGATGACCATGGGTCAGTCAGAACCATGCCAAATGGAAAAGGATCCTGAGGGTGTTGGTCAAGAGCTGGCTGAAGGTGAGCTTCTGCTCAAGTGGCCAAGAAGGCCAACAGCATCCTGGTTTGGATCAGAAACAGTGTGGCCAGCAGGGCTAGGGAAGAGATTGTCCCCTCTGTACTGGGCACTGGTGAGGCTGCCCCTCAAACACGGGGGTCAGCTTTGGGGCACTCACTCCAAGGACACTGAGGGGCTAGAGCAGGACCAGAGAAGGGCAACAAAGCTAGGGAAGGGTCTGGAGAAAAGGTCTGATGAGGAGCAGCTGAGGGAACTGAGAGTGTTTAGTATGGAGAGGACTAAGGGAAGACTTCACTGCTCTCTACAACTGCTGAAAGGAGCCTGGAGCCAGGTGGGGGTTGGTCTCTTCTCACTAGGAACAATCGATGGGACAAGTGGAAACAGCCTCAAGCTGCACCAGGGGAGGTTTAGCTTGGACATGAGGAACGATTTCTTCCCTGAAAGAGTTGTCAAGGCCTGGCCCAGGCTGCCCAGGGCAGTGCTGGAGTCCCCATCCCTGGAAGGGGGTTTCAGAACCAGGAAGATGAAGCGCTGAGGGCCATGGTTTAGTGCTGGGCTAAGCACTGCACTCGCTGGTCTCAAAGATCTCTTCCCAAACCCAACGATTCTCAGATTCCAGGACTCTAACCACACATTCCCCAGCTCGGGAATCCACCCTGCAGCCCAGGGGAAGCCCAGCAGGTGCTGAGAAGATGCAGAGCTGGAGGAGGAGGGAAAAGCTCCACGTTTCTCCTCTGCCACATACGCACCCTGTGGCGATGAATCCGCCGTGTGGGAAGTAGATGCAGCAGAGCCCATTGGTCATGGGCGCGAAGGCGACCGGAGAGCGCAGCTCCAAGGCCCAGATCCTCAGCAGCCTGGGGAGACAATGCATCAGGCATGGTGTGGCCAGCAGGAGCAGGGAGGTCATTCTGCCCCTGTACTCTGCACTGGTTAGACCACACCTTGAGTGCTGTGTCCAGTTCTGGGCCCCCCAGTTTAAGAGGGACATTGAGATGCTTGAATGTGTCCAGAGAAGGGTAACGAGGCTGGGGAGAGGCCTCGAGCACAGCCCTACGAGGAGAGGCTGAGGGAGCTGGGATTGTTTAGCCTGGAGAAGAGGAGGCTCAGGGCAGACCTCATTGCTGTCTACAACTACCTGAGGGGTGGTTGTAGCCAGGAGGAGGTTGCTCTCTTCTCTCAGGCAGCCAGCACCAGAACAAGAGGACACAGCCTCAGGCTGCGCCAGGGGAAATTTAGGCTTGAGGTGAGGAGAAAGTTCTTCACTGAGAGAGTCATTGGACACTGGAATGGGCTGCCCAGGGAGGTGGTGGAGTCGCCGTCCCTGGAGCTGTTCAAGGCAGGATTGGACGTGGCACTTGGTGCCATGGTCTAGCCTTGAGCTCTGTGGTAACAGGTTGGACTTGATGATCTATGAGGTCTCTTCCAACCTTGGTGAGACTGTGAGACTGTGATACTGTGACAAGGAGAGGGCACCCTGCCAGGCTCACCCCCACACAGTGCCCGCAGCTAGGAGAAAGCCTCTCGGGTGACCTGAACGCTTGCAGACTCTGGAGGAGCATTTTCAGCCTGCAGGCTTTAGAGCATGCCAGGAGCATCCCAGCGCGGCAGCAAATGCCCTGCAGAGCCAAGCTGGAGGCACAGAGCTTGTGACTGCGCCAAGGGGCACAGCGAGGGTGGCACAGGATGGAGGGGGACATGGGCCCGAGCTCATCACTGGGAGAGGTGAGAGTGCCCTGACCTTGCTACTCTGTGTCACAGCCAAGCTGCCACCTCCCCTGCCTTTCCCTTTGCACCGGTGGGGAGCTGGCACATGGCTGCTTCCCGCTGGCACATCCTGAGCTCCTGGTTAGTTTTAGAGGAATCTTCCTGGGACCTTCTTTCTGCTGGAGGTCCCTAAGGGCGTTCACTCACCTGTCATCTGCCACTGTGGCCAGGTAGAGGCCTTCAGGAGAGAAGCAGACGGAGCGCAGGGAGCTGGTGTGGACTTCACTGCTGTAGTCCACGGCTGATAGCAAAGGGACGTGGCTGTGGGAGGAGCAGAACAAGGCAGTGTCAGCCCCGGGCTGCTGCCAGCCCCAGCCCCACTGCTCCGCGGCTGGCAGAGGGACTGAACCCAGCAACTCAGAGCGCCCCCCTTTGACTGCCGGAGATGGGAGGGAAGCAGTGCCTGTGCCCAGCTAGAAGAGGAGGCCACAGTCAGCCCCAAACGAACCCCCCCCCCCCCAGTCCTCAGCACCACCCTGGTGGCCCTTTCGTGGTCCCTCTGCAGCCCCCCAGCTCCGTACCGCAGCGTCCGCAGCTGCTCCCCAGTGTAGGGGTCCCACATGATGACGCAGGTGTCGTAGGAGGCAGTGACAAGGAGGGCTGAGTCTGGAGAGAAGTCGCAGGACACCACGCTGCTCTGGTGGCCCTTCAGCCTCCGGATGAGGGTGTAGGACTTCATGCTCCACAGCAGCGCCTGCGGGACACGGCCAGGGGCTGAGGCTGGGCACGTCCCCGCGCTGGGAGATGAGGGGGTTAAGGCACATGGGCTCTGGGCCCAGCTTCTCCAGGCATGGGCAGAGTCCTGTATCTGGGGACTAACAACCCCAGGCAACCAGTGCAGACCCAGAGGTCATCCTGCTGGAAAGCAGCTTCGTGGAGAAAGACCTTAGAGTGCCAGTGGACAGTAAATTGTCCGTGGGACAGCAAGGTGGCCAAGAGGGCTAATGGCATCCTGGGGTGCATCAAGAAAAGTGTGGCCAGCAGGTCTAGGAAGGTTCTGCTGCCACTCTGCTCTGCCCTGCTGAGACCACACCTGGAATACTGCCTCCAGTTTTAGGCTTCCCAAGTCCAGAGAGACAGGGATCTGCTGGAGAGAGTCCATCAGAGGCTACAAGGACGGTCTCTGCTATGGAGAAAGACTGAGCCCTGGGGCTGGTTATTCTGGAGAGGAGAAGGCTGAGAGGGAACCTGATCAATGTCTGTAAACATATGAGGGGTGGGTGGCAAGATGAAGGTGCCAGGCTCTTTGTGGTGGCGCCCAGTGACAGGATAAAGAACAAAAAGGGGTAAGCTGGAAGCCATGACTATGCAGAACCAGAATGGCAGAGGAGTGAGGGTGGCTGTGGCCTGGCCCCTTCTCTGGGTGGGGACTCAGAGGATGAAGCCTAGATTCAATGGGAGCCAGGACAGCTCCCAGGCAGGGACACTCACCGTCTTCTCTCCAGCCACGGAGCAGAGCATGCTGCAGTCTGGGGAGATGGAGCAGCAGTAGACCCACTGCACGTGGCCTGACAGCACCTGGACCTGACGCCCTGGGGACACAGGAGTCATCAGAGGCAAGCATGACAGGCAGCCTGGGCCCTGGCCCTGCTCTCCTCTCTCTCTCCTGAGAGGGCACACACCGAGGCTGAGGCCAAGCTCTGTCTGCCTGCATCCTCCTCCCACACACCCCAGGCCCCACCTGGGAGAGGTTGGTTCCGCTCCCTGCTGCAGGACTCTCCCCTTCTGACTCAAACACTGTCCCCAAAGGTCCCCTCCCACCACCTCCCCAACTGAGGCAGGTTTCTCCCCAGCCTTTCCCACAGCAAAGCCCAGGCTCAGGCCCCTGGATGTCTCCATGTCCTCCTTACCATCTTTGCTCAAGTCCCAGACGCGCAAGGTCTTGTCCCGCGAGGCTGACACAAGGATGAGGCTTCCATTGGGAGCAAAGCTCAGGTCTCTGACAACATCCTGGTGCCCCAGGAGGCTGAAGAGGAGGTGTCCTGCAGAGAGGGGACACAGAACCATAGAATCAGTCAGGGTTGGAAGGGACCACAAGGATCAGCCAGTTCCAACCCCCCTGCCATGCCCAGGGACACCTCACACTAGATCAGGCTGGCCACAGCCTCATCCAGCCTGGCCTGAAACACCTCCAGGGATGAGGCTTCCACCCTGAGCAACCCCTTCCAGGCTCTCACCATCCTCATGCTGAACAACTTCTTCCTAACATCCAGTCTGAACCTACCCACTTCCAGCTTTGCTCCATCCCCCCAGTCCTATCCCTGCCTGACATGCTGAATGCTGTGCTGCTGTGGGAAACAAGGAGTGACCCTGGGATGGGGAGGGAGCAGGGGCTCCCAGGGGGTGTTCAGGGAAGAATGACAGGATGACAGGAGATGATGACAGGAGACAGAATTTCTTTCCAGGAGGGAGCAAGGTGAGAGCCACCAGCCTGAAGCCATGACTGCTCTTGCTGTCATAGGATCACAGGATGCCAGGGGTTGGAAGGGACCCAAAGAGCTCACTGAGTCCAACCCCCCTGCCAGAGCAGGACCACACAATCCAGCTCAGGGCACACAGGAACACATCCAGACAGGCCTGGAAAGGCTCCAGAGAAGGAGACTCCACAGCCTCTCTGGGCAGCCTGTGCCAGTGATCATCCAGTCCAACCCATTGCTAAAGCATTGCTAAAGCAGGGCAGCCACAGCAGCTTGCCCAGCATCACAATGCCCAGCTGGGGTTGGACCTCTGAAGAGGAAGAGACTCCACAACGTCTCTGGGCAGCCTGTGCCAGTGCTCTGGGACCCTTCCAGGCAAGAAGTTCCCCCTTGTGCTGGGCTGGAACCTCCTGTGCTGCAGCTTCCATCCATTGCTGCTTGTCCTAGCCCAGGGAGCAGTGAGCAGAGCCTGTCCCCGAGCCCCAGCCCTCAGATAGTTATAGACATTGATCCAATCCCCTCTCATTCTTCTCTTCTCCAGACTAAGCAGCCCCAGGGTCCCTCAGCCTCTCCTCACCAGGCAGTGCTGCAGTCCCCTCGTCACCCTTGCTGCCCTCCCTTGGAGCCTCTCCAGCAGATCCCTGTCCCTCTCCAACTGGGGAGCCCCAAACCTGTCCGCAAAGGGCCACTCACCTGTCTGCACCTCCCAGACCTTGATCTGCCCATCGTTGAGCCCCGTGGCCAGGATCAGACAGGGAAGACTCACGGCGCAGGTGTGCTCTCTCCCTCCTGCCTCTGCTGCTGGCCAGGCACTGAAGGCCAAGCCCCACACGATCTGGCCACACTCCAAGGTCTTCTCCTTGGCCGCCCCTCGGCTCCTCGCCTCCGCCTTGCCCCCGCGGCTCTTGCGCTCTGAGCTTTTGCAGCTGCTGGGAGAGAGTGGCACAGAACCACAGCCTGCAGAGAGCTGCAAGGCACCTCTGGAGATCAGCCAGTCCAACCTGCCCGCTGCAGCAGGGCACCCACAGCAGCTGGCACAGCCTCACAATGCCCAGCTGGGCTTGGAAGCTCTCCACAAAAGGAGACTTCCACAACCTCTCTGGGCAGCCTGCTCCAGACCTCCAGCACCCTCACACCAAACAACTTTTCTTTCTCTCTCTCTCTCTCTTTCTTTCTTTCTTTCTTTCTTTCTTTTCTTTCTTTCTTTCTTTCCTTCTTTTTCTTTCTCTTTCTCTTTCTTTCTTTCTTTCCTTCTTTCTTTTTCTTTCTCTTTCTTTCTTTCTTTCCAAACAACTCTTCAGATGGAACCTCCTGGGTGCCAGTTTGTGCCCACTGACCCTTGTCCTGTCCCTGGGCACCACTGACAAGAGCCTGGCCCCAGCCTCTTGCCCCCCACAGGACCTTTCTCTCTTGCTGAGCATCGCTCAGCTCCCCTCTGGGGCTGCTCTCCTGCAGGCTCTCAGCCCCAGGGCTCTCAGCCTTTGCTCCTCCCAGAGCTGCTCCAGGCCTCTCAGCAGCTTTGCAGCCTCCCCTGGACTCTCTCCAGCAGTTCTCTGCCTCTCTTGAACTGGGCAGCCCAGAACTGGACCCAGGACTCCAGATACAGTCCCATGAGGACAGAAGGGCAGGAGAACCTCCCTTGACCCTGCCCACACTCTTCTTCACACACCCCAGGAGATCATTTGCCTTCTTGGCCATGAGGGGACATTGCAGGCTCACTGGTGAATTTGTTTCCCCCAGAACTCCAGGAGCTCCTCTCCTCACCTGTACCAAAGCAGGAGGCTGTTCCTGCCCAGGAGCAGGGCTCTGCACTTGCCCTGGTTGAACTGCCAGAGGTTCACCTTTGCCCAGCTCCCCAGCAGCACAGCCTGACACGCTGCCAGCTGCTCCTCCCTGTCTGTCTCGGCAGTAAACTGGCCAAGGGTCTGCTTTGTGCCCTCAGCCAGGTCACTGCTGGGTTTGCTGAACAAGCCTGGCCCTGGTGCTGACCCTTTCATAGAACCACAGAATCAAGCAGGTTGAAAGAGACCTCCAAGCTCAGCCAGCCCAACCTAGCAGCCAGCCCTGGCCAAGCAACCAGACCATGGCACTAAGTGCCCCAGCCAGGATTGGCTTCAACACCTCCAGACACGGCCACTCCACCACCTCCCTGGGCAGCCCATTCCAATGCCAATCACTCTCTCTGACAACAACTTCCTCCTCACATCCAGCCTAGACCTGCCCTGGCACAGCTTGAGGCTGTGTCCCCTTCTTCTGTCCCTGGCTGCCTGGCAGCAGAGCCCAACCCCACCTGGCTACAGCCTCCCTGCAGGGAGCTGCAGACAGCAATGAGCTCTGCCCTGAGCCTCCTCTGCTGCAGGCTGCACACCCCCAGCTCCCTCAGCCTCTCCTCACAGGGCTGTGCTCCAGGCCCCTCCCCAGCCTTGCTGCCCTTCTCTCAACACCTTCCAGCACCTCAACATCTCTCTGCAATGGAGGAGCCCAGAACTGGACACAGCACTCCTGGTGTGTCCTGAGCAGTGCTGAGCACAGGGGCAGAAGAACCTCCCTTGTCCTGCTGCCCACACTGCTCCTGAGCCAGCCCAGGATGCCATTGGCTCTGCTGCCCACCTGGGCACTGCTGCCTCCTCTTCAGCTCCTCTTTTCCACCACCCCCAGGTCCCTCTCTGCCTGGCTGCTCTCAGCCCCTCTGCCCCCAGCCTGTAGCGCTTTATCCACACACATGCACCCAAGGGCCCCCAGTACCCAGTACCGCTGCCCCATCCAGCCGGCCCCTAACTCACAGCTCGGCCTCCTCCAGGGGCCAGGGGATCAGCTTGACCACGCAGTGTCCCTGGGACCAGGCGAACCAGGAGCCGTCGGGAGAGAAGGCCACGCTCCACGTCTCGCAGCTCGACTTCCAGTCGTAGCGCTGGGGCCGGCCCGGCTTCAGCTCGGCCAGCAGCAGCGGCTCCTCTGCGGCGGGACACGCACCTCAGCCCCGGCCCGGGCCAGCCCCGCGCCTCCGCCCTGCCCCGGGGGCCGTACGGGGGTCCCGGAGGGGGTTCCCCGCTCCCCCCTAGCCCACGGCGAGCCGGTCCCGGTCACCGCGGAGCCCTCGCCCCGCCCCACCTCACCTCCGCTCGGCTTCATGGCGGCTCCCGGCCCGGCACTGCCGCTCCTCTCGGCCCCAGCCCGGCCCCGTCGCTCCGCCCGGCCCCGGTCCCGGCCCCGGGAAGGCCCTGCCGGGAGGGCCCAGCCCTAAGACCCGGCCCAGGGCGGCGGCGGCGGCGCGGTGAGGAGTGCCCTCTGCTTCCTCCTCCTCCTTCTCCTCCTCCTCCTTCTCCACCTCCGGCACCGCCCCGCAGCGGCCCAAGCGTTCCCGGCGGTACCGGAGCGCCCAGGCTCTCACCAAGCCCCGGGGCCGTGCCGCTCGCCGAGCCGTGGGCTGAGCTGCGGGCACCGGGGGAACAGGTCGGACGGCAAACAAAGGGCCGGGCACTGGCACTGGCACACGGGGACCCGGCGCCCAGGCAGCGACACCCCCGGACAGTCACCTCGCAGGGGGACACACGACCCCCCCTGCAGTGCCACCGCAGCACCCGCACGGTGAGACTGCCCCCTTCGGCACTGGCACCCTCCCAGGCACCCAGCACCCACGGAGTGACAGCCTGCGGCACTCACACCCCTGCTCCCGCGGGGACCCAGCACCTGGCATGGTGACGGTGGCACCCCAGGGACCCAATACCCGCAAGGTGACATCCTCCTGGCAGTGGCTCCCCCTGGCGGTGCCTCCCCAGGGATGCAGCACCTGCATGGTGACATCCTCCTGGCAGTGGCTCCCCCTGGCGGTGCCTCCCCAGGGACGCAGCACCTGCAGGGTGACATCCTCCTGGCTGTGGCTCCCCCCCCAGCTGTGGAGACCTCAGGGATCCAGCACTTCCAGGGTGCCACCCACCCCATAAACGACCCTCTTAGGGACCCAACATCCCCATGGTGACTCTCCCCTGGCAGTAGCAACCACACCGTGACACCCCACTTGACAGCGACCCCTCGGGAGCCGGCGCCCACGCGGTGACAATCTCACGGCAGTGACCCTGCCCAGGATCCAGCACCCACACAGCGACATCCCCGTGGCAGCGAATCCACCACACACTAAGTGACAACACCGCCATCCCCAGCAGTGACACCCCTGGCACCCAGCACCCACAGAGTGACCTCCCTCCCAGCAGTGACCTCACCACGGAGCAATGACTCCTCTGGCAGTGCCTCCTCCCCTCCCTCAGGGACCCAGCAGTGCCACCCATCTCAGCAATGACCCCTCCTAAGGACCCTTCTGGCAGTAGCACCCCAAGGACCTGGCACTCCCTGGGTGCCACCCACCTCAGCAATGACCCCTCCTAGGGACCCTTCTGGCAGTAGCACCCCAAGAACCCCGCACCCTCTGGGTGCCACCCACCCTGGCAGTACCTCCTGTGAGTCACTGCAGGAGGCATCTGACCAGCCTCCCCCACAGCCCCTGAATTCACCACCATTCCAGCTCCCCCCGCAGTGCCCCACACTGTGCCAGGCGATGGGTGGGGGTGGGGAGCTGCATCCCAACAAGACAACGGTGACATGGGGGACCTTGCCCCCCCTCTCCCCGACACGTCCCCTGGCTTGTGGTCCCCATTGCAGAGACGCCAGGGTGTGGGCAGCATGGGGGGTGCCAGGAGCACCACAGTGTGCCACCCACCAGTACCCTAGGATGGGATGCCACCCGTTTGGTTCAGGGTGCCCCTTGCAAGGGTGGGGGTCACAGAAGTCCCACGGGGAGCCTTGGGGGGCCCTGTGCCAGCAGCCCCCCTCAAGCAGGCTGCTTCCTCCTGGTGTTTCTACCCCCAAGACCATCCCATGCCACTGGGGGGATCCAGAGATCCTCCCCACCCCACCCCCGAGAACAGTCTCTTGTGCCACTCTGCTGTGAGGGGACAGAAGCTCTGCCTATACACCCCACTCCCACCCGCGATGACCTCGTACCTCAGTTTCCCCATCACTAGAACATTAGAACTCGGGGGGGGGCGGGAGGGCTTTGCCCACGCTGCCGCGGCTGGCACATGGGGAAACCCGCAGGATGAGTGACAACCAGCGGCTGGTGACAGGGTGGCACCGGGCCAGTGGGCACCCATCTCGCTCGCTTCTCACTCGCTGCTCCGGCGCAGGTGGGGAGCGAAGCAGCGAAAAAAACAACGCAGAAGAGGAAAAAGGAAGAAGCGGCGGCGAGAAACGGCCGAGGAGGAGGAGGAGGAGGAGGCGGCGGCGGAGGACGGTGAAGGTGGAGGGACGGGAATCAGGGCACCCCCGAGGGCAGCCATCGTGGCACCCCATGGACTCCTAGGTGCTCACCCCGAAGTTGTCCGGCATGGCCAAAAGCAGCTCCCTGCACTGCCGAGTGCTGGAGGGGAAGGACCTGCCCGCCAAGGACGTGTGAGTGGCTCGGGGTGGGCTCCGCCGGTGCCCCCCGCCGGCAGTTGCGGTGGGAGGGGGTGCTGGGGACGCTGCCTGCTCCTCTCTCCCTGCAGTTTTGGGGAGCCCTGCTTGCACCCATGCTGGCAGGGACACACTGCCCCGAAGTGGGGGGCTGGGGGAGGTAGGGGACTGGCAGCCCCCAGCCCCCCAAAGCTATGACCCTCCCCAACCCCTTGAGCATCCCCTTGCTGCCCCCCAGCAGGGTGGCCACAGGCTATCACCCCAAGGCTGTGGGTAGCACTTGGGGGGCACAGCTCCCCACTCTCCCACCTACCTACTGAGCAACCATGCCCTTGGGGAGAGGGAGTAGCAAGCGGTAGGGGGGGCAGGGAGACCACCTGCCTGCTCTTGCCCCACGGATACGCCTCAACAGACCTGGCAGTCCCGGGCTTGTCCGGATGTGCCAGCCTGGCACTGCCGGCCACTCCCAGGGCCAGGCAGCCGAGCACGGCAGCAGACAGTGGGATCTCCTTGCCTCAGTTTCCCCACGCAGCTGGGGTCACAATGCTGTGCTGGGTGCCCTGCTCTGGGGGGTCTGGACACAGCAGGGACGTCTGGACCCACGAGCACGGGGCTGAGGTGCCTGGTGCCACCCTCAGTCCCCCAACCCCAGCTTGGGGCTGCAGAGGGTTTCAAAGGGACCTGCTCCCATCCTCGGGCTCCTGGGGTGAGTGGGTGAGGAACTGCCAACCCCACAGTGCCCTGCCACGGTGTGCCCTGCCAGACCGGCTGGGTCATGGACTTTGCTCTGCTGGGTGGTGCTGATACCCCTGGGGATTACCACCACCATCCGTCAGCCACCTGCATCCCCCCCTCGAGCTCACAGCTGTGACCAGGACCTGCCTGTGGCCTGTGACCGGGACAGACTGGGGTAACCTCCCCTCCACCATTCGGGCTCCGTGGTGCAGCACTTCCTGCCAGCCCCTGCCACGGACACGAGGGATTTGGGATGCCAACATCACCCCAGGGCGGGTGTCCCTCCGTGCTGGCCAGGGTGACATAAATCAGCAGGGAAGGGGCTTGTCAGGGACCACTTAAAGAGCCTCGGATCCAGCCCTTGTCCCCTCCGTGTCCTCCCCCACGCAGCGGGCTCTGGGCCAGGCCAGTGTCACCCTGACATCGTCTGTTGCCACAGAAACTTGGGCTTGGCTGTGCCGCTGCCAAGACACCAGTCCCCACGGGTGGAGGGGCATGGGGACACAGAGCAGTGGCTCAGGGTGGCCCTCATCAGGTCCCCCCGAGCTCAGGGAGCAGCAGGAAAAGTCGCTGTCCCCATCCTGGTGCCAGCCGCGGGGCTGGGCTGAGACCCGTGCAGCTCATCTCAGCCCCTAGAGCCGGTCCTTGACTGGTGGCATTCGAAGCCATGCTGGAAGCCAGCCCCGCCCCGAGCTGGGTGGCACCCCCCAGGCTGGGTGCTGAACCTGTTGTGTCCTCACCCTTTGCCCAGCTCCGGCTCCAGCGATCCCTACTGCTTGGTCAAGGTGGACAACGAAGTGGTGGCCAGGTACGGAGGGGACACTGTGCCAGCCTGGGGAGGGGCCGTGCGGGGCTGGGCACTCCCTGGGGCTGCAGCCACCTCTCCCTCGCAGGACGGCCACGGTGTGGAGGAGCCTGAACCCCTTCTGGGGGGAGGAGTACAACCTGCGCCTGCCCCGCGGCTTCCACAGCTTCGCCGTCTACGTGCTGGATGAAGACACCATCGGGTAAGGGAGGCAAGGTGGGCAGCGTGGGCACCGAGGTGGCGTGTGCCCACCAGTGGGCTCAGTGCCCGCCGTGCCTCTGCCCCCGCAGGCAGGACGATGTCATCGGCAAGGTCTCGCTCAGCCGCCAGCAGATCCTGGCTGAGCCGCGGGGTGAGTGGGGTCGGGGGAGACAGTGGGGCCCAGCTTGGCACAATATGGTGCCCACCTAATTCCCTTGGCAGGTGTGGACAGCTGGCTCAGCCTGGTACCTGTGGAGCCAGACAAGGAGGTGCAGGGTGAGATCCACCTGGAGCTGCAGGTACCTGAGCAGGGCCACCCACGAGTGCTGCGCTGCCACCTCATCGAGGCCAGGTAGGGAGGTGCTGGCAGGGCATGCCAGGGGTGCCACCACCCCTGGGATCTTATTTTGGGATGGTGATGTCTGGGCAGGAGGAGAAGGGCAGGGCATGGGGACAGTGTTGGTACAAGGCTCTGAGAAGGGTCCTCACTCTGTCCTGCTTGGGGGCATCAATGATGCCAGTCCACATGTCACGGTGCCATGGGGTCTCAGCAGGGAATGAGCTACTTTGGACGCTGCCAGCCTTGCTCTGGGCGAGGGGCACAAGGAACAGAGCTGAGTGGCCCAAATGGGCTCTCAAGGGACAAGACCCTTCAGAGCAGCTGGTCCTTGCACCCAGTTTCTCCCCTTTGGCTTCAGAATGGGGGCAAGCTGAGGGAGCCCTCAGGAGCCCCCCTCTGCTCCTCTGGGGGGTAGCGGGGGGGGGGGGGTATGCATGGGCNTGCATGGGCACATGTGTGCCCACATGCCTGTGCCTGTGCCCACACGTGTGGCTGCCAGCCGCTGGGGAGCAGGGAGCAGAGGCAGCATCTTACTGCCATGGCAACCGAAGTGGGTACCAAGGCAACAGGATGGCCACGGGGAAAACAAAGAAGGACAGCAGAGCCCCCCCCCGGCATCCCCATTCTCATCCCAGTCCCTGTGCTGTGCCAGGGACCAGCAGAAGGGCTCTGGGGCAGGAATGTTGGGGACCTACTCTCACCCCACTGGTGCCCAGTGTGCCCAGATGAGCTGGGAGAAAAAAGGAGCTGTGTGGGTGCAGGGACTGTGCTGATGGGGACAGGACCCTCCTGCCTGCTGTAACCCCACTGACCCTCACCACCTCCCCACAGAGACCTGGCCCCCCGGGACCTCTCTGGCACCTCAGACCCCTTCGCCCGGGTGTCATGCTGCGGGCACACGTTGGAGACAGCCGTGAGTCAGGGTGCTGGGTGCTGGGAGCCCAAGGCTTGGCCCCCTCATGCCCCACGGGCACTGGTCCCTGTGCCCCGCAGGTGATGAAGAAGACTCGCTTCCCACGCTGGCACCAGCTGCTGGAGTTCGAGCTGGCAGAGAGTGAGCTGGGGGAGGCTGTGCTGAACGTGGAGGTGTGGGACTGGGACGTCGTGGGCAAGAATGACTTCTTGGGACAGGTGAGGGCCTCGGGGCATGGAGCAGGGTCCTGGGGGCACCCCTGCTGCCTCCCCACGCTTGGGGTCTGCGTGACAGTGGGTCAGGACCCCACCCGTGTCCTGGACTCTCCCTGGAGAAGGGGACCTCAGTGGCGGGGTGCGGCACAGGATGCTCTGCTGCGTGTCCCTGCCCACCCCTGAGCTCGCCGTTGGCCTCCCAGGTGGAGTTCTCCCTGGATGCCATCTGCAGCAACCCCACCAAGGGCTGGTTCCAGCTCCTGCCCTTCCCCAGCGCTGCTGAGGACCACGGGTAAGTGCGGGCAGGGGACAGGCAGCTGCCGGCACCTTCCGTTAGCAGATTCCTCCTAGGGGTGATGGAAGGTCCTAGCCGAGCGCCTCCTGTGTCGTTGCAGGGCGCAGCTGGGTGCCCTGCGGCTGGCAGTGCGGCTGGTGGAGGACAGGGTGCTGCCCGCCCCCTACTACCAGCCCCTCATCCAGCTCCTCACCGAGCCCATCCTGCGCCCAGGCCAGGTGGGTGATGTGGGGCAGGAGGACCCTCAGGGGTGGCTGAGGACCTCCCCAGCATGGGGGTCTCACAGTGCCCACCATGCCCTCCCCACAGCCCTCCACTGGCACTGCTTTGACCATCCTGGAGGAGGCGACCTCGGGGGAGAGCCGGCAGGATGTGGCCACCAAGCTGGTGAAGATCTTCTTGGGACAGGGGCTGGCTGTGCCCCTCCTGGACTACCTCACTACCCATGAGCTGGCCAGGACCAGTAAGTGCCAGGGCTGAGGGCACCACCCGCACCACCACCCCCAGCAAGGAAACTGGGTTCTAGGGTCTCCCCCATGGGAGAAGAGGAGAGACACCAGGGGAGGGGGAGGCAGGATAGGTGCCACATCTGTGAGGGGTCGGGCGCACCAGGGGTGGCTGGGACAGCACCCTGTACCCACCTTGCCATGGCCTCTGTGCTCTTCCAGCGGACCCCAACATCCTCTTCCGCTCCAACTCGTTGGCATCCAAGTCCATGGAGCAGTTCATGAAGGTGAGCACGGGAGGGGATCATAGGAGCACAGGATTGCAGGGTCACAGGATCCCAGGCTCACAGGATGCCTTTGGGAAGAGACACAAAGAGCTCACCGAGTCCAGCCCCCCTGCCAGAGCAGGACCATCCAATCCAGCTCAGGGCACACAAGATCACATCCAGACAGGCCTGGGAAGGCTCCAGAGAAGGAGACTCCACAGCCTCTCTGGGCAGCCTGTGCCAGTGCTCTGGGACCCTTCCAGGCAAGAAGTTGCCCCTTGTGTTGAGCTGGAACCTCCTGTGCTGCAGCTTCCACCCATTGCTGCTTGTCCTAGCCCAGGGAGCAGTGAGCAGAGCCTGTCCCCCCCTCCTGACCCCCAGCCCTCAGATAGTTATAGACATTGATTCAATCCCCTCTCAGTCTTCTCCTCTCCAGACTCAGCAGCCCCAGGGCCCTCAGCCTCTCCTCACCAGGCAGTGCTGCAGTGCCTGTGGCAGTTTGAGGGATCCTAGGACCCCCTTAAATCCGCAGGGACCTCATCATCCTCGCAGCCCTCCCTTGGGCTCTCTCCAGCAGACCCCAGTCCCTCTTACACCTGGATGCCAGCCAAGCCCCCTGCTGCCCCCCTCCCATGATGGCCTCGGGGAACAGAGCTGGGTTGCACCCCCGCCACGGGGCATGCGGGCACAGCCCGGGGGCAGCCTGTGGGCAGGGCTGGTGAGGTGCCCTGCCTTGCAGGCAGTGGGGCTGCCCTACCTGCAGCAGGTGCTGCAGCCTGCGCTGAGCCGCGTCTTTGAGGAGAAGAGGTACGTGGAGCTGGACCCCAGCAAGATGGAGCTGAGCCGCGGCAGGTGAGGGCAAAGGGCTGGATGGAGGCACCTGTGCTGCCTGGCACACACACACACACCTCCTCCAGGCCACCCCCCCCACCCTGCCTGGCACACACACAGCCCCTCCAGGCCATCCTCCCACCCTGCCTGGCACACACACACCCCCTCCAGGCCATCCCCCCACCCTGCCTGGCACACACACACCCCCCCTCCAGGCCATCCCCCCACCCTGCCTGGCACA
>WAAF01001566.1:16527-48851 GCA_013400475.1 Tricholaema leucomelas
ATGAGGAATGGGTTTGAACTGGCAGAGGGGAGACTGAAAGTGGATGTTAGGAAGAAGTTGTTTGCAGTGAGGGTGGTGAGAGACTGGCACAGGTTGCCCAGGGAGGTTGTGGAGCACAGAAGCACAGAATGGGATCTTTGATTATATTCTGTGCTTCTGTGCTCCACAACCTCCCTGGAGGTGTTCAGGACCAGGTTGGATGAGGCCTTGAGTGATCTGTTCTAGTGGGAGGTGTCCCTGCCTATGGCAGAGAGTTGAAACTGTCTGAGCTTTGAGGTCTCTTCCAACCTAACCCATTCTATGACTCTATGCTGTGTCAGAGCCTGGGGCCACTGGACAAGTGCTGTGGCAGAGCCTGGGGCTCCTAAACACTTTCCTTTGCAGAACAGGACAACCTCCAGGGAAAAGTGAGTGCCCTATGCCAAGCCCTGTGTCATCATTTGGAGTTACTTAGGAGAGTTTGAATTGTTTCATGTCAACAGAGGAAAGTAAAAGGCAGATTTAAGTGCATTAGGATTTGTCATTGGCCTTTCTGATCTCCTTGCACGTTGCCCTTTGGTGGTCAGTTAGGAACAGAGGGGAGATGCTGCAAACTGGGGAGCACAGCATTAGGCAACACACTCAAGCCTTTGCCAACATCAATGAGATGCATCTGTCTAACTTCTAACCTCAATGATGGATGTCTCTGCAGACTGCTGAAATAACATTGCCCCTTCCATTGCCCCCCCTCACCTCCCCCAACTTTATTCCCTCATCTAACCAGGAATAATTCAGTGCAGCTGAAATCTGGGACCTGAAATGAAATGCAACTGAGGCTAATCCCAGTAAGCTCCTTGGCTCAGGCCAGCCAATGTCTTCAGTAAAATGAGTTATCCTGATTGCTTTATGAGTGTCCAAAGTGCCTTCTGTTCCACTAATCTCTTGGCAGAGTGAAGGCTGCTGGTTGGGATAGGTCCTTTTTGCTTCTTTCTTTGTTCCAGAGTCTGTATGTCTGCCTGTGAGATGTATATGAGGGCCTCTAAAGAACTGAATCATCAAATTCTGGACAAAATTAACAGCTGTGCTGAGAAGAAAGCAAGACAACTGGCAAACACACAGCCCTTTGGAGTTCCTTTTCTGTCCAAGTGGGAAAATAAACAGAGAGGGCATAAAAAATGTCACAGAAAAAGGAGTTATGTTTTCCATACTGCAGTGTGGGCATCTTCAGAAGTGAGGAGTTGGCATCCTCACGCTTGTTGGAGCAAACAGAAGATGCAGCTCTGGACTTGCAGCTCTATTATGTTGGGTTCCCCCCTCCCCCTTCATCATTTCAGACCTTTCATCTATTGTATCGTGAACAACTTTACAGAGCAAAACCAAACAATCCAGTAGGACAATCTGAGCAATTTTGTGGCTCTAAATTTCCTCCCTTGTGAAGTGTTTCTTCGATTTTGGTTGCAGAACTTCATTTTGAAATGATTTCCTTGGCATTTACCTTACCAGCATAAAGGGGAGTGGAGAAGCAAGAGGAATTGCCACCTGGAACCTTTCCATGTGGTGCTACCATGGCCTGTGACAACCAGCAACTGCTCAAACCCTTCTTAAGATACAAGCAGTGAACCACAAAGCTCATACAGTTCCAACTCCTCTGCCATGCCCAGGGACACCTCACACTAGAGCAGGCTGCCCACAGCCTCATCCAGCCTGGCCTTAAACACCTCCAGGGGTGAGGCTTCCACCACCTCCCTGGGCAACCCCTGCCAGGCTCTCACCACCCTCATGCTGAACAACTTCTTCCTGACATCCAGGCTGACTCTCCCCATTTCCAGCTTTGTTCCATTCCCCCCAGTCCTATCACTACCTGACAGCATAAAAACTCCCTCCCCAGCTTTCTTGTAGCCCCCTTAAGATACTGCAAGGCCACAATAAGGTCCCCTGGGAGCCTTCTCCTCTCCAGACTGCACAGCCCCAACTGCCTCAGGCTCTCCTCACAGCAGAGCAGCTCCAGCCCTCTGCTCACCCTCATGGCCCTTGCCCCCAGATTAAATCCCACCTTGGCCAGTACAACTTGTGTCACCTCTAGGCTTGAGCACAGTTCCAACAGCTTTGTGGATCAATGTTTCCTTTACTTGTAAGAGCTGTTCAAAAGAAGCACTCCAAAACCACAGGGAGTGGGAATAAAGTGGGAATGTGGTTGCATGTAGGGATGGAACCCCATAATAAACACTCTGCTGAAGGACTGTGGAGCTCTTATTAATCCCAGTGAGGCTAACAGGAGCAGTTCTGACCAGGAGAAGGAGTTCAATTCACAACACAGACTTGGGCTCCCCGAAGAAGTTTGTATAAAACAAGAGCAAACCTGAAACCTTGTGGAAAAAAACCAAACCAAACTGAACTGAAGCAAGCCTTTTCCTGAGGGTTGGGGGAAAAAAGGTTTGATTAATTGTTTAATTTTCACATTCCTCATCTTTTCCATTTTCAGCCAGGAGGAGAAGTGGTCAGGCAAGGATTTGGTGGTGTTTTTACTGGCCTGACTGAAGCTGAAGAGGTATTAGAGGTGATCCCATGAGGAAGTTTGACCTTGCAAGATTTCTGATTGATTTGCAGAGCTGAAAGATTCAGATAGAGCTGGAGAGACTTTGAGCAAACATGCAGAGCTCTGCATACTTGTCTGAGCTGAAGAGCCCAAGGTTTTCATCCACCCTCCTGCCTCTCCTCACCAAGCACACGTGTCTGGGCAGGCTGCAGAGCTCCTGGACAGCCTGAGAGCTGGGGGGAGGCAAACCTCATGGAGTTCAGTAAGGACAAGTGCAGGGTCCTGCACCTGGGGAGGAATAACAGCAGGCAGCAGTACAGGCTGGGGCTGCCCTGCTGGAGAGCAGCTCCATGGAGAAAGGCCTTGGAGTGCTGGTGGGCAGCAAGTTCTGCATGGGCCAGCAATGTGCCCTTGTGGGCAAGAGAGCCAATGGCAGCCTGGGGGGCAGCAGGAAGAGTGTGGCCAGCAGGTCTGGGGAGGTTCTTCGCCCCCTCTACTCTGCCCTGCTGAGACCACAGCTGCAATACTGTGTCCACTTTTGGGCTCCACAGTTCACAGGAGACAGGAACCTGCTGGAGAGAGTCCAACAGACAGGCACAGGATGAGTGGGGAGCTTGAGCATCTCCCCTATGGAGAGAGACTGAGAGCCCTGGGGCTGTTTAGTCTGGAGAAGAGAAGGCTGAGAGGGGATCTGAGCAATGTCTCTCCATAGCTGAGGGGTGGGGGTCAAGTGGAGAGGGCCAAGCTCTTTTGGGTGGTGCACAGCAATAAGCCAAGGAGCANGATTCTATGGAAAAGGGAAGGTTGTGAGAAAAACCTTCTTTCCAGTGAGTGTGACAGAGCCCTGGAGCAGGCTGCCCAGAGAGGTTGTGGAGTCTCCTCTGGATCCTTCCCAACCCCACCTTCCTGTGTGGACTGCCCTGGGTGATGCTGCTTTGGCAGAGGGGTTGGTCTGATTGATCTCTGGAGGTGCCTTCCAGCCTCTGACCCTCTGTGATTCTGTGATTTCTGTGTGCATTTGCCTGCAATGTTTGTGAAGCTTGGGAAAATGCCTACACATTCAGGCTGTTGTCAGAGGGGTGTCTGGGGGTGAGGTTCTAATCCATTACTGGAAAGGAAAGTTGATATAAAGCATAAATGCTAAGTACTCCAGAAAGGACATGTCCTGACATACATTATGAAAAATAGTTTAGCTGTGTGCAGTTTTCACTCTCATTAAGGAGTGAGAAAGAGATGGCATGGAAAAAATTAAGCTGTCAGCACAGCCATCCATAATATTCAAAGAGCACAATGTGAACACAAGATGTTGCACTGCCCATGCAAACAGACCAGCAAGCTGGGAACTGTTGGGGTGATTTATTGATTTAATTACTGGTCCTAGCACAATGTGGTTGCTCTAAAGTAATCCCATTTGAAAAAGGGGAAAACATGGGGCATTTGTGCAGGGCTTTGGGCAGGGAAGCAGAGCCTTTCCAACTGCTGAGTTATGGGTTGCATGTGAAAAGTGCTTTTTTCCTATTGAAAGCTTTTAAGAGCCTTCTATAGAGAAGAGCAGCACCAACAGAGTGTATTAATGTTGGAGATTCCAATGGAGGTCTGTTTGAACTCAGAGTAGCTGAAGACTTCTCTATCATTTTAGTCATCGCTGAAATCTGAAGCAGTGTCCAGTTTTGGGCTTCCCAGCTCAGGAGGGACAGGGACCTGCTGGAGAGAGTCCAGCAGAGAGCCACCAGGATGAGTGGGGGACTTGAGCATCTCCCCTGTGGAGAGAGACTGAGAGCCTGGGGCTGTTTAGTCTGCAGAAGAGAAGGCTGAGAGGGGATCTGAGCAATGTCTATCAATAGCTGAGGGCTGGGGGTCAAGTGGAGGGGGCCAAGCTCTTTTGGGTGGTGCACAGCAGAGACCAATGGGATGAGGTTTAACAAGGCCAAGTGCAGGGTTCTACACTTTGGCCACAACAACGCCAAACAGGCTGGGGACAGAGTGGTTGGAGAGTAGCCAGGCACAGGGGGACCTGCGGGTGCCGGTTAGCAGCTGTACACGAGCCAGCAGTGTGCCCAGTTGTCCAAGAAGGCCAATGGCATCCTGGGCTGGCTCAGGAGCAGTGTGGGCAGCAGGACAAGGGAGGTTCTTCTGCCCCTGTGCTCAGCACTGCTCAGGCCACACCTTGAGTGCTGTGTCCAGTTCTGGGCTCCTCAGTTCCAGAGAGATGTTGAGGTGCTGGAAGGTGTTTGGAGAAGGGCAGCAAGGCTGGGGAGGGGCCTGGAGCACAGCCCTGTGAGGAGAGGCTGAGGGAGCTGGGGGTGTGCAGCCTGCAGAAGAGGAGGCTCAGGGCAGAGCTCACTGCTGTCTGCAGCTACCTGAAGGGAGGTTGTAGCCAGGTGGGGTTGGCCTCTTCTGCCAGGCACCCAGGGACAGAACAAGGGGACACAGCCTCAAGCTGTGCCAGGGCAGGGTCAGGCTGGATGTTAGGAGGAAGTTGATGATTCTGTGTTTCCATGGTTCCATGGTTCTATAGCTCTATGATTCTGTGGTGCTATGGATCTATGGTTCTATGATTCTGTGCTTCTATGGCTCTATGATTCTATGGTTCCATGGTTCTATAGCTCTATAATTCTGTGGTGCTATGAATCTATGGTTCTATGATTCTGTGCTTCTTTGGATCTATGGTTCAATAATTCTATGGTTCTGTGCTTCTATGGTTCTGTGCTTCTATGGTTCTGTGCTTCTATGGTTCTATGATTCTATGGTTCTGTGCTTCTATGGTTCTGTGCTTCTATGGTTCTATGGATCTTGTTTCTATGGATCTATGCTTCTATGGTTCTGCGCTTCTATGGCTCTATGATTCTATGGTTCTATGGATCTTGTTTCTATGGATCTATGGTTCTGTAGTTCTATGGTTCTATAGTTCTGTGGTTCTATGATCCTGTGGTTCTATGATTCTAAGATTCTACATCTCTCTCAGAGATGGAATAAACAGAAAGTTTAATCATCTACAAAGTTTTAGGAGTGATGGATTTTGTCAGCAGTGCTTTGGGGGGGTTTGTAGAAGCATCATTAAAAAAACCAGATCTGAATGTAACAGAATTCCACTTTGCTGGCTGGGATCTGGTCAAGTTGAAACCTCTTCCACATTCTGTCAGTGAACTCTCGTCACACTCAGGTGCACTGCCAAGAATTTCTAGTAGCAGAGGCAGCAAACGAACAATGGCCAGAGAGACCACAGCTTGTTAGGCAAAACAGTTAAGGTCCAAGACCTTGGCTGCAGTGGAAGGAGGAGAGGTGGCCAAAACTGCTTGAGTGAAACAGCCTCCCTGTAGCCTGCAATTAGAGAACAATGAGTCTGGTCATTAATATCCATTAGCTGTCTCAACATCCTGGGCAGTCCAGACATGAAACCCTTCCCAGTGTACATCCAGCCAACGACCTACACAGGTTCCCAAGACCTAAGCAAGCAGAGCGGCGATGAGAGCTGGAAATAAACACCTTTGTTGGGTAGCATTCATCACTGCAATGCCTGAGCCTGTGACCAGGTCACTACCTGAAAGGCAGGTTGTGACTGTGACAGTTGAGCAACCATGATGGAAAAGCTCCTCTGCAGAGGGCACAGGAGCAGTTCTTTCATGACAGGTGAGTCCAGAGGAGGCCACCAAGGTGCTCAGAGGGCTGCAGCAGCTCTGCTGTGAGCACAGGCTGAGAGAGTTGGGGGTCTCCAGCCTGGAGAACTGAAGGCTTCCAGGAGACCTTGGAGTGGCCTTGCAGGCTCTGAAAGGGGACTCCAGGAGGGCTGGAGAGTGACTATTGACAAGGTCTGGTGATGACAGGAGGCGAAGGAATGGGTTCGAAGTGGCAGAGGGGAAGATTGAAAGTGGATGTTAGGAAGAAGTTGTTTGCAGTGAGGGTGGTGAGAGACTGGCACAGGTTGAGGGTGGTGAGACACTGGCACAGGTTGAGGGTGGTGAGACACCAGCACAGGTTGCCAAGGGAGGTTGTGGAGCACAGAAACACAGAATGGGACCTTTGATAATTTGATCCCATTCTGTGCTTCTGTGCTCCACAACCTCCCTGGAGGTTTTGTTACTCTCTTCCTAACGCACCCCAGGATCCCATTGACCTTCTTGGCCACCAGAGCACATTACTGTGCCATGGATGTTCTCCACCAGCACTCCCAGGGCCATCTCCACAGGGCTGCTCTCCAGCAAATCCCCTCCCAGCCTCTACTGCTGCAGTTTATTATTCCTTGCCAGGTGCAGGACTCTGCACTTGTCCTTGCTGAACCTCATTTGGTTCCTCTGTGCCCAGCTCAGTCTGTCCAGGTCTCTCTGGATGGCCACACAGCCTGCAGCTCTATCAGCCAAGTCTCCCAGTTTGGTGTCATCAGCAAATTTGCTGAGCAGACTCTGTCTGTCTGTGCCCTCAATGGCATGGATGAAGACATTGATGAGGGGACAGTGTTACAGAATTTCTTTCCTTGGTCTCTAGAGAGAGAAGCCTGCAGGGGAAGTTAAATTAAGGACCCTTCCCAGCGGACTTCTTTATGAGTAGGAGACAGGCAGATGTAAGCAGAGAGGTGGCAAAGGAAGAGGCCACACTTGGTGCTCCATGCTGTCATCTTTGTCAGGTCAGAGGCAGCAGCTGGCAGTTTGATAGGCCAATGTATCTGACAGGTAGAGTGAGGCTAAGTGAGAAGGATCTTAAAGGTAAAGAAAGGATGCTTGTGTTGGAAAATGCAGAGCCGCTGGAAGGAGACAAGGCGAGGGTGATGCAGCCAAGGCAAGAAGCCAGGAACGTGGTTCTAATCCCAGTGTTTTGAATGGGAGCAAAGGCAGCAACAGTGCTGGAACGTGGCTGGAGAGCAGATTATTGCAGATGAAGTGCAAAATGATGGGATCCCCCCACGAGCCTTAGCTGGCTGCTGGGAGAAGAGCTGAATCTGGGAGCTATTGCACAGAAAGAGGCAAACAGGCTTGGATTTTGGTGACTGCAAGAGGGAGCAGAATCTAAGATGTTCCCTGATTGTAAGCTGGAGGAAGTGTGGTGTTAAGGTCAGTGGAAAAAATAGGGAAGAAGGGTGGAACAGTGGTTGAGGTCCCATCCCTGGAGATATTCAAGGTGAAGCTCAACAGAGCTCTGATCTAGTTGAGGATGTCCCCACTGACTGCAGGGGGGCTTGGACTGGATGACCTTTGGAGGTTCTCAGAATCACAGCACCATGCAGGTTGGCAAAGCCCCTCAGGAGCACCAAGTCCAACCTAGAACCCTACTCTACAAGATTCACCTTAAACCAGAGCCCCAAGCACCACATCCAGACCACCCTGAAACACAGCCAGGCTGGGTGACTCCACCACCTCCCTGGGCAGCTCAACCCAGACTATGATTCAGTGAAAATGGACAGAAAACTTAGTTTTAGCCATTCCTGATTGTCAAAGAGATGGAAATGAAGTGTTAGAATGAGACTTACATGAAGAAAAAGAGAGTGGGAGATTAGGGACTCGTTAGCAGAGATAGATTGGTAGAAGTAAACCTACAGATGGGATACAGCTAAGAAACCTTTCAACCTTTCCACCCCTGCACTTTGTTGTTTTGTTTGTTTCTTTGTTTTCCTTACCCCTTTAATCCCAGAGTGGCAGACTGCACAGAATCACAGAATGTCAGGGGATGAAAGGGACCTCCAAAGCTCATCCAGTCCAACCCCCCTGCCAGAGCAGCATCACCTACAGCAGATCACACAGGAACACATCCAGGCAGCTCTGGAATATCTGCAGAGTAAGACTCCAGAACCCCCCTGAGCAGCCTGTGCCAGGCTTCTGTCTTGGTCTCTGATGTGAGGCCCCAGCATGAGCTATCCTTCAGACCTGCTCCAGGACCCATCTCCTGACAGGTTTTAACTTCACCACAGAGTATCAACAACATCCCCACAGATCTCTGCTGAGAAACCAGGGCCAAAAGCCAAGGCAACTATTTGAAGAGGTGGTAATGATCCTTTATTTCCCTGCTAGATTTCTAGTCAATGCCTAAAAACCAGGGGTGACAGCTGAAGTGGTGAGAGCAATAAACAGAAGGGTCTTACCAACCACTCTGGCTTGAAGGCAAAGCAACAACTCCTTCAGTACTTCAACTAATTATTAACAGTTTTTATTACGAGGAGACCAGGCTCGTTCAGCTTCTTTTATAGTCAACATGTCTGATGGGGTGGAGGGAAAGGAGGCAAGATCCTGGCTACTTTTGTACCCAGCCTGGTTGGAGAGCTGGCAAGTGCACCTGTAGGGCACATGTGAAAGTCCAAACCCCACACATGTTCACTTAAAAGGACACCGTCGGAGCTTTTGTTTGCTCTTTAATCTGCATCATTTTAATACCCTCTTAGAAGCTTAAACCCCATTATTTATTTCCCTATTGATTTTCTTCTTCTTCTTCTTCCCCTTTGTCAAACCCTTTTCTCTCTGTGTTTGTTTTGCCAGGAGATAAAATGAGTGCAGCTGCTCTCAACAGCCCAAACAGCTTCGGTTTGTGCCGCGCTTTATTATCAGGGCAGCGAGGGCAAGGGCGAGAGTGTTGGTGAGCAGTGAGCTGAGTGGGCACACCGAGAGGGAGGTACTGCTCCCCCTCTACTCTGCCCTGCCCTGCTGGGACCTCACCTGGAATGCTGTGTTCAGTTTTGGGCTTCCCAGTTCAGGAGGCACAGGGGTCTACTGGAGGGAGTCCAAGGGAGCGCTATGAAGATCATAGAATCAAGCAGGTTGGAAGAGAGCTCCAAGCTCATCCAGTCCAACCTAGCACCCAGCCCTGGCCAATTAACCAGACCATGGCACTGAGTGCCTCAGCCAGGCTTTTCACAACACTCACAGAATCACACAATCTCTTAGCTTGGCAAAGCCCTTTGAGCTCCTCGAGTCCAATCATTAGTTTCACACTGACAAGTCCTTGACTAAACCAAGTCCCTCAGCACAACATCTAATCGCTACGGATCGCTATGGTTGGAAAGGACCACCAGGATCATCCAGTCCAACCTTCATCCCAGCAGCCTTCATCACTAGACCATAGCCTCAAGTGTCACAGCCACTCTCCCTTTAAACACCTCCAGGGATGGCGACTCCACCACCTCCCTGAGCAGTCTGTTCCAGTGCCTGACCACCAGCTCAGGAAAGAACTTCCTCCCAACAACCAACCTAAACCTCTCCTGACACAACTTGAGGCCATTTCCTCTTGTCCTATCATTAGTAATTTGGGACAAGAGACCAGCTCCAGCCTCACTACAACCTCCTTTTAGGTAGTTGTAGAGGTCACTAAGGTCCCCTATCAGCCTCCTCTTCTCCAGACTAAACACCCCTAGCTCCCTCAGCCCCTACTCACAGGTCCTGTTGCCAGACCTCTCCCCAGTTTTGTCGCCCTTCTCTGCACCCACTCCAGCACCTCAACACCTCCAGGGACGGCGACTCCACCACCTCCCTGGGCAGCCCATTCCAATGCCAATCACTCTCTGTGCCAACAACTTCCTCCTAACATCCAGCCTAGACCTCCCTTAGCCTTAGCTCATGGAAGTGAGAAGGTTGGCACAGACACTGTGCCTTTGTCTCTTTGTGCTGTTGTGAGAGCAGCTTGCAAATGGACTCTGATAAGCAAAGAGGGCAGGAAGCACCTGAATAAAACATATAAAATATACTGCACAGGAGCTGCAAATCATAGAATGGTTTAGGTTGGAAGGGAGCTCAAAGCTCAGACAGTTCCAGCCCCCTGCCATAGGCAGGGACACCTCCCACTAGAACAAGTTGCTCAAGGCCACATCCAACCTAGTCCTGAACACCTCCAGGGAGGTTGTGCAGCACAGAAGCACAGAATGGGATCTTTGATCCCATGCTTCTGTGCTCCACAACCTCCCTGGGCAACCTGTGCCAGTGTCTCACCATCCTCACTGCAAACAACTTCTTCCTAACATCCACTTTCAATCTCCCCTCTGCCGGTTCAAACCCATTCCTCCTCCTCCTGTCATTACCAGACCTTGTCAATAGTCCCTCCCCAGCCTTCCTGGAGTCCCCTTTCAGAGCCTGCAAGGCCACTCCAAGGTCTCCTGGAAGCCTTCAGTTCTCCAGGCTGGAGACCCCCAACTCTCTCAGCCTGTGCTCACAGCAGAGCTGCTGCAGCCCTCTGAGCATCTTGGTGGCCTCCTCTGGACTGGCTCCAACACTTCCATGTCCTTCTTGTGCTGGGGGCTCCGGAACTGCACAGAGGACTCCAGGTGGGATCTCAGGAGAGCACAGGGGCAGAATCCCCCCCCTTGCCCTCCTGCCCACACTGCTCTTGCTGCAGCCCAGTTGTTTCAGCCAGTTTTGAGAATCCAGAGGATTGCTGCCCTTTGGAATGTGACTCCCCAAAGCCTGCCATGGAAGAGCAGAATCTGATCTGGGCGACGGCCGCGGCTACAAAAGCAGCACTAAACAAGGCGAACAGAGAGCTCTGGGGCCAGCCCGCCCTGCGTTGTGTGTCTGATGTTCCCACAGCGCTGGGCTGCTCTCTGCTCCTTCTGCTGTCAGGGAAGCGTCAGACAGCAGCACAAAGCAAGCCCTGCCAGCTGCCGGGGGGCAAAGCCACCGCGCACGGAGGGCAGGTGTGGGCACTGCTCCCACTGCGCTGGGCAGCCCTGGGCAGGGCTTCGCCACCTGCGCTGCTGGGATCCGCTTTCGGGGCTTTCTTCTGCCATCTCCTGCCTCTTCGCAGTACTGCGAGCCAGGGAGTCATGGAATCATGGAATCAGCCAGGTTGGAAGAGACCCCCAAGATCATCCAGTCCAACCTAGTACCCAGCCCTGGCCAATCAACTACACCATGGCATTAAGTGCCCCAGCCAGGCTTTGCTTCAACACCTCAGGGGACCGCGACTCCACCACCTCCCTGGGCAGCCCATTCCAATGCCAATCACTCTCTCTGCCAACAACTTCCTCCTAACATCCAGCCTGACCCTGCCCTGGCACAGCTTGAGGCTGTGTCCCCTTGTTCTGTTGCTGCTTGCCTGGGAGAAGAGACCAACCCCACCTGGCTACAGTCTTACAGGTTGGAAGTGACCTCCAGAGATCCTCCAGTCCAACCCCCCTGCCAAAGCAGCATCACCCAGGGCAGTCCACACAGGAATGCATCCAGGTGAGTTTGGAAAGGCTCCAGAGAAGGAGACTCCACAACCTCTCTGGGCAGCCTGTGCCAGGGCTCTGGCACCCTCATGACAAACAAATTTCTCCTCCTGAAGAGCTGNCGGAGCGCAAAGTTGGACACAGTATTGCAGCTGTGGTCTCAGCAGGGCAGAGTAGAGAGGAAGAAGAACCTGGATGCATTCCTGTGTGGACTGCCCTGCATGATGCTGCTTTGGCATGGAGGTTGGGCTGGATGATCTCTGGAGGTCCTTTCCAACTTCTAAAGTTCTGTGATTTGTTGTGCCTGACTGCCCAAGCAGCTCAGGGGGCAAAGAAGCTTTTCAGACGAAGCTCTGAGCACAGACCTGGGTGCTGGGAGTTCAGCAGGGCTCTGACACAGCACAGGAGTGGGAGACTTCTGAGACCAAAGTATGAAATACCATCAAGTCTGCTGACAGCAACAAAAAGACACTATTTACACACATCAACAGACAAAAAGCCTCCAAGAAATCCCAGAATCACAGAATGTCAGGGGCTGGAAGGGACCTCCAAAGCTCATTCAGTCCAAGCCCCATGCCAGAGCAGGAGCACCTTGAGCAGATCACACAGGAACACATCCAGGCAGCTCTTGAATATCTCGAGAGGGAGGTTCCACAACCTCTCTGGGCACCCTGTGCCAGTGTTCTGTCACCTTTACAGGGGAAAAAAAGTCCTCTTCATAGAATCATAGAATCCCAGAACCACAGAATGTCAGGGGCTGGAAGGGACCTCCAAAGCTCATCCAGTCCAACCACCTCTGCCAGAGCAGCATCACCTACAGCAGATCACACAGGAACACATCCAGGCAGCTCTGGAATTAACAGGTGAGGAAGGTGTAAAGTGTTGTGATAAAGCCATGTTTAGTTTATCATTTCTGGGACTGTATTATCTTACTGCAACTTGCTAAAGTCTGCTGTGTCAGCTGCACCCTAGTGAAGAAGGCAGGCACATGGTGAAAAAAGAGCACTTTGTTTGGTGCAGTGCTCCTTTTCCTTCCTCTGTCTTCTGCAAGCCTGTGCTAGAGTACACAGCAGGCTTAGCTTACTCACCAAGGTACCAGGTACCAGCAGTCACACATCCTCACACACACCTTCTTATCACCTCTCAGGGTGTGTTTGTAGCTAATGTGTAACGTAAATGCCAGTGAAGCTGCCATCCTTACGTGGGTTCCACAGACCAGTTGCTGTTATCTTCAGAAATTACTCATTAACAGCACAAGGGAGGAGAAGGGCTGGGAAAGAGAAGAGAAGGGCTGGGAAAGAGAAGAGAAGAGCTGGGAAAGAGAGGAGAAGGGCTGGGAGCAGCTTCCACCTGGGCTTTCTGGTTTTTTTTTCTCTCACAAGCTGCAGAGGTGGGCACAAGCCAACCTCAGGAGGTGCAACAAGACCAAGTGCAAGGTCTTGCATCTGGATCGAGGAAATCCCAAGCACAAATCCAGGCTGGGCAGTGAGTGGCTGGAGAGCAGCCCTGAAGAGAGGGACTTGAGGGGTGCNGTGCAGGCTGGAGCAGAGGAGGCTCCCAGGTGACCTTCTTGTGGCCTTCCAGGATCTGAAGGGGGCTTACAAAAAGGCTGGGGAGGGACTTTCTAGGCTATCAGGTTGGACTGGATGATCTTGGAGGCCTCTTCCAACCTGGTTGATTCTATGATTCTCTGGCTCCCAGGTGCCAGACTTTCCCCTTGCCCCTGCTGAATTTCATCCAGTCTCCCTGCCCACTTCTCCAGCCCTGGTATTTCCTTTGTCATCCATTCTCTGCCCTGTTTCTCTTTTCCTCCCCACTCTGTCCTTCTCCCCGCTCCTGATGCTGAACCAAAGCATTTCCTTTGGAGAAGTGTCAGGGTTGCAAAAGTCTCCTTTGAGCCCTGTGGCATTCCAGCAGTCAGGATTGCTCTTGCTTGGCTGTGCTCCTAAAGACTTCCTGCAATCAGATGTGGTGCCAGAGCAGTGATGCTAATTTGGTACACGCAGGGGACTCCTCTGAACACAGAGGACACTCAGTTTGCTATTTAACTACCTTTAAAGTTCACTGCAGTGGTGCCCAAACAAGGCAAATGTGGTGAAGTCTTCTGCCCAATGATCTCACATCCTCCACAGCAGCTGAAAACTCATAAACACATTTTTATGTGTGTATTGCTGTGTTGTCATGATTTGGGAGATGCATTGCCTGGAAACAGAAGAGTTGCTTATTGAAGCCTGAAGTTTGAAGATGAGAGATCTCAGCCAGATGTTACATTCCAGTCACCAAAATTAAGTGGTTGCAGGAGCAAAGAGAAAGTAGTGAAAGGCTGACTTTATATGGCTGTGTTCCTTCTCTTTCCCAAAAATATGAGTTATTTTTTCTCTTTCCAAGCAGGGACTGCCCAAAGGAGATAATGATGAGTAGGAGGCTGCTGGGAAAGGACATCTAAAGAGCTCTAGCAGTAGCAGAGCTATTCAGGGAAGGCATTTTCTATTCTCTATTACCTTAAAAGGTGTATCTTATTAGAGCTGTACATCCATTGAGTATAGCAGTACTCAAAGGAGAGTTATGGAATCATAGAATCAAGCAGGTTGGAAGAGACCTCCAAGCTCAGCCAGTCCAACCTAGCACCCAGCCCTGGCCAATCAACCAGACCATGGCACTAAGTGCCCCATCCAGGCTTTGCTTGGACACCTCCAGGGATGGCGACTCCACCACCTCCCTGGGCAGCCCATTCCAATGCGAATAGAATGGAATAGAATGGAATAGAATAGAATAGAATAGAATAGAATAGAATAGAATAGAATAGAATAGAATAGAATAGAATAGAATAGAATAGAATAGAATAGGATAGAATAGAATAGAATAGAATAGAATGGAATAGAATCAACCAGGTTGGAAGAGACCTCCAAGCTCAGCCAGTCCAACCTAGCACCCAGCCCTGGCCAGTCAACCAGACCATGGCACTAAGTGCCCCAGCCAGGCTTGGCTTCAACACCTCTGGGGACAGTGACTCCACCACCTCCCTGGGCAGCCCATTCCAATGCCAATCACTCTCTCTGCCAACAACTTCCTCCTAACATCCAGCCTGAACCTCCCCTGGCACAACTTGAGGCTGTGTCCCCTTGTTCTGTTGCTGGTTGCCTGGCAGCAGAGCCCAACCCCACCTGGCTACAGCCTCCCTTCAGGTAATCGTAGACAGCAATGGGCTCTGCCCTGAGCCTCCTCTCGTGCAGCTGCAGAATCAACTGGTGCAGGAGTACAGACAGTTGTAGTAGGTAGAGAAGAAAAAAGTCCCCACAGGAAATTCAGAATGTGCAGATATCTACTGCAGAAGGCAGGTTCAAGGCTACTCTTCTATATGAGGTGACTCAGGGAAGTATGACTGTAATAATGCAATATTCTTTATAGATATATGTGATAGAGTCATAGAATGGTTTAGGTTGGAAGGGACCTCAAAGATTATCTAGTTCCAACCCCCTGCCATAGGCAGGGACATCTCCCATTAGAATAGGTCAAGAGAGGTCATATATATATATGCACACACACACACACACACACACACACACATATATATATATAATAGGCCAAAAGTGCTGCTCCTCCCCCTTTACTATGCCCTGCATTTCCAATACTGTGTCTGCTTCTGGGCCCCCACAGTTCAAGAAGGACCTCAGGGAACTGTTCATAGAATCAACCAAGTTTGAAGAGACCTCCAAGAGTCCAGCACAGAGCCGTGCTGAAGGCAGTGGAAGATCTTCCTTAAGAGCAGAGCCTGAGGGAGCTGGGGCTGTGCTGCTGGGAGAGGAGGAGACTGAGGGGGGACTTTATCAATGGTTCTCAAGATGTAAAGGTGAGTGGCAGGAGGCTGGAGCCAGGCTCTGCTGGGTGATGCCCAGTGCCAGCACAAGGGGCAATGGGTGGCAGCTGAGGCATAGGAAGTGCCATGGAAACATGAGGAGGATTTTTTCCCCTGTGAGGGTGACAGAAGCCTGGCACAGGCTGCCCAGGGGGGCTGTGGAGTCTCCCTCTGTGGAGCTATTCCAGAGCTGCCTGGATGTGTTGCTGTGTGATCTGCTGTAGGTGATGCTGCTGTGGCAGGGAGGTTGGACTGGATGAGCTGTGGAGGTCCCTTCCAGCCCCTGACATTCTGTGATTCTGTAATAAAAACGTAGGGACAGCACAGCCTCAGCTCCCTCAGGTTCTCTTTCTAAGGAAGATCTTCCACTCCCCTCAGCATCTTTTGTGGCTCTGCACAGGACTCTTTCAAACAGGAGAGAAAGCACAAGAGAAGGAAGCCATTCAGGTCTGGGATTGAGTTTGACTCCTCATAGAGTCAAGCCTTAAAAACCAAGTATGGAGCTGAACCCAAGTGTAGTTATACAGTGATGGGATTCACAGAATCACACATTCATGGAACCACAGAATTAACCAGGTTGGAAAAGACCTTCAAGATCATGGAGTCCAACCTATCATTTAACACCTTCTAATTAACTAACCCATGGCACCAAGTGCCTCATCCAGCCTCCTCTTAAACATCTCCAAGGATGGGGACTCCTCCATCACCATCACCCCTCTGGGTTTGCTGGGCATGCTTCACGATGGGCAATGCTTTGGCAGCTTCATCTGCCAGTTCCCTCAGCACCCATGGGTGGATCTCTGTGCCTCATGGCTGTCCACAGCTATCTGAAAGGAGGTTGTGGAGAGCTCATTAATGACAGAACAAGAGGGAACAGCCTCAAGCTGCCACTGGGTAGGTTTAGACTGGACATTAGGAAAAATGTTTTCATGGCAAGAGTGGTCAAGCATTGGAATGAGCTGCTCAGGGAGGTGGTGAAGTCCCCAACCCTGGATGTGTTTCGAGGTGGTTTGGCTGTGGTGCTTGGCTCTATGGCCTAGAGTGCACCTTGTAGAGCAGGGATATGGGTTGGACTTGGTGATCCTGAGGGGCTTTGCCAACCTGAATGTTTCTGTGATTCTGTGACTTGTGTACCTTCAGATCTTAGATGGTCTCCTTCAGACTGCTGTTCTTCAGGGGGCCTAACACTCATAGAATCATAGAATCAGTCAGGGTTGGAAGGGACTACAAGGATCAACCAGTTCCAACCCCCCTGCCATGGGCAGGGACACCTCACACTAGATCAGGTTGTCCAGAGCCTCATCCATCCTGGCCTTAAACACCTCCAGGGATGAGGCTTTGTGCTAGTTTGAGCCTAGCTGGGATGTCTTGGTGAGAAGAACTAGATGATAGGCTGAGAAATGAAAACAATGGTGAGGTCTACTTCCCTCACAGTCTTGCTGAGATGTGTACAAAGGAAAAGCAAAACATTAGATAAAGTCACTTCTGCTCTGCACTTCATGCTGGGCTGTTCTCTTCTGCCTTTGCCTGCTGGGGAGAAGCTGAGGCTGCTGGCTGGACTCCATCTTGCTTTCTAACCTCACCCTCCTTTGCTTGGCTGCTTCACCTTGCTTTTAACCCTCTTGGCCGAGCCTCCATTCTTCCTTGGGACTGGGGTAAGGTTGAGAGGGGTAGGGGGAAGGTGAGGGGTGGTTGAGAGCCCCTCCTGGGGACTCAGGTTTCTGGGAGGGGAGTTGTGTCTGTATTACCTTTTACCTTGTCTATTTCTGTCTATATCTGTATCTACTGTAACTCTCTGCTTGTGCATTGTGCCAGCTGTAAATATAAGCTTCATTCGAATTTCCAGAGCAGACTGAGTCTAGTCTGGGGGAGTTCTAAAGTGTGGGGGGTGGAGGACACCCAAACCATCACAGGCTTCCACCACCTCCATGGGCAAACCATTCCAGGCTCTCACCACCCTCATGCTGAACAACTTCTTCCTAACATCCAGTCTGAATCTCCCCATTTCCACCTTTGCTCCATTCCCCCCAGTTCTATCACTACCTGAGAGCCTAAAAAGTCCCTCCCCAGCTTCAGATACTGCAAGGCCACAAGAAGGTCTCCTTGGAGCCTTCTCCTCTCCAGACTGAACAGCCCCAACTCTCTCAGGGTCTCCTCACAACAGAGCAGCTCCAGCCCTCTGCTCATCCTCCTGGCCCTTCTCTGGACCCCTTCCAGCACATCCACAGCCCTCTTTTAACAGCGGCTCCAGCACTGGCTGCAGTACTCCAGGTGGGGTCTCAGCAGTGCAGAGCAGAGGGGCAGGATCCCTTCCCTGCCCTGCTGCCCACACTGCTCTGGCTGCAGCCCAGGCTCTGGTTGCTCTCTGGGCTGCCAGAGCACACTGACAGCTCAGACTGAGCTTCTCATCCCCCAGCACCCCCAAGTCTCTCTCCTCAGTGCTGCTTTCAAGCCAGTCCCTGCCCAGCCTAGCATGGGGCTCTTGGCTTCTCAGAGGACTGGGCTCTTTACAGCATCTTTCTTCAACGTCTTGGGTAGGAAATGAGTTTTTGGTTCGAATGTGAATCGCACATGTGCACGCTACACATCTGGGTCACTGCCAAGAGCTCAAGCTGCTAACTTTGCTATTTGGTAGTTACCAGAAAATTGTCAGTAATGCTCTTCAGTTCTCTTCCTGTCCTTCCAACAACAGAAAAAAAAACACTTGGAAAGAAAAGAGCCTTCCTCTTTTTTAGGTACAGAGGGGAGAAATGGATAGCACTTGAGGGGCAAAGAGGAGTGGAAATGAAAATACAAGTCTTGTTCAGCAAATGTTTACAGCCTGCAAATGATGGAGCTTTCATACTCAGCCTTTGTGAGAATCAGCACTCAGAGGCAGAAGGGAAAGGTTTGCTTGGGAGTGGATTAAACTGCAAAGGCAACGGAGCTGCCTGAAGCAGAGCAGAGCCCAGCGGCTGCAGAGCGCTGCGGAGCGGCAGAGCTTAATGCCAGGGGGATTGTGAAGGTCAATGAGCAGATGAGGGCTGATGGAAACTCCTCTCTTGCCTCTGAAAAGGCTCTACACATCTGGTAGAAAGGTCCCAGAGGATCTCTGAGTTTTAGGGGGTTGTGAAGCCCCTACCTCCCTTGCTGGGGAGTGTTATTTTCATGTACATGTCAGAAGTTGTTCTTCATGTCCAACCTAAGCCACCTCTGGTGCAACTCGAGCCCCTTGCCTAGTAGTTCAGAGTCACAGAATCAACCAGGTTGTGAAAGACCTTTGAGATCATCCAGTCCAACCTATCACCTAACACCTTCTAATTAACTAACCAACCCATGGCACTGCTCTCCCCTGATGAGATCCCATCTTCAGTACTGCCTTCAGCCTTGGGCTCCCCAGTTGAAGAGTGACAGAGATCTGCTGGAGAAGGTCTGAGGGATGAGTAGGGGACTGAATCACTGCCTGATGAGGAGAGGCTGAGGGGCCTGGGGTTGCTTAGTCTGGAGAAGACTGAGAGGGGACCTAAAAAATGTTTATAAATCTCTGAGGACTGGGGGTCAGGAGGAGGGGACAGGCTCTGCTCACTGCTCCCTGGGATAGGACAAGCAGCAATGGATGGAAGCTGCAGCACAGGAGGTTCCAGCTCAACACAAGGGGGAACTTCCTGACTGGAAGGGTCCCAGAGCCCTGGCACAGGCTGCCCAGAGAGGTTGTGGAGTCTCCTTCTCTGGAGCCTTTCCAGGCCTATCTGGTTGTGTTCCTGTGTGCCCTGAGCTAGATTGTATGGTCCTGCTCTGGCAGGGGGTTGGACTCAATGATCTCTTTGGGTCCCTTCCAACCCCTAACATCCTGTGAGCCTGTGGAGTGCTTCATCCAGTCTCTTAAACACCTCCAGGGATGGGGACTCCACCACCTCCCTGGGCAGCCCATTCCAATGCCAATCACTCTCTCTGCCAACAACTTCTTCCTAACACCCAGCCTGAACCTGCCCTGGCACAGCTTGAGGCTGTGTCCCCTTCTTCTGTTGCTGGTTGCCTGGCAGCAGAGCCCAACCCCAGCTGGCTACAGCCTCCCTTCAGGTAGCTGCAGACAGCAATGAGCTCTGCCCTGAGCCTCCTCTTCTGCAGGCTGCACACCCCCAGCTCCCTCAGCCTCTCCTCACAGGGCTGTGCTCCAGGCCCCCTCCCCAGCCTTGGGTGGGTTCAAGCACTTGAACCTCTGTTGAGTCAATGCTCTGTTTACAGCAACCAAGGAAAAACAAAGAAGCTTCTGTTCAGCTTTCAAAGTGTGGATATTTTACCTCAAAGGAGGCTCAAGGAATTATTGCTGCTGAAAGCTGAAGCCTGATTACTTCTATTTGTCTTCATTTCCTTGTGTGTTCACCTCCTTTGCCAAGCCTAGGGATGCCTCAGTGGACCTGGGCACCGAGTGTCATACTTTCCTGAGACAGAAGAAATGCACTTGTCAAAATAAAGATCAGATCTGTACTTCTGGAGCAAAATTCCATGGCAGATGCTGTGTGCTAGTTCTAAACCCCACACACTGCCTGCCTCTGTTATGTGGAGTTTTCAGCAGAGCATCTTTGGCAGGGAGTAACATACTTAGAGTTACGTAACTGATGTCTGCAAAACAACAACAGAAGAACCTAGCTCTTATTGCCTGACCTTTAGGTATTTGAGCTTTGGGATCTCATCTTGTTTGGGAGACTTCCCACCCATGTCTGGAGGGCAGCAAGGAAAATTCAGGGACAAAGTGTTGCATTTTCTGGCAGGTTTATTCTTCGTCCCTCAATGAAAATCCAGGCAAGGAAGAAAGTTAGGTAATTAACTTCTAATCTGTACTGACAGAGGCTTCCCTTCTAAACTTCCTTTGGTTTCCATAGGCATAAACAAAATCAGAATCCAGTTGCTGGTGTTGAGACTTTAGCAGGACTCCAGTTGCTGGTGTTGAGACTTCAGCTCTAGTGGGAGGTGTCCCTGCCTATGGCAGAGGGTTGGAGCTGGATGATCCTTGAGGTCCCTTCCAACCTAAACCATTCTATGATTCTATGATTCTAAATATTCATCCCCATTTCCCAGGAGAAACACTCCCAGATCAGATCTCTCCTTGAAAAAGAAGGTAGTGTTCTAAAGGTGTTCCTGAAGCCACAGAACCACAGAATGTCAGGGGCTGGAAGGGACCTCCAAAGCTCATCCTCTCCAACCCCTCTGCCACAGCAGCATCACCTACAGCAGATCACACAGCAACACATCCAGGGAGGTCTTAAATATCTCCAGAGAGGGAAACTCCATAGCCTCCCTGGGCAGCCTGTGCCAGGCTTCTGTCACCCTCACAGGGAAAAAAATCCTCCTCATGTTTAAATGGAACTTTCTATGCCTCAGCTGCCACCCATTGCCCTTTAGATCCTTGGTGGACAAAAGCTGTTCTCTGGGTCTTTAGGGCATCTTCTGTGTTTTATGGCACAGGAAAAGCCTGGATGAGGCACTTAGTGCCATGGGCTGGTTGATTGGCCAGGGCTGGGTGCTAGGTTAGACTGGCTGAGCTTGGAGGTCTCTTCCAACCTGGCTGATTCTGTGATAAGATAGACTGAAAATTCCAAGGGCCAAAATTACCTCCTGTTATGTCATCAGCAGCTGTCATGTATTGGACCCTGCCTACATGATAAAGAGCCAAAAGAATCCTATTCAGTGTGGGTTCCTGGGCAAGCATCCTTTAAACTGAGCTGGGCTTAAGAGTCTGCTCCCAGGCTAGGTAGGGAAACCTTCCACCAACACCGATGAGTGTGGTAAGCTGTGATGGATTCAGCCTGAGACCAACCAAATGTTTCAGACCTGGAGACACGTAGCTTAAATGCATCCTGAGCAGGCCCTGGGAAAGAGGAAATCCCTGACATAAGCCTTGACATGAAAGAACAGCTTAGCTTATGAGTAACATAAATGAGCAGAAAGGATGTGCAGCAGCCAAGAGGGCTCTCAGGGAAGGGAAAGGGCTGGGGAGGCGAGGAAGGGGGAAAGAGAGGGGTGTGGGTTAGCTTTGTGAGTTTATACCTAAGGACTGCTCTTCTTTTTCATGGTAATATGAGGCAGATATAAATCAGAGCTGAGGAATAGACATCTCAGATGAAAGGCTTGGGAGAAAAGCAGTGGTGTGCTGCAAGAGGAGGCTGCATCCCTTGGGAAGGGCTGCTGAAGTGAGGCTCATCTCCTGGGGGAAGAGCTGTGGCTCTAGGGGAAGTGAGAGTGTCTGAGGCACCAGATCTTGCACAGGCAGCAGCGTATGAGTGGTGTTGGCAGCAGGCCACGGAGTGCCTGGGTAGGAGTTCAGCACACAGCTGGCTGGGGGTTTCCTGATGAATCTCTTTTCTCAGAGGGAACCTTTTCAGAGAACCAGAGAGTCACACAGGCTGCACACCCCCAGCTCCCTCAGCCTCTCCTCTCAGGGCTGTGCTCCAGGCCCCTCCCCAGCCTTGCTGCCCTTCTCTGGACACCCTCCAGCACCTCAACTTCTTTCTTAAATTGAAGGGCCCAGGGCACAGCACTCAAGGTGTGGTCTGAGCAGTGCTGAGTATGGGGGCAGAAGGACTGCCCTGGTCCTGCTGGCCACACTGCTCCTGAGCCAGCCCAGGATGCCATTGGCCTTCTTGGCCACCTGGGCACACTGCTGGCTCATGTTCAGCTGCCAGCCAGCATCCCCAGGTCCCTTTCTGCTTGGCTGCTCTCAGCCACTCTGTCCCCAGCCTGTAGCACTGCTTGGGGTTGTTGTGGCCAGAACCTGGCACTTGGCCTTGTTCAAACTCCTGGCACTGGACTGTGCCCTTCTGTGCAGCCTGTCCAGATCCCCCTGCAGAGCCCTGCTGCCCTCTAACAGATCCACACTTGCTCCCAACTTGGTGTTGTTGTGGAGACACATCTCCATTTAAATCCCTGGGCATAAGATTTCTGATCCTAATGTGAAAAGTGAAGTCAGCAAGAGGGCACAACAGGCTTCTGCCCAACACCTCCATGGCCAACACACTGGACCACAGCATCTCTTTTAGAGGGAGAGCCTGAGGGAGCTGGGGCTGTGCTGCTGGGAGAGAAGGAGCCTGAGGGAGGACTTCATCAGTGGTTGGAAAGATGTAAAGGTGAGTGGCAGGAGGCTGGAGCCAGGCTCTGCTGGGTGATGCCCAGTGCCAGCACAAGGGGCAATGGGTGGCAGCTGAGGCATAGGAAGTGCCATGGAAACAGGAGGAAAATGTTTTCCCTGTGAGGGTGACAGAAGCCTGGCACAGGCTGCCCAGGGGGGCTGTGGAGTGTCCCTCTGTGGAGCTATTCCAGAGCTGCCTGGAGGTGTTGCTGTGTGATCTGCTGTAGGTGATGCTGCTGTGGCAGGGGTTGGACTGGATGAGCTGTGGAGGTCCCTTCCAGCTCTCTGCCATTCTGTGATTCTGTGATTTGCTGGGTCCTGAGTGCATAGGCACAGCTGAGATCACTCTGTTTCCTTCTGCTGGTCTAAGCTCTGTGAAACAGAGATGCTGCCCTGCTGGGGGGTTCCTTCTCATATGGCTTCAGTTCCTTGGCCTCACTTTTTGGTCAGTGGAAAAAAAAACCAGGCAGTTTACAAAGGCACAATTCACCTGACCTGTTTTCATGTCTATTTTAGCATCAGTGAAATCCCTCCCTAGGAGTCCCCACTCCTCTGCAGGAGCAGTGAAGGACACAGCTACATACTTGCTGTATACACTGGTTGCAGATGCTCTCTTCCTTTTCCTGTGGTCAGCTGCAGGACCAGACTTGGACTCAGTTACAGCTATCTGAGGCTCAGAAGTTTGCAAAAAATGTTGCATGCTACTCAAATTATTGAAAAGCATAGAAACAGGACCACAGAACCAAGCAGGTTGGCAGAGACCTCCAAGCTCAGCCAGTCCAACCTGACACCCAGCCCTAGCCAATCAACCAGACCATGGCACTAAGTGCCCCAGCCAGGCTTGGCTTCAACACCTCCAGAGACAGTGACTCCACCACCTCCCTGGGCAGCCCATTCCAATGCCAATCACTCTCTCTGCCAACAACTTCCTCCTAACATCCAGCCTAGACCTGCCCTGGCACAGCTTGAGACTGTGTCCCCTTCTTCTGCTGCTGGTTGCCTGGGAGAATCATAGAATCAGACAGGGTTGGAAGAGACCACAAGGATCAGCCAATTCCAACCCCTCTGCTGTGGACAGGGACACTCCACACTAGGTCAGGCTGTCCAGAGCCTCATTCAGTGCTCCAGGACAGTAGCACTTTGCTAGGAGTCAGACACAAGAGTATCAGTGACACAGCAATAGGAGCTGGGAGCTGGGAGCCTTGCAGTGCTTGGGGCTTGTGCTGTTTGGAGCTGCTTTCAGCTTGTGTTGTCTTTGATCCTAGGCAGCTGAAGCATTTCTGCTGTGGATCATCACAGAATCATAAAGTTAGCTGTGTTGGAAAAGACCTCCAGGATCACCGAGTCCAACCTAGCACCTAACACCTTCCAATTAACTAACCCATGGCACTAAGTGCCTCATGCAGCCTCCTCTTAAACACCTCCAGGGATGGGGACTCCACCACCTCCCTGGGCAGCCCATTCCAATGCCAATCACTCTTGCTGGGAAGATCTTCCTCCTAACCTCCAGCCTGAACCTGCCCTGGCAAATCCTGTGTCATCTCTTATTGCCCTTCCTGGCTCTTTCCAAGCAGTTTTATATGGCCCTTTGAATTCTTGTCTCATGACTCATCTGTGGCTATGGCATCCCTCCACGAGGACACCCACATGGCTCAGCTTGCTCCTTTGCTGAGTGCTCTCAATCTAAACCATACCACAGAGATGTTTCTCTCAAGCCTTACACAATCTGTGCTTGATGAGCACAGCTATTTTTAGCAGCCTGCTCAGATCCAGGGTAGATGTTGTGGAATAAGCTCCTCAGGCAGAAGAAAGAGACCAGAAAGGCAAAAGCAGGTAGAGAATAACTCTAGAGAAAAGGAGGCTGCCTGAAAGGTGGCTGCAGTGAGGTGGGATTGGTCTCTTCTCCCTGGTGACAAGAGATAGAGAAGAAATCATACAGTCATAGAATGGTTTAAGATGGAAGAGACCTCAAAGCTCAGCCAGTTCCAACCCCCCTGCCATAGACAGGGACACCTCCCATTGGAACAGGTCACTCAAGACCTCATCCAACCTGGCCTTGAACACCTCCAGGGAGGTTGTGGGGCACAGAATCACCCAATCTTTGATCACATTGGGTGCTTCTGTGCTCCACAACCTCCCTGGGCAACCTGTGCCAGTGTCTCACCACCNACTCCAACGTCTCCCTGAGCCTCCTCTTCTGCAGGCTGCACACCCCCAGCTCCCTCAGCCTCTCCTCACAGGGCTGTGTTTCAGGCCCTTCTCTGGACACCTTCCAGCACCTCAACATCTCTCTTGAATTCAGGAGCCCAGGTGTGTGCTGAGCAGTGCTGAGCACAGGGGCAGAAGAACCTCCCTTGTCCTGCTGCCCACACTGCTCCTGAGCCAGCCCAGGATGCCATTGGCTCTGCTGCCCACCTGGGCACTGCTGCCTCATCTTCAGCTACTCTCTATCAGCACCCCCAGGTCCCTCTCTGCCTGGCTGCTCTCAGCCACTCTGTCCCCAGCCTGCAGTGCTGCCTGGGGTTGTGCTCACCTCCATTTCTCTTGAAGCTATGACTTTTACTGCATCATCTGTTTGCTTTTGAGGTGTAGGAGAAGCCTAACAGAGTCTGGCGAGTCGGTGATAAGCCCTGGCAGTGCTTTCACAGTGCTCTGGTTAATCTTTACCTGTACTATAGGAACTATTTCAATCATTGCCCATGCCCTGGCCACAATCCTTGCTGCCAGTCACAGAGCACCGTGTGCTAGACGTGGGTTGAGAGGTTTTCTGACCCACACAGCAACAGCTCTCACAGCAAGGTCAGACTCTTAGGGAAGCTCCTTCTGCAGTGCGCGGTTTTGCCTGGGCTGGTTGGAAATGGCAGGTGTCAGCAGCTGCATGAAGTACTCCATGTTCATCTTCAACTTCATCTTCTGGGTGAGTTGCACTTCAAATTGTTATCAGGGGGAGCAGGGAGTGTGTTCAGCGTGATTTGAATGCTGTAGTTGGAGGCATTGTAAAGGAAAAGGGGTAGAAGTGGAGCCAGAGGATGAGTCTAAATCAGGGAGAGGGTAATGAGGGTTCAGGGTCTTAAGGGGGCTACAAGAAAGCTGAAGAGGGACTTTTTAGGCTGTCAGGGAGTGATAGGAATGGGGGGAATGGAACAAAGCTGGAAATGGGAAGATTCAGATTGGATGTTAGGAAGAGGTCGTTCAGCATGAGGGTGGTGAGAGCCTGGAACAGGTTGCCCAGGGAGGTGGTGGAAGCCTCATCCCTGGAGGTGTCATAGAATCAACCAGGTTGGAAGAGACCTCCAAGCTCATCCAGTCCAACCTGGCACCCAGCCCTATCCAGTCAACCAGACCATGGCACTAAGTGTTTAAGGTGTTTAAGGCCAGGCTGGATGAGGCTGTGGACAGCCTGATCTGGTGTGAGGTGTCCCTGGGCATGGCAGGGGGGTTGGAACTGGCTGATCCTTGTGGTCCTTTCCAACCCTAACTGATTCTATGTTCAACTTTTGCCCTTGCCTTTGTCTTTGTCCTTCAAAATAGCTTTCCCTGTGCACTCAAAAGTAGAACTGCCATGAGTTTGTTTGCCTGCTCCTACCATGCCACTCATGTCAAGGGACATCAGTCAGAAGATAAGAGACTCTCAACTCACAATGCATTGCTCTCTTGCTTTTATTGTCTGCTACTTGCATTCAAACAGCATAATCTTGAAGGTACAGAAGAGTCCCTTGTAATTTTGACCTCATAATTGATAAATGGCTTTGGTAGCTTTCTTTGTGGTCTCTTCCTTTACATTCAGTGCCATGGTTAGTTTCTGGTGGTGGAGAGTAAATGTTTGTAAAATGGTATGGGCTGGCAGACAGCTTCAGCCCAAGGCAGTAGGAAGGTTTCTGGATGCTGCTTGAAGCACCACAGAACCTTAGAGCTTGGAAGGGACCTCCAGAGGTCATCCAGTCCAACCCCCCTGCCAAAGCAGCATCACTCAGGGCAGTCCACACAGGAATGCATCCAGGTGGGGTTGGAAAGGCTCCAGAGAAGGAGACTCCACAACCTGTCTGGGCAGCCTGCTCCAGGGCTCTGCCACCCTCACGACGAAGAAGTTCCTCCTCATGTGGAGCTGAAACCTTCTCTGTTCCAGTTTGTGTCCATTGCTCCTTGGCTTATTGCTGTGCACCACCCAAAAGAGCTTGGCCCCCTCCACTTGACCCCCAGCCCTCAGCTATTGAGAGACATTGCTCAGATCCCCTCTCAGCCTTCTCTTCTGCAGACTAAACAGCCCCAGGGCTCTCAGTCTCTCTCCAGAGGGGAGATGCTCAAGTCCCCCACTCATCCTCATGGCTCTCTGCTGGACTCTTTCCAGTTTTATCATTGTACCAAGCAGAAATTCCCATGGCAAACTTCTCTTATCCTCTGTCCACATCCCACTGTGCAAAAAGCTCCAGGATGAGTCAGCTTTTCCAGCCCTGGCTGACTAACACAGGGAGTCATCTGCTGTGGGGCCTTGGTCCCAGCCTGCCCACGAGACACACCTCACAACCTCGTGGAGGAAGAAGGAGACTCAAAGTTAGGAAAGGCACAGAGGGGAAGGAGAACAGAAGCATCACAAACCAAACTGCCCTGGGAAGTGTCAAAGGGCAAGATCATAGTCACAGGATTATAGAATGGTCTGGATTGGAAGACACTTCCCCAGCTCATCCAGTCCAGTCCCTGCAGTCAGCAAGGACATCCTCCACTAGAGCAGGTTGCCCATAGCCCAGTGGAGCCTCACCTTGAATATCTCCAAGGATGGGACCTCCATTACCTCCTTGTGCAACCTGTTCCAGTGTTCCAATACCTTCATGGTATAGAACTTCCTCTCAATGTCCAACCTGAATCTCCTCTTCCCCATAGGTAGTTATAGACATTGCTCAGATCCCCTCTCAGCTTTCTCTCCCCGAGAATAAACAGCCCCAGGGCTCTCAGTCTCTCTCCAGAGGGGAGATGCTCAAGTCCCCCACTCATCTTTGCGACTCTCTCCAGCAGGTCTCTGTCTCTCCTGAACTGGGGAGTCCAAAACTGGGCACAGTATTGCAGCTGTGGTCTCAGCAGGGCAGAGTAGAGGGGCAGAAGAACCTCCCAGACCTGCTGGCTACACTTTTCCTGGTGCACCCCAGAATCCCCTCGGCTTTTTTGGCCACAAGGGCACATTTCTCTCCCATGGATACCTCCTTGCCCACCAGCACTCCAAAGTCTTTCTCTGTGGAGCTTCTCTCCCTCTCCTGTGGTCTCAGCAGGGCAGAGCAGAGGGGGGAGAAGAAGCTCCCTGTTCACATTTCTCTGTTTGTCACATCTCAGCTGCCTTGCCAGAAGCAAAAGCTCAGGACAGGTTTGAGTTACAGAAGAGTTCTCTCAGGGTTCAACCTCACTGTCAGCTTTCCCGACAGAGATGTGTCAGGTTCACCAGAGGTTCTCTGAAACCAGGAAGGGAACTGCTGGCCACATTGTGGGGCTCTGCCTCAAGGCAGGTTTCTTTATTTCCCAAGTGAAAAGGTGATCCCATTCCAAGCTCACCACAAACAGTGGCCTGGATAATTTGTGGCTAGCCAAAATGAGAGGAATTAGCAAAATTCTTTCATTGCTTTGTGGACCTCACAAAGAAATTCCTAACAGGCCAGACATGGTTTGGTCTGCATCCATCCCCCTTCTTCCTCCCCCTCTTGTCAAGGCAGATTGATGATATTTGACATCTCTGTTGAAACTATTCCGTGGTAGTGCTTAGAGTCTGTAAGTTTCTGACTTGGAGTTCCTGACCCTCAGGAGGTTTTTTTCCTGTTCACTTTCCTTGGCATTTGCAGTACAGAACAGAGGCAAATGTCTAAGGATGGCATCAGGGAAGCTCCAAACTGCTTCTGGAATAAGACTGAATAGAATCATAGAATCAAGCAGGTTGGAAGAGACCTCCAAGCTCATCCAATCCAACCTAGCACCCAGCCCTGGCCAACCAGACAATGGCACTAAATGCCTCATCCAGGCTTGGCTTGAACACCTCCAGGGATGGCGACTCCACCACCTCCCTGGGCAGCCCATTCCAATGCCAATCACTCTCTCTGCCAACAACTTCCTCCTAACATCCAGCCCAGACCTTCCCTGGCACAGTTTGAGGCTGTGTCCCCTTGTTCTGTCCCTAGCAGAAGACATCAACCCCACCTGGTTACAGCCTCCCTTCAGGTAGCTGCAGACAGCAATGAGCTCTGCCCTGAGCCTCCTCTTCTGCAGGCTGCACACCCCCAGCTCCCTCAGCCTCTCCTCACAGGGCTGTGCTCCAGGCCCCTCCCCAGCCTTGCTGCCCTTCTCTNGTTGTGGAGCACAGAAGCACCGAATGGGATCAAAGATCCCATTCGGTGCTTCTGTGCTCCACAACCTCCCTGGAGATGTTCAGGACCAGGCTGGATGAGGCTTTGAGTGATCTCTTCCAGTGGGAGGTGTCCCTGCCTATGGCAGGGGGTTGGAACTGGCTGATCCTTGAGGTCCCTTCCAACCTAAACCATTCTTTGGCTCTCTGATTCTATGATGTCAGCAATTTCTCACCGACTAGGTGGGATTCAGAGGCTTTTGGTGGGGAGCTCCAGTTCAATTTGATGCTGTGCCTGTCATCAACTGCCCAACCTTCCTGTCCAGGTTTTTAAATGGATTTAGGGAAGTTTAACTTCAAATGTGTGGTGCTCAGGCCTGAGTGCTGGCTCTGGGCCAGATTAAATAATCTGCTTAAGTCGTTGTGGCTCTTTGATGCTGAATATTAGGGTTTGGAATGGTCTCAGCCTTCATGGGAAGGTCATGACAACATTCCAGGGCAATTTATGGGCTATTAGTAACATAGAAGCATAGAAGCATAGAATGGTCTGGGTTGGATGGGACCTCCAAAGCTCATCCAGTCCAACTCCCTCTTCACTCAGCAGGGACATCCTCAACTAGATCAGGTTGCTCACAGCCCTGTCCATCTTCACCTTGAATATCTCCAGGGATGGGGTCTCAAGTATGGGATAACAGAGGAAGGCAATTCTAAAGGTCTATGGTCCTCTTTCTTTCCCACCAGTTGTCTCATCAGGCACAGTCCTTACACCTAATTAGCCTTTTAATTACTTGTCTCCAAAGCTTAATAAAGAGAAATCAGAGGTTAGGAAGAGAGTGACTGGCACATAGTGGAATGGTGCCTCAAGGATCCACAAACCAAGGGCACAGCTTAGTGATCAATTAAACACATCTGGACTTGGGGTTCAATTGTCCTGAATTTTACTGTGTCCAGTTCTGGGCTCCTCCATTGCAGAGAGATGTTGAGGTGCTGGAAGGTGTTTGGAGAAGGGCAGCAAGGCTGGGGAGGGGCCTGGAGCACAGCCCTGTGAGGAGAGGCTGAGGGAGCTGGGGGTGTGCAGCCTGCAGAAGAGGAGGCTCAGGGCAGAGCTCATTGCTGTCTGCAGCTGCCTGCAGGGAGGCTGTAGCCAGGTGGGGTTGGGCTCAGCTTGAGGCACCCAGGGAGAGAACAAGGGGACACAGCCTCAAGCTGTGCCAGGGCAGGTTCAGGCTGGATGTTAGGAGGAAGTTCTTCCCAGCAAGAGTGATTGGCACTGGAATGGGCTGCCCAGGGAGGTGGTGGAGTCCCCAGTCCTGGAAGTGTTTAAGAGGAGGCTGCATGAGGTACTTGTTGCCATGGGTTAGTTAATTAGAAGACACTGGCACAGGCTGCCCAGAGAGGTTGTGGAGTCTCCTTCTGTGGAACCTTTCCAGGCCTGTCTGGATGTGTTCCTGTGTGCCCTGAGCTAGATTGTATGGTCCTGCTCTGGCAGGGAGGTTGGACTGGATGATCTCTTTGGGTCCCTTCCAAGCCCTGCCATGCTGCGATGCTGTGATGCTGTGACTCTTGCAAGGATTAGAGGTGAGCAGATAGTGTTACACAGGCCCAGCAGAAGGCCTTTCTGTAGAACCTGCCTCTGATGGCTTCACCACAGAAGGGATGTCTCTAGATGTATGTCCTGCATCCCTCTGGAAGCATCACTCACACAAAGATGCCTTGTTAAACCTCACACCAGGAGCAATGTGCTTTGGCAACCTCCCTTATACACATCCAACAGCGATCTGTATCCCTCTCTCATCTGACAGAGCCTCTGTGTGCTTCCCAACCACATGGATAAATCATCAAGGAAATGAGGAGCCCTCTGAGGTAGACACATCAGGGATCTGGTGCAGGGCTGAAGGTTTAACTGCCCTTGTGAAGTTTCCTGGAGAGGAACCAACATTCCCTGCTCCAGCAATCCATGTGTCTTTTGCTTTGCCAAACAGATGATTCCAGACTCATTGTTGTTTTATTTTGGCCAGCCTCTGGTGCAAGTTGAAACTTTAAACTTGTGGACCTTTGTAAATGTCTTTGGTTTTGTTTTGTTCCCTGCTGCAGGTGTGTGGCTCCATCATTTTGGGAGTCTCCATATGGATACGTGTCAGCAAAAATGCTCAGCAGGTAACCGCATGCAGCGGCTCTGGAAGTGTGGGAGGTGTGGGGAGCTGCAGACTGCTTTTCCTTTCTCATCTTCCCTTCACAGAGCCATAGAATTGTCAGGGCTGGAAGGAACCTCAAGGATCAGCCAGTTCCAACCCCCCCTGCCCTAGGTAGGGACACTTTCTGCTAGAGCAGATTGCTCAGAGCCACATCCAGCATGGCCTTGAACGCCTCCAGGGATGAGGCTTCCACCACTTCCTTGGGCAACCTGTGCCAGTGTCAAAGCAGCATCACCCAGGGCAGTCCACACAGGAATGCATCCAGGTGGGGTTGGAAAGGCTCCAGAGAAGGAGGCTCCACAACCTCTCTGGGCAGCCTTCTCCAGGGCTCTGCCACCCTCACTCAAAAGAAGTTTCTCCTCCTGTGGAGCTGAAACCTTCTCTGTCCCAGTTTGTGTCCATTGCTCCTTGGCTTATTGCTGTGCACCACCCAAAAGAGCTTGGCCCCCTCCACTTGACCCCCAGCCCTCAGCTATTGAGAGACATTGCTCAGATCCCCTCTCAGCCTTCTCTTCTGCAGACTAAACAGCCCCAGGGCTCTCAGTCTCTCTCCAGAGGGGAGATGCTCAAGTCCCCCACTCACCCTCATGGCTCTCTGTTGGGCTCTCTCCAGCAGGTCCCTGCCTCTCTTGAACTGGGGGAGCCCAGAAACTAATGGATGGATGAAGAGTAGGCACCAAAACTGAAGGCATTTTCTCCCAGGTTGGGCTCCTGGCAGGCAAAGTTCCCATTCCAAACCCATGGCTGTTTTTTGCCCCAGTAATAACTGCGCAGCCCATAGGGCTCTGGCTGTAGATGAAGAGAGCTTTCTAGGAACACAGGAGAGGTCACTCAGGCCAGCTTGGAAGGGGAAAGAACAACACATTCCTCAAAGTAGGCTTGTCCATATAGCTTTGCACTTTCCATCAGCAGATAAATATGACAACTTCCAGACATTTTTGCTAATCTTGGCACCAACCACGCTGGAAAAATATCCTTTGAAGGTTGTTTTTTGTCTCTGGTTTGGCCTTTGGCTTGACTCAATCCTTTGGGAACAGAATAATGTGATATGTAATAGTGCTGGGGTACAGGCACTGGGGAGGTGCAGGCCCACACAGCTAACTACAGGCATCAGCTCGGGGGGCAACGTTAGAGAGCAGGCCTGGGAGAGGGCAAGGGAGAGAGGGGGGAAGGGAGGGAGGGAGGGAGGGAGGGAAGAAGGAAGGAAGGGAAG
>WAAF01001566.1:50919-65362 GCA_013400475.1 Tricholaema leucomelas
CCTTCTCCTCTCCAGGCTGCAGAGCCCCAACTCTCTCAGCCTGTGCTCAGAGCAGAGCTGCTGCAGCCCTCTCAGCATCTTGGTGGCCTCATCTAAACTCGCTCCAGTAGTTCCATGTCCTTCCTAAAACATGATGAGTGACCTCACCAGCAAGAAAAGGGGCTCCAGAGAGCATATCACCAGCTTTTTTTTCCTGTTCTGCCATCCCCAAATCACAGATCACAGAATGTCAGGGGCTGGAAAGGACTTCCAAAGCTCACCCAGTCCAACCCCCCTGCCAGAGCAGGATCACCTCGAGCAGCTCAGGCAGGAAAGCATCCAGGCAGGTATTGAATATCTCCAGAGGTGGAGATTGCACAGCCTGGGCAGCCTGTTCCAGAGTTCTGTTACCTTCACAGGGGAAACATTTTCCTCCTGTTTCCATGGGATCTCCTATGCCTCAGCTTCCCTTGACCTTTGTCCTTGCCAAAGTTCCTTCCACATGTACCTAACCATTTGATTTCATAGATTCCCACTTGGTCCCATTGCTGTTCTTTCTAGAACACCCTCCCTGTCCTCCTGCCCACACTCCTCACCTACACACTGCCCATCATGACACTGCTCTGGTGCACCTCTTGTTTTGGTGGCTGTCTGAGCAGGCTCTGTCTCAAACATCCTCTTTCCTCAATGTCACACAAGGAAGAACAAGAGCAGCTCTGGCTGGAACTTCAGTTCATTCTATCTATGTGGTTGTTCAATCAGATGAAAGGGGAATGATCACTCAGAAGATATCTTGGTCAGAAGTGCTACAGTTTTATCCCTCTTTCTGTTTTCTTTCTAGTTTTTTATTGGACTGCTTCTAATCCTGATCCTTCAGGTCGCAGGAGGTGTTTTAGGAGCAGTGAACAGATCCCAGGTACAGTATTATCTGTAATTTAATTGGTATCACAGGCTCACAGGACACCAGAGGCTTGAAGGGACCTCTGGAGAGCTTCCAGTCAACTCCCCTGCCACAGCAGGAGCAGGGAATCCAGCACAGGTCACACAAGAACACATCCAGACAGGGCTGGAAAGGCTCCAGAGAAGACTCCACAACCTCTCTGGGCAGCCTGTGCCAGGCTCTCTCACCCTTACACTCAAGCTCATGCTGAGCTGGAACTTGCTGTGCTGCAGTTCCCATCCCTTGCCTCTTGTCCTGTGGCAGGGCACAAGTGAGCAGAGGCTGTCCCTGCCCCTTCCTTCCTGACCCCCAGCCCTCAGCTCTTGACAGACATTGCTCAGATCCCCTCTCAGCCTTCTCCTCTGCAGACCAAGCAGCCCCAGGGCTCTCAGCCTCTCCTCCTCAGGCAGTGCTGCAGTCCCTTCAGCATCCTTGTAGCTGTCCCTTGGACTCTTCCCAGTAGATCCCTGTCCCTCCTGACCTGGGGAGCCCAGAAGTGGATGTGACATTCCAGGTGTGGCCTCACTAGTGCAGAGTAGAGGGGGAGGAGAAGCTCCCTTGCTCTGCTGGACAAACTCCAGAGTTTTGTCTCCACCCTGGAATCTGATAACTTTGTTTGGACTTTCAGATTGAAACATCCCTTAACCAGACTCTCATGGACAGTGTGGACAAGTTGCAAAGCTCTACAGAAGAATTTAAAGTGTTTCAAGAGAAGTTCCAGAAGTTTGAGGAAATGGTAATTAAAATGCAAGCAAAAGGCTGCTGCTGCCTGCTCCATCTCTAGCAGTGGATGTGCCTCATTTATTGCTATTCTGCCCCAGACAGGGATTTCATTCCCTGGGAATGGGGAAGGGTCTGACTGAAACACAGGCTAAAATACTGCCAAGCTCTCCTGGTATGAGTTTGACCTTCTGGGATGACTTCTTTGTGTGGCAGAGTTGATGTGAGCCACGGAGCAAGGGCAGGCAGCATGCAGGTGAGACTGGCAGTGAGCTGAACTCTGCCAGGAGAAGGCTGCCTGCTGCTTTGTCACAGCTTTCCCAGAGACCTTCACTCTATCCCAGTTAAGAACTATCCAGAAGAGGCTTTTTTCCCCTAACAAGTGATGACTTTGATGGGTAGGCTTAAGGATTCCTATGCTTTTAAAAGCTGCTGGTGTGAAATGGGAGGAGAACTACCCAGAAGGGGGTTTTTAGCCCCTAACAGGTGATGACTTTGATGGGTAGGGTTAAAGATACCTGTACTTACAAAAGCTGCTGGTGTGAAATGAAAGGAGAGCTACCCAGAAGAGGGTTTTTCCCCCTAACAGGTGATGACTTTGATGGGTAGGGTTAAAGATTCTTATAAAAGCTGCTGGTGTGAAATAAGAGGAAGAATCACAGCATTAATTAAGTTGGAAAAGACCTTCAAGCTCACTGAGTCCAACCTATCACCCAGCACCTTCTGACCAACTAAACCATGGCACCAAGTGCCTCATCCAGCCTCTTTTTAAACACCTCCAGGGGTGGTGACTCCACTACCTCCTCGGGCAGCCCATTCCAATGGCCAATGGCAAGGAACAACATTTGAGTGACTCACATCACTTCCACTTCTCCTTCCCTGTTGTACCTCCAACCCTGTCCTCTGCTTCTGATGCATTTTACTGATTCTGATGTGATAAGCAGCTCCAGGTGGAGGTGACTGAAGGGTGAGCAAACCCACATAATTCCTGGTTTCATTTATAAGCAGAGCAGGATGAGTTTATGGTGTCCTTTGTTGTGGCTTCTGCTTTCATACAAAATCATGTGAGCTTTGCCAGCTGCTTTTTAAAAGAGGGAAGACCTCCAACCCACCTCTGCACCCCTGGCTGGACCAAAGTGGAGCACCAAATGAACCTGCACCTGATACAAGTTTAAGCACCCCCAAATGCAGCCCTGCCATGTTTGGTGTATTGCAAGGACTGAGCATCACTCAAAGCTGGTTGTTTCTCTAGGGCTCAGACTTCTGTGTGCCTGACTTTGACAGCAGCAGCCTGGCTTTTAGAGATGTGAGATGTGAGATGTTACTGGAACTGTTGCTTATCTTCAAGTGTGAGCAGGAGGAAGAAGATGTGATCCTCCAAAATTAGCCTAGCCAGCACTGCTCCATGGTCCAGCTCTGGCACTGGCAAGAATTAGTTTTAGAGTGTTTTACTGAGCATTTCATACTGAAACTCTGCTCTTTATTCCTGCTTTGTTGGGCTTTGAGGTCTGTTTTTGCTTTCAAAGGAAACTTTTGCACTTAGCAGTCTTCAGCTGGCATGGAAATGTAAAGGGTGCTTGAGACAGACCAATTTGTGACAACTTTCATAAGGGAAAAAAAGAGGAAAGGAAATTTCTGCTCCATTGATCTTCTCATTTCTCTCACCTGTTCTTCTTGAGCTGCACATCACCACTTCCCCCCTCATCTCCTATCTCTTCCTTCCTTGCAGAACCAGTGCTGTGGTTTGCTGAATGGACCTGCAGACTGGGGCAAAAACTTTGATGTCCCTCTTGGAGCCAATAAAATCTGTCAGTGTGAAGTAGAGAAGCCATCAACAGACCTCTGCACCTATTTTCAAGGCAGACTCATATATAAAATGGTAAGAAAACCCAGAATGTTCCACTCTTCTTCCCCCAAAAGAGGTTTTAAGCCATGGTTGGTTTTGGGAACTGGCATAGTCATCAATCTTCTGTCTTTCCAGAAAGGCAAAGTTTTGTCTTCTTTTTGTTAGTCAGAACTGTCCTGTGCCATCTGCTCTGAAATTGCTGTGCACAGATGGAATGTGCTGCTGCTTCCTCTGCCTGGGGGACTTGGGTTCAGCTGTGCACTGCAGGACACTGGATGGTTACTAAATCATAGAATCACAGAATGTTAGAGGTTGGAAGGAACCTCCAGAGATGATCCAGTCCAACCCCCCTGCCAAAGCAGCATCACCCAGGGCAGTCCACACAGGAATGCATCCAGGTGGGGTTGGAAAGGCTCCAGAGAAGGAGACTCCACAACCTCTCTGGGCAGCCTGCTCCAGGGCTCTGGCACCCTCACTTGATTTAAGTTTCTCCTCCTGAAGAGCTGAAACCTTCTCTGTTCCAGTTTGTATTCATTGCTCCTTGGCTTATTGCTGTGCACCACCCAAAGGAGCTTGGCCCCCTCCACTTGACCCCCAGCCCTCAGCTATTGATAGACATTGCTCAGATCTCAGCCTTCCCTTCTGCACACTACACAGCCCCATGGCTCTCAGTCTCTCTCCAGAGGGGAGATGCTCAAGTCCCCCACTCATCTCTTGTGTCCAGAGAAGGGCCATGATGATGAGCAGAGGGCTGGAGCTGCTCTGCTGTGAGGAGAAACTGAGGGAGTTGGAGCTGTTCAGTTTGGAGAGGACTTAATTGTGATCTTTCAGTATCTGCAGGGTTTACAAAGAAGCCAGGGAAGGACTTTTTAGGCTGTCAGGGAGTGATAGGCCTGGGAGGAATGGAACAAAGCTGGAAATGGGGAGATTCAGCCTGGATGTTATGAAAAAGTTCTTCACCATGAGGGTGATGAGAACCTGGAAGGGGTTGCCCATAGAGGTGGTGGAAGCCTCATCCTTGGAGATGTTTAAGGCCAGGCTGGATGAAGCTCTGGACAGCCTGGTCCAGTGTGAGGTGTCCCTGGCCATGGCAGGGAGGTTGGAACTGGATGAGCCTTGTGGTCCCTTCCAACTCTGATTGATTTTATGATTCTAATAAACTTAGGATAATATTGCTTCCCTCTAATTAATGCTTCTGTCTTCTTCTCTCTCAGACTCGTGGGGATCTGATTATCAAATACCTTAAATTAATGCTTTTGTCTTCTTCTCTCTCAGACTTGTGGGGATGTGATTATCAACTACCTTAAAAGCCATCTGCTCATCATCATGGGGATTGCCTTTGGACTGGCTGTCATCGAGGTACCAGTACACAGCATTAAGCCATGCAGTAGCTGACAAGCAGTATGTTCCACCCAGGAATACTCTGGGAATGGGAATGAAACACCTGGAGTGTTCTATTAACAGGCCAGGGAAAACCACCTCTCACCTTAGCTGTAATCTTGCTGTTAGTTCATATAAACAGTGTGGAGCTGAGCTGTAAGCTCCAGGTGGGCTCAGACCACCCTGATGTCACTGTTCATGGATCATGGGGGACTGCTCCTGCAAAGCTTTAACAGCCTTGGAGCCAAACTGTGCCTTAAGAGCCAGCCCCGTGGGCAGGGTGGGTGTGCAGATACAAGGTGGAAGAGCTGCTCAGAAATTTCTCCCCTATTGTGCTCCTTTGCTTGAGAAAAAGTCACAGGCTCACAGGATGTCAGGGGTTGGAAGGGACCTCTGGAGAGCTTCCAGTCCAACCCCCCTGCCACAGCAGGAGCAGAGAATCCAGCACAGGTCACACAGGAACACATCCAGACAGGGCTGGAAAGGCTCCAGAGAAGGAGACTCCACAACCTCTCTGGGCAGCCTGTGCCAGGCTCTCTCCCCCTTACACTCAAGAAGTTCTTCCTCATGCTGAGGTGGAACTTGCTGTGCTGCAGCTTCCATCCCTTGCCCCTTGTCCTATGGCAGGGCACAAGTGAGCAGAGGCTGTCCCTGTCCCTTCCTTCCTGACCCCCAGCCCTCAGCTCTTGACAGACATTGCTCAGATCCCCTCTCAGCCTTCTCCTCTGCAGCCTAAGCAGCCCCAGGGCTCTCAGCCTCTCCTCCTCAGGCAGTGCTGCAGTCCCTTCAGCATCCTTGTAGCCCTCCCTTGGACTCTCTCCAGCAGATCCCTGTCCCTCCTGAACTAGGGAGCCCAGAATTTGATGCAACATTCCAGGTATGGTCTCACTAGACCAGAGTAGAGGGGGAGGAGAAGCTCCCTCACTCTGCTGGACACACTCTTCTTAATGGCCTCCAGCAGCCCATTGTCCTTCTTGGCCCCCAGAGCACATTGCTGCCACTTGTCACCTCAGAAGGAAATGCAACCTCTAAATGGCATATTCTGATCACAGAGAAGTTTTTGGTACCAAACAATTATTTTGAGGGATAGTTTAGCCATCAGGAGGGTGCATGAGTGTAGCTGAGCACACACCTCTGTGGCTCCTTATACTGTGTATAAAGCCCAGCAGAGTGTGGCACCTCTTGATTTTAATTGCTCCATCCTACACTGAAGGATGAAGGAATTAAAATCAAGAGATCCTCTCTCTGCTGGGAGATTCTGCAAGAATCTTTCTCTGGAGAGAGGAAGAAAAGCAGTGAGGTTATCCAGTGAGCTACTTGATGAATGAGAGACTTTGAGTAGGAGAAAATGACCAAGAGACAGAGAATTTCATTGTGGTGCTTTCTTCAGTCTTTCTTCTTTCTTTGCTCTGTTCCTTTGTGGTTTCTCTCCTCCTCCTGCCTGCTGCCAAGAGATGTTTGAGGGAAACACAGAATTGACAAAGATTGTTGTGCAGGGTCCAGTCTGTTATTGCAAGTGAGAACTTCTGAACATCCTTGGCAGAGGATTGCTCCTCGTGGTAGAGGAGTGGGCAACAGCCCCAACCCAAAAATACACTTCCAGGAAAAGAACAGCAAGTGGGGAAGAGTCACACAGCTGCAGCACTGGGAGAGGACAGGCCATGGATGGCTTCCTCTGCACGAGCTTCATCTTCACAGAATCACAGCAACATGCAGGTTGGCAAAGGTCTCTTCCAACCCTGATGATACTGTGATACTGTGAAAGCCCCTCAGGAGGTGGTGACCGAGTCCAGAGCTGTGTCTGTGCACTTCTGTGCACCCACTGGCACCTCTGAAGGGCTCTTGGTTCAGCTGAGCTGGCAGATTAACTCATTCTCAGATTTTAAAAGCATCTTTGAGTTGCTTGCATGCACATGTAGAAGTCTCCAGCTTGTAACTGGAAGCCAGGGTAAGCATTTTGGTGTGTCTGAACTCACTGCCCCTGTGTCACTGCTCTGATGTGTCTGAATTCACTGCCCCTGTGAAATGAGACAAGGGCAGAATCAGAGAATCCCCCAAACATCCAGCCAGGAGCACCAAGTCCAACCTAGAACCCTGCTCTACAAGATTCACCTTAAACCATAGCCCCAAGCACCACAGCCAAACCACCCTGAAACACAGCCAGGCTTGGGGACTCCACCACCTCCCTGGGCAGCTCATTCCACTCCCTGACCACTCTCTCCAGGAGAAACTTTGTCCAGTCTAAACCTCCCCAGCCTCAGCCTGAGGCCATTCCCCCTTGTTCTGTCTCCAACTCCCTGTGAGCAGAGCCCAGCAGCATCCTCTCCACAATGTCCCTTCGGGCAGCTGTAGACAGCCATGAGGTCTTGATGTTACTTGAGACACTGTATGTGGGGGGTCAGGTCTCTTGCCTCCATGTAAGCTTTGGGAGGGGGGAAATAGGTGAAACACTCCAATATTAAAAGGCCTTAATAATATGAGTGTAAAATTGCATCTGTACCCTGGAGGTGAGTTATAAGTCACTTTGCTCTAGTTACTGCCTTTACATGAGGTGTTCATTGGGCATCACTTCTGCCTGCACTCCAGCTGGCATTAGCTGTGCTGGCTGCCTCTCCCACCTCCCAGAGGTTTAGAAAAGCTGTCACAAGCTCACAGGATGTTAGGGGTTGGAAGGGACCTCTGGAGAGCTTCCAGTCCAACCCCCCTGCCACAGCAGGAGCAGAGAATCCAGCACAGGTCACACAGGAACACATCCAGACAGGGCTGGAAAGGCTCCAGAGAAGGAGACTCCACAACCTCTCTGGGCAGCCTGTGCCAGGCTCTCTCACCCTTACACTCAAGGAGTTCTTCCTCCTGCTGAGCTGGAACTTGCTGTGCTGCAGTTTCCATCCTTTGCCCCTTGTCCTATCCCAGGAGAGGTGTCCTGCCTGGTGGATTTAGCCTGCATGTAAACCCCAGCCGCCTGTGCACGGAGCATTCCCGCTCTGCGTTGGTTGTGTCCTGGGATTTCCAGGGCTGCCAACTAACACCAGAAATGTCTTTGTTTTCCAGATTCTTGGTTTGGGGTTTTCTATGAGCCTCTACTGCCAGATCCAGAGAAAATGAAACCACTCAAGTGTCAGATGGATGTCAGCAGCCAAATCAAAACCTTCGCAGACAGGAGGATCTTTGGCTTGGCGTCTCTGGATAAACAGATGCATATTGCAGGCAGCTGCTCCCATGCCAAGAGCAGCCCTCAGGCACATAGATGACCTCCTTGTAATTCATAAGGTTTAATGCCACAGATGCCAGTTTTCTCTCGCAATAAACCTCTTTGTTTGTGTTTCTGAGGAGCTGACTTCGTCTGCGGGCAGCGTCTGAGCCGTGTCGAGGTTCTGAGCTGGCCGCGCAGCGTCAGCGCAGGGCTGCCTGCACCGGCCCCTGGCAGCAGGCATCCTCGGCAGCTGCGGAACCTCTTCAGTGACTGAGGAGCACAGGGAACCACATGCCCCGGGGGCAGCTTTGATTGTGGGGCAGGGTGTTTGCCTTCTGAGAGTCACAGGTCAGCCTGGCACTTGATAGGGAATAGAATCATAGAATAGCATCATAGAATCATAGAATCAAGCCCTCCTCTAGCTTTGATCCATTCCCCCTACTCCTATCACTACCTGACACCCTCAAAAGTCCCTCCCCAGCTTTCTTGTAGCCCCCTTCAGATACTGCAAGGCCACAATAAGGTCACCTCAGAGCCTTCTCCTCTCCAGACTGCACAGCTCCAGCTCTCTCAGCCTGTCTTCACAGCAGAGCAGCTCCAGCCCTCTGCACATCCTCATGGCCCTCCTCTGGACACCTTCCAGCACCTCCAGATCTTTGTTGTAATAGTGGCTCCAGAACTGGTCACAGCACTCCAGGTGGGGTCTCACCAGAGCAGTGTAGAGGACAATCACCTCCCTCACTTCTCTTGATGCAGCCTTGGTTGGCTCTCTGTGCTGCAAGAGCACACTGGCAGCTCATACTGAGCGTTTCAGCCACCAGCACCTCCAAGTCCTTTTCTTCACCCCCTGCCAAGTGTGAGCTCTCTGGCTGGACTCCCAGAGAGCAGAAAGGAGGGCAGCTAGGATTTAAGCCACCTGATCCTAAAGCAGATCTCCAGCAGGGTCAGACCAATCATTTGCATTGTAGATAGGTGAAGTGAACGAATCCCATCCCATTGAGTTTGTTAAAGCAGTGATCAGCCAAGACTATTCCACCAGTACAATGTTCCATGAGGATGAATTGATTACTCATTGACTCACTGGCTTTTTTCTTCTGCTCAGTCATAATCCTGCCTGCTAGTAAAGGAGCCCTGTTTACTCCCTGGGCTGGTAGGATGAAATGTGCCCAGCACTGTCCAGTTCTGGGCTTCTCAATTGCAGAGAGATGTTGAGGTGCTGGAAGGTGTTTGGAGAAGGGCAGCAAGGCTGGGGAGGGGCCTGGAGCACAGCCCTGTGAGGAGAGGCTGAGGGAGCTGGGGGTGTGCAGCCTGCAGAAGAGGAGGCTCAGGGCAGAGCTCATTGCTGTCTACAACTACCTGAAGGGAGGCTGTAGCCAGGTNACAGTGCAAGAACAGATCCCAGCACCACCTCTCTGTGGGATCCTCTTGGTGTTCTGCTTAGAGAACACTTTCAGTTAGGAGCTGACTCAAAATAACAACGAGGCATTTTTTTTTCTTCTTCCTGAGCCCATATCCACCTTTTAATCATGATGTCTGGAATTCCTGAGCTGGAATTTGGCAATAAATCCTTGATAGAACAATAAAACCACGAGGGCTCTCTTTTGTGGGGTGTTAGGGAAGGTGGGCTGTATTTTTTTTTGTTCACAACACCCTTATCCAAATTTATGTTCAGTTTTTCTCCTTTCAGTGCTACTCAATAAACTCAAGCATGCAGAGGAAAGACCTCAGTGCTTTGGAATAGCAGGAGGAGAAAAAAACATAGAGCATCAGAGCCTTGAACAGTGCAAGAAAGCAGTGGTAGAGACCAAGGGGAAGACAATGCAGCCCTGGCTTTGCTAGGGAAGTCAAATGTCAGCTTAAAGTCACAGGATGTTAGGGGTTGGAAGGGACCTCTGGAGACCTCTCCTCACAGGGCTGTGCTCCAGGCCCCTCCCCAGCCTTGCTGCCCTTCTCTGGACACCTTCCAGCACCTCAACATCTCTCTTGAATTGAGGGGCCCAGAACTGGACACAGCACTCCAGGGGTGGCCTGAGCAGTGCTGAGCACAGGGGCAGAAGAACCTCCCTTGTCCTGCTGCCCACACTGCTCCTGAGCCAGCCCAGGATGCCATTGGCTCTGCTGCCCACCTGGGCACATGCCCTGCCTGTCGTGTTTAAAGCTACTTCAACCTTTTCTTCATGCAATACCAATCTACCCCAGACTCCTCTGCCTGTCAAGCCCTCTAAGAAGCCAATGCCACAAGTGAGGCTTGTCAGAGCAGAGCTGCACAGCCAAAGGCTACCCCAGAGGACAGCTCTGCCAGCTGTACAGCCCCTGGGGGTGACTGGAGACCAAGCCCAAGGAGCTGGCACTGCAGGCATTCCCTCTGGGCACTAAACATCTTCAGAGACATGATTAAGGGAGGCAGCAGAGTTTCTTTTGAAATGAAGATGCTGGATTATGGGTTCAAGTGATGAACTGGTGTTGCAGTCACAGAATTCAAAGCCAGTTCTTGTGGCTCTGCTGCAAGACCTCTCCTGCCTGCGTGTTCTAGCACTCAAGAACGCTTGGCTGATTTAGGCTGTGTTCAACCCCCAGCTGAGAGGTTTCTTGACTTTGGCTTATTTGGGTCAGTCACTCACAGAGCAAATGCCTAATGCTGTTTCAGGGTAGGACCAACACTGCCCCACATTCACCCCTGCAAAGGTTCAGGCTAGGGGAGCTGCTTGGGTAGTGATCCTCCAGGATGGAGCTGAGCTGTGTCTGCCCAGTGAAATCACAGAGGCACAGAAACATTCAGGCTGGAAAAGCCCCTCAGGATCACCATGTCCAACCAATCATAGAATCAGAGAATGGTTTAGGTTGGAAAGGACCTCAGAGATCATCCAGTTCCAACCCCAATATCCCTACTCTGCAAGGTGCACCCTAAACCATAGCCCCAAGCACCACAGACAAACCACCCTGAAACACATCCAGGCTTGGGGACTCCACCACCTCCCTGGGCAGCTCATTCCAGTGCCTGACCACTCTTGCCAGCAAAAAATAGCTCCCAATGTCCAGTCTAAACCTAACCAGTGGCAGTTTGATGCCACTCCCTCTTGTTCTATCACTCATGACCTGTGAGCAGAGCCCAGCAGCAGCCTCTTCACAAGATCCTTTCAGGTAGCTGCAGACAGCCATGAGGTCTGCCCTCAGCCTCCTCTGTTTCACACTACCCATCCCCAGCTCCCTCAGTCTCTCCTCATCACATTCATTCTCCAGGCCCTTCCCCAGCTTCCTTGCCCTCCTCTGCACTGCCTCCAGCACCTCCACAGCTCTCTTGTACTGAGGTGCCCAAAACTGAGCACTCAAGGTGTGGCATCACCAGCACTGAGTAGAAGGGGACTGTACTGTGAAGCCTGGGAAAGCCTCTGGGACCCCTGAACAGTGACCCAAGCTGTGCTAATGGACACATCAAGCGGTAGAAGAAGCTGCCAAGAAAACCAGGCAGAGCCAAACCTGCCCTCAGCCAGCTGCATAAAGCAGTCTGAAGGGATTCCAGCACATCAGCTCTTGACACTGAGGGGCTGTGATCTGGCTAACATCAGGAGGTTAATTAGTGGAGTGGGTTCCAGGGGTGTATTAAGAGGTCCATAGTTTCAGTAGCTTCACATCTGTTAGTAAATGAACAAAATACATATCTAGGCTGATTCAAACTCTGCTGCTGTGGTGTGCAGCTCTCCTTGAGTGACCTGTTCCAGTGGGAGGTGTCCCTGCCTACAGTGGGGGGTTAGAACTGGCTGAGCTTTGAGGTCTCTTCCAACCCAAACCATTCTCTGATTCTGTGATTCTATGAGGAGAGACTGAGGGATTTGGGGCTGTTCAGTCTGGAGAGGAGAAGGCTCCCAGGTGACCTTATGGTGGCCTTTCCACTCTCCTTGGAGCCTCCTCTTCTCCAGGCTGCACACCCCCAGCTCCCTCAGCCTGCCTTTGTAGCAGAGCTGCTCCAATCCCCTGAGCATTTTCATGTCCTCTGGACTTGCTCCACCAGCTCCATGTCCTTCCTGTACTGAGGGCTCCAGAGCTGGATGCAGCACTGCAGGTGAGGTCTCAGCAGAGCAGAGCAAAGTGGCAGAATCCCCTCTCTGATCTGCTGAGAACCTGACCTTATTGTGGCCTTTCAGTATCTTAAGGGGCTATAATAAAGCTGGGGAGGGACTTTTTAGGCTGCCAGGGAGTGATAGGACTGGGGGGAATGGAGCAAAGCTGGAAATGGGGAGATTCAGATAGGAAGAAGTTGTTCAGCATGAGGGTGGTGAGAGCCTGGCAGGGGTTGCCCAGGGAGGTGGTGGAAGCCTCATGCCTGGAGGTGTTTAAGGCCAGGCTGGATGAGGCTGTGGGCAGCCTGCTCTAGTGTGAGGTGTCCCTGGGCATGGCAGGGGGGTTGGAACTGGCTGCTCCTTGTGGTCCCTTCCAACCCTGACTGATTCTATGGTTCTGTGTTTCTTATCTAGAAAGGATGAGTCAGAGCAGTTAAAGCAGAGTTGATCTCTGGAGATTGGCTGCTCTGTTCCTATAGAGCAGTGTCTTGCTGAGGCTCCAGATGAATGCTTCACCTCACTGTAATACAAATGTTTCCTAGACTCTGTGTCATTCCCTTAATGAATTAAAGCAGCAGCTACCCTCTGAGCCATTAAATCTAACATTTCTCAACTTGACATTAACTTCTTTGATATTCTCTTTAATCCAGAACAGGAAAGAGCTTTCATAGGATTGATCCTTTGGGGAATGAGGAAGGAAATGAATGTACTTACTACTGTGCCTGTTAAAAAAATACCATCTCCATCATAGTGACTTCTGCTCAAAAATGTTGCTCCAGACCAGCTTTGACTAAAGCTGAAGTATCTCTGCCACTGATTAGCAGTACATTAAAACTTACACCTATTAGGAAGTGGAACTATAGAAATGAATGTTGGCTGTTCATCAGGGCTTCCACTAATTACTTCTGCTTCCTGCCTGGGCAGCTGTCTGCTTCTGTAGGAACTGTTCAAATCCTCAAGAAAAGCAGCAGCTGGGGAAAGTATTTACTAAAATAGATGTAGCAATGGCATGAACTGGAACAGGAATGACTCCAACCAAGTCATGCTCCAGCACTGTATTACTGTATAGGAAGCAAATTTCAATCACCAAAGGGATTTGGAGTGGACTGCCCTGGTGCTTGGGCTATTAGAATCATAGAATCAGGGTTGGAAGGGACCACAAGGATCAGCCAGTCCCAACCCCCANACCTGGCCACTTTCCAGCCAGGAGCTAGGAGAAAACCCTGGTCACGTAGAGGCAAAAGCAGTTGAAACCTGTTTCATACACTGCAGCAAGGTCTTGCTGATTAAAACCCCTTGGGCCTCCTCCAGCCTTGTCGTCATGTTGGCCAGGCAGCTGCTGTTCCACGCTAACCCCTGCAAAGGCAAAGATCTGAAAGCTCAGAGCTCATTTAACTGGAGAGTGCTTGTAAAAGGAGGTGTGGGGGGGGGAAGGGAATGCCATTTCTTTGTGCCTTGGAACTTTCCCAGCGTTACTGGGTTGGTTTTTCTTTCATTCCCATCACCTGAATCTGATAGGCAACATTCCCTGCAGACCCTCAATAAGAAATCTGGTACCCCCTTTGGCCTGTTTTTCCTCTACCATCTGGCCAGCAGGTACTGAGCTGCTCCTGCAGGGTGAGGCACCAGAGAGAAAAAAAGTCAGGTCTTTTTTAAAGCCACAATAAATTTCCCAAATGAGTTTGTGTGAAACGTTAAAAAGCAGAAGATAGAGGTTTAGGGTTACATTGCTTCTAATTTGAAGTGGGGAGGTGGAGGGGGGTGGGGTTGGGGATAAGTGGAGCCAGGTGGGGTTGCTTAGCCAATGGCTGCCTGGTCCAGCTTTTTGAACCTGTGAACATTACACCCGGATGCAGATGGAAATTGGAAGCAATAAATGATTATTACAGGGAGTTTATCATCCTGTAAGGCATGCACAGAAGATGAGCCACTCTCCAGGATGCTTTGAGAGTGTGCTGCTCAGGCATGCATCCAGACAGATGTGCAGGAGCAGGAATGTGCCATATATCAAGCCAGAGGAATGAGATCTCTTAATTCCACCCTGACAAGCAGAAGGATCTCTTAAGAAGAGAATAAAACCACAGAGAAGACTCTCCCCTTCTCAGCGTTCCTGCAGTTCCTGATGCAGCCAGGAAGAAAGGCACCTGGGGGTACTGGTAGAGAGGAGGCTGAGGCTGAGGCAGCAGTGTGCCCAGGTGGCCAAGAAGGCCAACAGCATCCTGGCCTGTATCAGGAGCAGTGTGGCCAGCAAGAGCAAGGAGGTTATTCTGCCCCTGTACTCAACACTGGTCAGGCCACACTTTGAGTGCTGTGTCCAGTTCTGGGCT
>WAAF01001566.1:65384-97503 GCA_013400475.1 Tricholaema leucomelas
CACTTAGTGCCATGGTCTGGTTGATTGCCCATTGCTGGGTGCTAGGTTGGCCTGGCTGAGCTTGGAGGTCTCCTCCAACCTGGTTGATTCTGTGAACAGAAATTGACCACATGTGTGATCTATGATGTCTCCTTGCTGGATGGGAGGAGCATCCCCCCATTTCCAGAGAGCTGTGAGCCCACAGCTGGGGGTGGGGGGTGGAACAAGCAGGCAGATGTTAAGAAAAGGGTCTCACAGCATCTCACCTGAGTTACAGGAGTAAGGCACAAAGGTAAGCCCAGCCAGTTAAGCAAGCACTTCCACTGGCCACTTCTGACTTAGAACTCTGTATTCTCATCGTGTTCGTAAAGCTACGTCTCAGGGCGAGGACTGCAAATAAAGCCAGAGTAGAAGTTACTCAATGGCTCCTCAGTTCAGGAGAGACAGGGACCTGCTGGAGAGAGTCCAGCAGAGCTGTGAGGATGAGTAGGGAACTTGAGCATCTCCCCTCTGGAGAGAGACTGAGAGCCCTGGGGCTGTTTGGTCTGCAGAAGAGAAGGCTGAGAGGGGATCTGAGCAATGTCTATCAATAGCTGAGGGCTGGGGGTCAAGTGGAGGGGGCCAAGCTCTTTTTGGTGGTGCACAGCAGTAAGCCAAGGAGCAGTGGATGCAAACTGGCACAGAGAAGGTTTCAGCTCCACAGGAGAAGAAATTCTTTTGAGTGAGGGTGCCAGAGCCCTGCAGCAGGCTGCCCAGAGAGGTGGTAAAACCATGACTGCTCCCCATCACCTTCTTGTCCTTGAAGCACAGCACTGAGGAGTTAGAGACACAGCAACGGCTGAGACAGGAAGATCCTCAGCAGGAGGAGATTGACTTCTCTGCACATCTTTGTACCCACCAGACAGACTTTCTCTTTGGGCTGGGAGTCCACCACAGCCAACACAAGTTGTGAGCAAGCCCTGGGATGGTCTTCCTCCGTTTGCCTCTGACTCTCACCTGTGTCAAAAGTGCTTCTGTTTTCAGCAAGGAGCTGAGTGTTGTGGCATTTGGCACTGCCATACCTGGTGGTGCCACGTCAGAAGTTCCTGTCAGATGTAACAGGAGTGGAGCCTAAGGGTTTCAAGATCATGGATGACCTGTGGGAACCTCGAGGGAGGTTCTCCTCCCCCTCTACTCTGGTCTAGTGAGACCATACCTGGAATGTTGTGTGTTGGGCTCCCCAGAACAAGAGAGACTGGGAGCTGCTGAAGAAAGTCCAAGGGAGGGCTCAAGGATGCTGAAGGGACTGCAGCACTGCCTGAGGAGGAGAGGCTGAGAGCCCTGGGGCTGCTTAGGCTGCAGAGGAGAAGGCTGAGAGGGGATCTGAGCAATGTCTGTCAAGAGCTGAGGGTCAGGAAGGAAGGGACAGGGACAGCCTCTGCTCACTTGTGCCCTGCCATGAGACAAGGGGCAAGGGATGGAAACTGCAGCACAGCAAGTTCCAGCTCAGCAGGAGGAAGAACTTCTTGAGTGTAAGGGTGAGAGAGCCTGGCACAGGCTGCCCAGAGAGGTTGTGGAGTCTTCTTCTCTGGAGCCTTTCCAGCCCTGTCTGAATGTGTTCCTGTGTGACCTGTGCTGGATTCTCTACTCCTGCTCTGGCAGGAGGGTTGGAAGAAGCTCTCCAGAGGTCCCTTCCAATGCCTAACATCCTGTGAGCCTGTGGTCCTGTGAGCCTGTGACCTCAGCTCATGTCCCACAGACTGGCAGGTGGTCACCCTGATGGAATAATGGTAGATGCAGGGGCGTTGGACTGGATGAGCTTTTGAGGTTCCTTCCAGCCCCTGCCACTCTGTGATTCCCAAATATCTCCATGGATAAGAATGGCAAATTATTCCTTGGGAGGAACTCAGACCAAACCAGGGTGTTCCATGAGATGTCAGACTGAGCTTGGGAGGAACTCAGACCAAACCAGGGTGTTCCATGAGATGTCAGACTGAGCTTGGGAGGAACTCAGACCAAACCAGGGTGTTCCATGAGATGTCAGACTGAGCTTGGGAGGAACTGAGGGAACAAGGTACCACAGGAAGCTTAACACCACCTGTGCTTGAAAGGGCAAAAAGACAAACTTCACAGATCTTAAATACAGGAGAAATCAAATATTTTCAACTGCATCAGTGGAAAAGCCACAGAGGTGAGAAGTTATTTTGTCCTAGCACAAACAAACGCCACCAAAAAGTGCTTCCCAACTGTCCACCTTAAGACACTTGTTACTTTGGGGGCAGTTGTATGTCTTAGCAGCTTAACCAGCTCCAGTGCTTGCAAACTAGTAGACAGCTAACAGATGTATGAGTTCACGTGGGAAGGAGCAGCAAAAGCACAAACCCCATCACTCCCTCAGAACCAATTTGCTTTCATGCAGGGAACAGAGCCCACTTGTGCTTCCTTGGCTCAGTCAGGTCCCCGAGTCCCAGCCTGCTCTTTGTTCTTTCCCCTCTGAAATAGCTGTTGGACGTTTAGGAAGGCTCCAGCGGCCCTTTGAACTGTCTCCTGAGACACGGGAGTCTGAGCAAGCACAAACAAAGGTCTGCAAAAGCTCCCGGATGGATTTAGTGGGAAGAGTGAGGTGCATCCATCCCTCCTCATGTAACAGCAGAGGAGCTGTAACCCTTGCTTGTCCTTTCTTCTTAACCACAGCCATGTGGCAGCCACTTCTGAACAGTTGGAGTTGCATTTACTCTCCACATTAACCTGCATCTAAACAGTTTTGAGCTCCTGGTTCTCATTCCTAGTTCCTTCCTTTCTTCATATGCCAGCAGTGTGCCCAGGTGGGCAGCAGAGCCAATGGCATCCTGGGCTGGCTCAGGAGCAGTGTGGGCAGCAGGACAAGGGAGGTTCTTCTGCCCCTGTGCTCAGCACTGCTCAGGCCACACTTTGAGTGCTGTGTCCAGTTCTGGGCTCCTGAATTCAAGAGAGATGTTGAGGTGCTGGAAGGTGTCCAGAGAAGGGCAGCAAGGCTGGGGAGGGGCCTGGAGCACAGCCCTGTGAGGAGAGGCTGAGGGAGCTGGGGGTGTGCAGCCTGCAGAAGAGGAGGCTCAGGGCAGACCTCATTGCTGTCTGCAGCTACCTGAAAGGAGGCTGTAGCCAGGTGGGGTTGGGCTCTGCTGTCAGGCACCCAGCGACAGAACAAGGGGACACAGCCTCAAGTTGTGCCAGGGCAGGTCTAGGCTGGATGTTAGGAGGAAGTTGTTGGCAGAGAGAGTGATTGGCATTGGAATGGGCTGCCCAGGGAGGTGGTGGAGTCGCTGTGCCTGGAGGTGTTGAAGCCAAGCCTGGCTGGGGCACTTAGTGCCATGGTCTGGTTGATTGGCCAGGGCTGGGTGCTAGGTTGGACTGGCTGAGCTTGGATTCTATGTTTGCAGAGGGTACATGAGGCACTGCTTCAGGAGACAGCTCCGTGCTCTGCTGAGCCTTCATCACTTTTACCATCAGCAGGTTTGACTGGGAGTCACTTAAACAATTGCAAACGCTGTGTCCTCAGCAGTGCCATGAAGCTTGCCAGTTTACTGCCCCCAGGGACACACAGACTGCCTGGGATTTCCCCTGGCATTCTCTGCTGTAGATTCAGCCTATGGCTTTGAGTTAGTTCTAGTCCTTTGTCAAGGGAGGCAGTAAACGAGCTGGTAAATCTGTCCTCTGCTTTGTCAGAGTGTAAAGTTACACCACAGCTGTGCTGCCTTCTTTCTTTGGGCTTTTGTCTTTAATAATCTATTGGGTTTGTTTGTCCAAGTTAATGAAAATAGCCTGTTCTTGTTGTGTAGTGATGCCAAAACACTTCACTAGAAATGTCAGAAATGCTTTCTGGTGTGCTGCCCAGCTTCATGTGGTTCTAGTTTTCCCCCTTCATATGGAAGGAAAGCTGGGGAGGGACTTTTTTAGGCTGTCAGGTAGTGATAGGACTGGGAGGAATGGAACAAAACCCGGAGTGGGGAGATTCAGACTGGATGTTACAGAGAAGCTGTTCAGCATCAGAGTGGTGAGAGCCTGGCAGGGTTTGCCCAGGGAGGTGGTGGAAGCCTCATGCCTGGAGGTGTTTAAGGCCAGGCTGGATGAGGCTGTGGACAGCCTGATCTAGTGTGAGGTGTCCCTGGGCATGGCAGGGGGTTGGAACTGGCTGACCCTTGTGGTCTCCTACAACCCTGACTGATTCGATTCTATTCTGTTGTGTTGTGTTCTACTCTATTGTGTTCTGTTCTATTCCATTCCATTCTAATTCCATTCAATTCCATTCCATTCTGTTCCATTCTATTCTGTTCTATTCTACTCTATTCCATTCCATTCCATCCTATTGCATTCCATTCTACTCCATTCCATTCCATTCCATTCCACTCCATTCCATTCTGTCCATTCCATTCCATCCATTCCTTCCGTTCCATTCCATTCTATTATATTCCATTCCATTCCATTCCATCCTATTCCATTCCATTCCATTCTACTCCATTCCATTCCATTCTATTATATTCCATTCCATTCCATTCCATCCTATTCCATTCCATTCCATTCTACTCCATTCCATTCCATTCTATTATATTCCATTCCATTCCATTCCATCCTATTCCATTCCATTCCATTCTACTCCATTCCATTCCATTCTATTATATTCCATTCCATTCCACTCCATTCCATTCTGTCCATTCCATTCCATCCATTCCATCCGTTCCATTCCATTCTATTATATTCCATTCCATTCCATTCCATTCCATCCTATTCCATTCCATTCCATTCTACTCCATTCCATTCCATTCTATTCCATTCTACTCCATTCCATTCCACTCCATTCAATTCCATCCCATTCCATTGACATGAAAGATGCCAGTCATGGGGTCAGTGGAAGGAGCAAAAGCCCTGGGCAGATTCCCTTAAGCAGCAAAACAGGAGTTAACGAAGAACCAAGCACAAATTGGCTGGCTAAGAGCAAAGCTCCAAGGCCTTGATGGCAGCTTTGGTTGGCAGTGGTAAGCATTTACTCCTAGCAAGAGCCCAGGGAGGACTGCTGGTGTGAGCAAGCAACACATCAGCACAGGGAAAGGTTCTGTCATCTAACATTTGCAACTGCACAGAGCTTCCAAAGGGTCCTTTGCTCACAGTGGTGTCCCTCTTGGGCTAAAGAGTTTCTGTGCAATTGAAAGAAGAGGGTCTCTGCCTCCAGGGGGTTCACAGCTGAAGGTCAGAACAAAAAAACCCACCAAAACTCAACCCAAGGGGAGGCAACAAAGAGGTTTTGTGTTGCAAATCAGCAGGATGCTCCAAACCAGCCTGGCACTGCCTTGTCTTTTAGGAGGGCTTTGAGAGGCTATTGTCCCAGAAGGCTTCCACTGCCTCTGCAAAAGAAAAGCCACTTTTGGAGATGGCACCTGAGAAGTGACAGAGCTGTGAGGGAAGGAACTCTAAGAACTATAAGGGCTGGAGCAGCTCTGCTATGAGGACAGACTGAAAGAGTTGGGGCTGTTCAGTCTGCAGAAGAGCAGGCTCTGAGGTGACCTCATTGTGGCCTTCCAGTATCTGAAGGGGGGTTACAAAAAAGCTGGGGAGGGACTTTATAGACTCTCAGGGCGTGACAGGACTGGGGGGAATGGAGCAAAGTTGGAGGTGGGGAGAGTCAGAGTGGAGGTGAGGAGGAAGTTCTTCATCATGAGGGTGGTGAGAGCCTGGCATGGGTTGCCCAGGGAGGTGGTTGAGGCTCCATCCCTGGAGGTGTTTAAGGCCAGGCTGGTTGAGGCTGTGGGCAGCCTGCTCTAGGGTAGGGTGTCTCTGCCCATGGCAGGGGGTTGGAATTAGATGATCCTTGTGGTCCCTTCCAACCCTGACTGATTCTGTGATTCTGTGATTCCATTCTAAGACCACAAACCAAACCAGCAGTTTGTCTGGGTAGGTAGTGCAGAGTTTGGGTGTAATGGGTTTGCAAAGGAGGAATATGCCTATAGGGATAGGATTTGCCTCCCTGCTGGTGAGCATTTCTCCTAATCTAATTCAAAAGCCTGGATTCTGGTAACTCAGCTTTATATTCCATCTTTTTTTCCTGTCCTGGCTGTATACATCTACTGAAGTCCAAGGCTGTGGAATTTCCTGGATATTTTTAGCAGCAAAATACCCTCAAGTTCTGGTTTCTCTGTTTTTCATGCTAAAGCTCATGGAAAGCTCTCTTTGATTTTCCTCAAGTGGGATCAAACTCTCAAACATAATTTAGGACCCAAGCCAGTTCCCTTTGCAGCAAGCAGGCCCAAGAGCTAACAGCTAGAGTTGCACATGCAGCTTGCCAAGTGGAAGGGAAAGAGGCTGGAAGAAGCCTAAATATAAATAAGCTTATTAGAAATGAAGTTTGTTGGAAATGAGCACTGGGTCTGAATGAAAAGCTGAGCTGCTTCCAAATCAGCTTCAAAGGAACAGTATAGCAGGGGTGAGTGTGTGTGAAAAAAGCTTTCTTAGCCAGTAGTATGTCCCTTAAGAAAAGAATGGATGGGGCACTTAGTGCCATGGTCTGGTTGGTTGGCCAGGGCTGGGTGAATTAGAATAGAATCAATCAGGTTGGAAGAGACCTCCAAGCTCATCCAGTCCAACCTAGCACCCAGCCCTATCCAGTCAACCAGACCATGGCACTAAGTGCCTCATCCAGGCTTTTCCTGAACACCTCCAGGGATGGTGACTCCACCACCTCCCTGGGCAGCCCATTCCAATGCCAATCACTCTCTCTGACAACAACTTCCTCCTAACATCCAGCCTAGACCTCCCCTGGCACAACTTGAGACTGTGTCCCCTTGTTCTGTTGCTGGTTGCCTGGCAGAAGAGACCAACCCCACCTGGCTACAGCCTCCCTTCAGGTAGTTGTAGACAGCAATGAGGTCTGCCCTGAGCCTCCTCTTCTGCAGGCTGCACACCCCCAGCTCCCTCAGCCTCTCCTCACAGGGCTGTGCTCCAGGCCCCTCACCAGCTTTGTTGCCCTTCTCTGGACACCTTCCAGCACCTCAACATCTCTCTTGAATTGAGGAGCCCAGAACTGGACACAGCACTCAAGGTGTGGCCTGACCAGTGCTGAGTACAGGGGAAGAAGAACCTCCCTCGTCCTACTGGCCACTACTGGTGCTAGGTTGGACTGGATGAGCTTGGAGGTCTCTTCCAACCTGCTTTGATTCTATGGTTCTAAACCAATCTATTGCTGATGTAGAGTGGAGTTAGGTATTGCTCTCTGATGCATCTGCCAAATCACAATGGATTCACAGATCCTGGATTGCTTTCAGAGGCAAGAACGTAGACACCTAAGCTCTCAAGTTAAAGTAACATGACCCTCTTTGTAGCTGGATGCTTCCCCCCACCCCAGATTCAAGCAGACTAGTGTAAGTTTCCCCCCAAACAGCCACAGCTGCATGGAGTTCTGTGCTGAGGCACATCTGCCTTCACTAGCCACACAGAACCATGGAATCAGAGAATGGTTTAGGTTGGAAGAATCATAGAATCATGGAGTGGGGTAGGTTGGAAACGACCTCAAAGCCCATCCAGTTCCAACCCCCTGCCATAGGAAGAGACACCTCCCACGAGAAGAGAAGAGAAGAGAAGAGAAGAGAAGAGAAGAGAAGAGTATCAACCAGGTTGGAAGAGACCTCCAAGATCATCCAGTCCAACCTAGCACCCAGCCCTATCCAATCAACCAGACCTAGAACAGGTTGCTCAAGGTCTCATCCAACCTGGCCTTGAACACCTCCAGGGAGGAAGCAGCCACAGTACAATTGTGAAGGAACTTCCAGTTCAAAGTCTTGTTTCAAACAGTATCTTGCTCCTTGGCAAGGGGAGCTGGGCTGTGGTGAAGCCTTGGTGATGGTAGCCAGGCAGCTCACACCAGGTTGTGTTTAGGTACAGATCTGGAAGTTGAAACGGTTGAAACCAAGGAGTAAGTTAAGATAATAAAAGCAAGCAGAATATAAAGCAGAGAGAGAGGAAGTTTAGACATTAACCTTACTCAATGCACAGAGAGGGGCAAACCTGCCTGCCTTAATCCTCTGAATGGACACAGGTGTGAAAGTTGACCTTTGGTGTTAGTGAGGTCCTGCTTGGCAAGGGATCGGCTGTGAAAGCCACTGCAAAGCCAGCAGGGAGTGAACAATTCAACTGAGAGACAAAGAGATGAAAGGGGGAAAATGAGCAGGAGGAAGGAAAAAAAGGGGGAGTGAGAAGGGTAAGCTGAGTGAGAGAAGCCAGAGAAACAAACCCTATGAGGAGAGGCTGAGGGAGCTGGGGTTGTTTAGCCTGCAGAAGAGGAGGCTCAGGGCAGAGCTCATTGCTGTCTGCAGCTCCCTGAAGGGAGGCTGTAGCCAGGTGGGGTTGGGCTCTTCTGCCAGGCAAGCAGCAACAGGACAAGGGGACACAGCCTCAAGCTGTGCCAGGGGAGGTCTAGGCTGGATGTTAGGAGGAAGCTGTTGGCAGAGAGAGTGATTGGCATTGGAATGGGCTGCCCAGGGAGGTGGTGGAGTCACCGTCCCTGGGGGTGTTCAAGCAAAGCCTGGATGAGGCACTTAGTGCCATGGTCTGGTTGACTGGACAGGGCTGGGTGCTAGGTTGGACTGGATGATCTTGGAGGTCTCTTCCAACCTGATTGATTCTATTCTATTCTAACAAAACAGAGAGGAAGAGCCAAGTGGAAAAGCAAGCAAGCAGCTTCTTCTTTGGTTAAGGCTTAGGAATTCCTGCTGGGCAGCAGAGTTGCCATGTCCAGCTTTGCTCATGTATTTATTTCAAGTTGGAAGGGAGAAGTCAGGAAGACACAAGAAATTTATGGCAGAATCTTGTTTTAAAACTGGTGTGTGTGTGTTTGGTTTGGTGGTTCTGGCCACCCAGCTGCTTCCCAGACTGGCTCCCAGCACGGACCAACACATCCCACCAAAATGGCATTATTCAGTGGGAAGTCCACTCCACTGGAAAGCCTTTGTCCTGCTGTGTATCCTGTCACTGCTTTTTTAAAGCTATGCAGATACTGAAGTGGAGCTCAGCTGGCAAGGATAAGATCACAGTGTGGCCTGCTAGTGCACATCAGTTTTAAGTTTGGATCTCAAAAGGGAGGCTTTCCAGAAGCAGGGGAAAAAAAGAAGAGAGAGAAAAGCTGTTTTCTTGTTGCACCTCTGCTGGTGGAGGAAGAGGGGGAGAAATGTAGAAGAAAGAGCACAAGACTAACCTGGATGCATCCCTGTGCAGCCTGCCCTAGGGTGATCCTGCTTTGGCAGGGCAGTTGCACTCGATGGCCTCTGGAGGTCTATTCCAACCCCTTTCTGATTCTCTATTCAGTTAAATAACACAGGAGGGAATTCACAGAACTTAATTTACTCTGCTCCCCAGCCCTGCCCAAGGATTTACAGCTCCATAGGTGGTGCTCCCAGCCCCAAGTGTCCAAGACCTCATTATTTATTGCAAGCTTGGTGAACAACTCTTTGCTGGTGGGCTGGACAAGCCTTCAGTACTGAACACCTTTGCAGCTGGCTGCTACCTCATGTTCAGAGAATCACAGAACCACAGAATCAGCCACCTTGGAGGAGACCTCCAAGCTCATCCAGTCCAACTTATGTTTGTCCCCCATCAAACTGGTACCAGGCATGTTGTAAAAGCATCACCATGGCATCTCTACTCTGGCCTGCTGAGAGCTCACCTGGAATACTGCATCCAGTTCTGGGTTCCCCAGTTCAGGAGAGAAAGGAATCTGCAAGGATGCTGAAGGGACTGCAGCACTGCCTGGTGAGGAGAGGCTGAGAGCCCTGGGGCTGCTTAGGCTGCAGAGGAGAAGGCTGAGAGGGGATCTGAGCAATGGATCTAAATAGCTGAGGGCTGGGGGTCAGGAAGGAAGGGACAGGGACAGCCTCTGCTCACTTGTGCCCTGCCACAGGACAAGGGGCAAGGGATGGAAACTGCAGCACAGGAAGTTCCAGCTCAGCATGAGGAAGAACTCCTTGAGTGTAAGGGTTCCAGAGCCCTGGCACAGGCTGCCCAGAGAGGTTGTGAAGCCTCCTTCTCTGGAGCCTTTCCAGCCCTGTCTGAATGTGTTCCTGTGTGACCTGTGCTGGATTCTCTGCTCCTGTGGCAGTGGGGTTGGACTGGAAGCTCTCCAGAGGTCCTTTCCAACCCCTAACATCCTGTGAGCCTGTGATCTTCTCAGTTTGTGGTCCCAGGTAAAAAATGTCCTTTCTCAGGTTGCACCCTCATGGTGAGTCTCTGGGAGGCTTTCCATGGCTGCATCCTGGGACCAGGCTCCTAAAATGTCACTTTCCTTTTTTATTTTCATGGACAATCAGAGCAGGGAGCTGACATGGTCAAGATGGGACAGCAGTGATGGACTGGGACAGCAGCAGGGATGAAATAGGTCTAAGAGAGGGATGGGACATCATTGACATCATCCTGAAAACAAGTTGGGCCCTATCAAAGAGACATCCATGCATAGTGGGAGACCAGGAACAAGGAGGCCTGAAAATATCCACTGGGAACATTTGCAGATGGGGAGGAATGGAGGGTTTGGAGCAAGGAGTCTGGAGACCTGCAGATTGAAAGATGCTGGAAGGGTGCTGCTGAAAAGGTGAGCAGAAGAGCATTGAATGAGAGGAAGTTGGGGACTTGTGGTGTGGAGGACTGAGAGATAACCCAGGGCAGTTTATCATCTGTTTCAGGAGCAGTGTGGCCAGCAGGAGCAGGGCAGTCCTTCTGCTCTGTGCTCAGCACTGCTCAGGCTGAGGGAGCTGGGGGTGTGCAGCCTGCAGAAGAGGAGGCTCAGGGCAGAGCTCATTGCTGTCTGCAGCTGCCTGCAGGGAGGCTGTAGCCAGCTGGGGTTGGGCTCTGCTGCCAGGCAGCCAGCAACAGAACAAGGGGACACAGCCTCAAACTGAAGATCCCATTCTGTGCTTCTGTGCTCCACAACCTCCCTGGAGGTGTTCAAAGCCAGGCTGGATGAGGCTTTGAGCAACCTGTGCTGGTGGGAGGTGTCCCTGCCTATGACAGAAGGTTGGAACTGGCTGAGCTTTGAGCTCCCCTCCAACCTAACCCATTCTCTGATTCTATTCTGTGGTTCTGTGTGCTGAGCTTTGCCAGCTCACTGTGCTGCCCCTGAGGACCCATGCAGCCTGTCCTCCTTGTTCAGTGCTGTACCTTCCACGAGGCACTTCAGGAAAGGAGTTCCTGCTGCAGGCAGCTTTCTCCTTGCAGCCTGGGGTAAGCTTTGCCTCCCTTATTAGTTTCCCCAGCAGTAGCACAGGTTGTTTTAATATTCCATGCTGCCTGTAACACGTTGCAGATGTACCTGTGTGAAATGGCCTCTCGTTATTGGAATGCAATAAAAAGCAAACAAGCTTCTTGAGAGGAAAGAGGGGGGGAAAAAGCAGTTTGGGCCTGAAATTCCCCAGGTTTTTACACTCACATTAACATTTTATAATGCAGCTATTAAGTTACCCATAGAAGTGCATGTGAGAAGGGCTCTGAGCTAAATTCCATCTTCTTCCCTTTACTCTCTGCATCTGCTGCTGAAGCACTGACAGAGCTTGCCTGAGTAAGCTAAGTAAGTGTCATGTGCCAGAGCATGCCAGTGGATCTAGAACCTAAGGACACACTTGTGTCATGCCACAGAGAATGAGGAGGAGACATCTGAAACAGCACACACCACATGGTTTCAACAGCAGTAGGAGCCTGGGAATCTTATGTGTGCTGGAGCCCATCTTGGGGCAGAGCATTTCAGGGTTGGGGCAATCCCAGGCACTGACACAGGCTTGAGAGCAGCCCTGAAGAAAAGAACTTGGGGATGCTGAGGGATGAGAAGCTTAATGTGAGTCACCAGGGTGCACTTGCAGCCTGGGTTGCACCCAGAGAAGGAGACTCCACAACCTCTCTGGGCAGCCTGTGCCAGGGCTCTCTCACCCTTACACTCCAGAACTTCTTCCTCATCTTGAGCTGCAACTTCCTGTGCTGCAGTTCCCATCCCTTGCCCCTTGTCCTGCGGCAGGGCACAAGTGAGCAGAGGCTGTCCCTGTCCCTTCCTTCCTGACCCCCAGCCCTCAGCTCTTGACAGACATTGCTCAGATCCCCTCTCAGCCTTCTCCTCTGCAGACCAAGCAGCCCCAGGGCTCTCAGCCTCTCCTCCTCAGGCAGTGCTGCAGTCCCTTCAGCATCCTTGTAGCCCTCCCTTGGACTCTCTCCAGCAGATCTCTGGCCCTCTTGACCTGGGGAGCCCAGAACCAGGTCTCACCAGGCCAGAGTAGAGGGGCAGGAGAACCTCCTTTGCTCTGCTGGCCACACTCTTCTTAATGCCCCTCAGGATGCCATTGGCCTTCCTGCCCACAAGTACCTCCCCTAATTGAACACCCAATGTATTAGGATACTTCAAATGGGGCAAGTTATATCCTGGTATTGGCTGTCCCTAAAGTGATATGGCCAAGTAATCATAGAATCAACCAGGTTGGAAGTGACCTCCAAGATCATGCAGTCCAAACTATCACCTAGTCCTATCTAACCAAACAGAACACCACACATGCTGGTCTGGAGTGTGTTAGATGCAGCACAGGAGGTGGTGATGGAGTTGCTTGCATGCACATGTAGAAGTCTCCAGCTTGTAACTGGAAGCCAGGGTAAGCATTTTGGTGTGTCTGAATTCACTGCCCCTGTGTCACTGCCCTGATGTGTCTGAATTCACTGCCCCTGTGAAATGAGACAAGGGCAGAATCAGAGAATCCCCCAAACATCCAGCCAGGAGCACCAAGTCCAACCTAGAACCCTGCTCTACAAGATTCACCTTAAACCATAGCCCCAAGCACCACAGCCAAACCACCTAGAAACACATCCAGGGTGGGTGACTCCACCACCTCCCTGGGCAGCTCATTCCAGTCCCTGACCACTCTCTCTGTGAAAAACTTTGTCCTAATGTCCAATTTAAACCTCCCCGGCCTCAGCTTGAGGCCATTCCCCCTTGTTTTGTCTAATAGAGAGAAGAGCCCAGCAGCAGCCTCTCCACAATGCCCTTCAGGCAGCTGCAGACAGCCATGAGGTCTGCCCTCAGCCTCCTCTTCCTCAAAGTAAGCATCCCCAGCTCCCTCAGCTGAGCACAGGACTGTGCCCATGCATTTCTCCAGGCAAACTGCACTACTTCACACCAATTTGCTGCAAGTTCTGCAACAGTTTCTTTCCAAAGCTGATTTTCTTCCGCCAGGGTTTGTGTTTCCAAGTGTAGTGTGTGTGTGTGTGTGTGTGTAGCTGATCTCTCCCAGTCTGAATGCTTTATTGCCCCTTGATGGTGGACCTAGAGAGGGGAATGGTTTCTTTGCATGAGAACATCGTTTATGATCTGAATGCAAGTAGTGTAGTGGAACCTAAGGGTTGAATGCAAATGTGTGGCTGTTGGGTGCCTGCCAAACCAGAGGTCACTGAAAAAGACCATGAGTCCAGGTCAGCACAGCCTGGGGTTCTGACTTTTGTTTGCATAAATCCATGGATCTGGGGAGGGAAAAGGCCTGGGTTTGACCCTCTGCAACCTGAGAGATGAGTGGAGTGAAAGAAGCTGTGCTAAGAAGCCTTTATGCAGGAGATGGCTGTGACGGGGCAGAAGAGCCACCTGCTGTCATCTGGCAAACCTCTACTGCCTTCCGTTGGCAGCAGTGGAAGACTCTGCTTGCCAGCAGGGATTTAGGAGGGGCAGGTCCTGCCTGACCAACCTGATCTTGTTTTAGGACCAGGTGACTGCCCGGTGGATGTGGGGCAGGCTGTGGATGTAGTCTACCTGGATTTCAGCAGGGCCTTTGGCACTGTCTGCCATAGCAAACTCCTGGCAGAGCTGGCAGCTCATGGCTGGGACAGGGGCACTCTGTGCTAGGTTAAGAGCTGCCTGGATGGCAGCTGGTGAGTGGAGCCACATCCAGTTGGGGCCAGTCACTAGTGCTGTGCCCCAGGGATCAGTGCTGGGCACAGTCCTGTTTAATACCTTCATTGATCATTTGGATGAGAGGATTGAGTCCTCCAGCAGTGAGTCTGCAGGTGACACCACACTGGGAGCAAGTGTGGGTGTTAGAGGGCAGCAGGGCTCTGCAGAGGGACCTGGACAGGCTGCACAGATGGGCACAGTCCAGAGCCAGGAGTCTGAACGAGTCCAAGTGCCAGGTTCTGGCCACAACAACCACAGTGCCACAGGCTGGGGACAGAGTGGCTGAGAGCAGCCAGGCAGAATGGGATCTGGGGATGCTGGCTGGCAGCTGAACATAAGNTGTTGAGGTGCTGAAGGTGTCCAGAGAAGGGCAGCAAGGCTGGGGAGGGGCCTGGGGCACAGCCCTGTGAGGAGAGGCTGAGGGAGCTGGGGGTGTGCAGCCTGCAGAAGAGGAGGCTCAGGGCAGAGCTCATTGCTGTCTGCAGCTCCCTGCAGGGAGGCTGTAGCCAGGTGGGGTTGGGCTCTTCTGCCAAGCAACCAACAACAGAACAAGGGGACACAGACTCAAGTTGTGCCAGGGCAGGTTCAGGCTGGATGTTAGGAGGAAGTTGTTGTCAGAGAGAGTGATTGGCATTGGAATGGGCTGCCCAGGGAGGTGGTGGAGTCCCTGTCCCTGGAGGTGTTTAAAAGGAGGCTGGATGAGGCACTTGATGCCATGGGTTAGTTAATTAGAAGGTGTTAGGTGCTAGGTTGGGCTCGGTGATCTCAGAGGTCCTTCCCAACCTGGTTGGCTCTGTAGTTCTGTGAATTTACCCTGGCTTTAACGGTGCATCTGACTTCAACCTTCCAGCATCTAGGAGGAGCAGCGTGTCCCACACAGCTTCTCTGCTGCCCTCAGAAGGGAATCATAAACCTTGTGGTAATCTTAGCTAATCCCTGAAGCCATGAGTCAGTGGAAGCAGAGGCCCTTCACGCATCGTTTGAACCCCTAATTACCCAACACCTTGGGGTGAAAAGTGAGAGGCTAGAGCAGGGCCAGCAGCGGACGGAGAGCACCGCAGCAGCGAGTTTTGGAGGGGGCTTCCCCTTGATACAAACAACTTCTTTCCATCCCGATCCTGCACCTGCTAGCAAATGGATTCCTGGAGAGCTGCTCTGCCGCATCTGCTCTCGGATTTGCAGAGGAAGTCGCTAATTGACACTGGGGGACCGGGAGGTGTTTCCTGACCGTAGCTGCGCAGCCTTTCGCAGCCCTTTTTACGGAGCACAATGCTCCAAACGCTGCCAAAGCCTTCGGAGCCAGGCTGAAAACGTGCAAGAGGAAAGAAGATTTCCACCTCCAGAAGGGTGACCTGAAGGGTTAACCTGGTGTCCAGGTAGAATTAACAGCACTCTGGCGTGCAGCCCAGGCTCTTCCTCTGCACGGAATGGGTCCTGAGGAGAGCTTTGCTGCCCCTCTCTGAGTGACTAATCGCATCTCTTTGAGAAGGGATAGAAGGGATAGGAGGGATAGAAGGGATAGGAGGGATGCACTTCCCTTGAGCATTCTCTGGCCCTCAGGATGGGAAAATCAGAGCCTTGAGCATTCTCTGGTCCTCAGGGTGGGAAAATCAGAGCGTTGAGCATTCTCTGGTCCTCAGGGTGGGAAAATCAGAGCCTTGAGCATTCTCTGGCCCTCAGGATGGGAAAATCAGAGCCTTGAACATTCTCTGGTCCTCAGGATGGGAGAAGCAGAGCCTTGAGCATTCTCTGGTCCTCAGGGTGGGAGAATCAGAGCCTTGAGCATTCTCTGGTCCTCAGGGTGGGAAAATCAGAGCCTTGAGCATTCTCTGGTCCTCAGGGTGGGAGAATCAGAGCCTTGAGCATTGTCTGGTCCTCAGGGTGGGAGAATCAGAGCCTTGAGCATTCTCTGTCTCTCAGGGTGGGAGAATCAGAGCCTTGAGCATTCTCTGGCCCTCAGGATGGGAGAAGCAGAGCCTTGAGCATTCTCTGGTCCTCAGGAGGGGAAACTCAGAGCCTTGAGCATTCTCTGGTCCTCAGGGTGGGAAAATCTGAGCTGTTGAAGAGAAACCTGAGGACCTGCAAGAGTGCTTTAGATGCAGGGGATGGGCAGTGATGGCAGCAGGTCAGACTTTGTGCCAGGGCCAGCAGATGGTGTGTGGGAGGGGGGAGGCATTCGGCCCTTTGCTTGCATACCACTTGCAAATCACTTCTTGAGACACCCATCTGTGTACCTCAGCCAGAAATGGATCCTGCTCCAATTTACAGCTCATCTGATGATACAAATGAGCAAAGGCTCATGTAGTCCACACAGGGATGCATCCAGCTGGGTTTGGAAAGGCTCCAGAGAAGGAGACTCCACAACCTCTCTGGGCAGCCTGTTCCAGGGCTCTGTCACTCTCACTTGAAAGAACTTTCTCCTCCTGTGGAGCTGAAACCTTCTCTGTTCCAGTTTCTATCCATTCTGGCCTGCTGGACACCCTTTTCTTGATGCACCCCAGGATGTCATTGTTCCCTGTCTTTGGAACATTTTGCTTGCTTTAAGTGTTATTGAGGGTCTGCACATCTTGGAGAATGTCTTACTTGTCTTGTATCCTGGGCTCCATCAAGAGAAGTGTGGGCAGCAGGGCAAGGGAGAGGATTCTCCCACTCTACACTGCTCTCCTGAGACCTCACCTGGAGCACTGTGTCCAGTTCTGGAGCCACTGCTACAAGAAAGATTTAGACATGCTGGAAGGTGTCCAGAGAAGGGCCATGAGGATGAGCAGAGGGCTGGAGCTGCTCTGCTGTGAGGACAGGCTGAGAGAGTTGGGGCTGTGCAGTCTGGAGAGGAGAAGGCTCTGAAGGAGACCTTATTGTGGCCTTCCAGTGTCTGCAGAGGGCTACAAGAAAGCTGGGGAGGGACCTCTCAGGGTGTCAGGTAGTGCTAGGACTGGAGGGAATGGAGCAAAGCTGGAGGTGGGTATGTTCAGACTGGATGTTAGGAAGAAGTTGTTCAGCCTGAGGGTGGTGAGAGCCTGGAACAGGTTGCCCGGGAAGGTGGTGGAGGCTTCATCCCTGGAGGTGTTTAAGGCCAGGCTGGATGAGGCTCTGGGCTCCCCAGTTGAAGAGGGGCAGGAATCTGCTGGAGAGGGTCCAGTGGAGGGCTAGGAAGATGAGTAGGGGACTGGAGCACTGCCTGATGAGGGGAGGCTGAGGGACCTGGGGCTGCTTAGTCTGCAGAAGAGAAGACTGAGAGGGGATTTAATCAATGTTTATAACTATCTGAGGGCTGGGAGTCAGGAGTGGGGGACAGGCTCTGCTCACTGCTCCCTGGGATAGGACAAGCAGCAATGGATGGAAGCTGCAGCACAGGAGGTTCCAGCTCAACACAAGGGGGAACTTCTTGACTGGAAGGGTCCCAGAGGCCTGGCACAGGCTGCCCAGAGAGGTTGTGGAGTCTCCTTCTCTGGAGCCTTTCCAGGCCTCTCTGGATGTGTTCCTGTGTGCCCTGAGCTAGATTGTATGGTCCTGCTGTGGCAGGGAGGTTGGACTCAATGATCTCTTTGGGTCCCTTCCAGCCCCTGGATCCTGTGAGCCTGTGATTGCTGCAGCATTGCTTCAGCAGCCCAGTACTGGGTAAGAAGGTGGACTGCCAGAGCGTGGGTCTGGACAAAAGGTGGCACTGCTCTGTCTCTCAGAGGCATGTTCAGATTTGCCCCAGTGGCTGCAGAGCACAGCTGGATGGTGAAAATTCTGTGGATTTGGCTATGGACTTGTCACAGAAAGCCTTGCAGCAGAGCTGTCTCAAGCCATGATCTATTATATTTCCAGGAATCCTTTTTTCTCCTCATTACAGCTGGAAGTTTTGCCTTTTTTTCCCCCCTTCTACTTTAGTTTGCCTAATGTGTTCCTCTTTCTTTCTTCCTCTCTCTCTCCTTCGCCCCCCTCCCCCTTTTTTTTTCTCCTTTTATGAAATGAATTTATGAGAAACATCAAAAATGGAAAACATTTTTTTTTTGCAACTCTAAACAATTTCTTTTGCTTTCTTGCAGGGGTCCAGGAGCTGGCAGCAGCCTAAAGAAGAAGTCCCACAGCTCTCACAGCCAATTTGGACTGGTTTTCTCCTTGGCTTTATGTTGTAGTTATAGAGGCTGGATGGGTGGAGATCAGGTTGGCATCACTGCAATCTGTTTGTCGTGCCAGCAGTCTGCTTGCCCTCCAGAAATGACTTTGGTATTGCTCTTAGTGGTTCTATCATCTGCCACACACTGTGCTGTTTGGTGCTCCTCGCCCCCAAAAGACAGCTACTGTGTCCCAGTGCAGAGAGAGCGAAGCTGCTTGCACACAGCCTCTGTGTACATCAAGAAAGCTTCAGCACTTCTCTGAACGTTGTGAAATGAAATCCTCCTTGCTGAGAGATCTGATTGACATCCATGAATAGCCGAGGGCTGGGGTCAGGAAGGAAGGGACAGGGACAGCCTCTGCCATAGGACAAGGGGCAAGGGATGGAAACTGCAGCACAGCAAGTGGCAGCTCAATGTGAGGAAGAAGGTCTTGAGTGTAAGGGTGACAGAGCCTGGCACAGGCTGCCCAGAGAGGCTGTTGAGTCTTCTCTGGAGCCTTTCCAGCCCTGTCTGGATCTGTTCCTGTGTGACCTGCACTGCATTCTCTGTTCCTGCTGTGTCAGGGGAGTTGGACTGGAAGCTCTCCAGAGGTCCCTCCCAACGCCTAACATCCTGTGAGCCTGTGGTCCTGTGAGCCTGTGACCTCAGCTCATGTCCCACAGACTGGCAGGTGGTCACCCTGCTGGAATAATGGTAGATGCAGGGGGGTTGGACTGGATGAGCTCTGGAGGTCCCTTCCAGCCCCTGCCACTCTGTGATTCCATGATCTGAGAGAGGTGTTTGAAATCAAGGCCCGAGCAGAGGTCTCAGGCTTTGTCAGAAGCTGCATTCATCATTTATTACATTCAAGGCTGTTAATTGAATCAAAACCATAGGTGTAAAGTGAGAGTAAGGGTGGCTGGTTTAGCATTTCACCAGGGGGGAAACACATCTCAGAGTTATTGATCTTCTATTATTTTCCAGTAGCACTGAATGAAAGTGTTCAGAAGGCTTGGTAAAGTATTCATCACAGAACAATTCCTGTGTGGCTGATTTATGTGGCTGCTTTGATGGGAAGGAAGTTTAATTAGCAATAGCTGCAGCTCTTGGAGCCAGTTTTAACAAGGTGCCTCACACATGAAAAGCACAGGAGCCTCTTTGTTCTGAGCACCCTCCAACAGGGTGGAGAAGGAACTTTTTTGCTCACCCTGCTCAACCTGCTAAAGCAGGAGGTTGCTTTGAGCGAGTAAGCGGAACATGATCACAAAGCCATCGAGCATCCAGCCTTGGCCCACTGAGGGAACAGTGGCACCTCTGCTAGATTGCTGCAGAAGATTTATGCCCTGACCACATCACTGCTGGGATTTCTTTCCATGCCTCACTGAAACAGGGCTGCAGACTCTAGAGGACTTTCTGTACCTGGGGTGTATCAGGAAAAGTGTGGCCAGAAGGTCTGGGGAGGTTCTTCTCCCCCTCTGCTCTGCCCTGCTGATACCACAGCTGCCATTCTGTGTCCAGATTTGGGCTCCTCTGTTCAGGAGAGACAGGGACCTGCTGGAGAGAGTCCAGCAGAGAGCCACAAGGATGAGTGGGGGACTTGAGCATCTCCCCTGTGGAGAGAGACTGAGAGCCCTGGGGCTGTTTAGTCTGCAGAAGAGAAGGCTGAGAGGGGATCTGAGCAATATCAATAGCTGAGGGGTGGGGGTCAAGTGGAGGGGGCCAAGCACTTTTGGGTGGTGCACAGCAATAAGCCAAGGAGCAATGGAAGCAATGGATTCAAACTGGGACAAAGAAGGTTTCAGCTCCACAGGAGGAGAAACTTCCTTGGAGTGAAGGTGCCAGAGCCCTGGCACAGGCTGCCCAGAGAGGTTGTGGAGTCTCCTTCTCTGGAGCCTTTCCAGCCCTGTCTGGATGTGTTCCTCTGTGACCTGCACTGCATTCTCTGCTCCTGCTCTGGCAATGTGGGTTGGGCTCCAAGATCCATGGAGGCCCCTTCCAACCCCTAACATCCTGTGATCTGTGATCCTATGATCAGTAATAGCTTGCAAATAACAATGCTGTGTGGACTACCTTTAGGTGATCCTGCCATGGCAGGGGGGTTGGACTTGATGATCCATGGAGGTCCTTTCCAACCCCTAACCTCCTGTGGTCCTGTGACTTCTCCCTCACCTGCTGGCACAACTCTCTCTATGGAGAAAGAAGCAGCCAAAATGCCACTTTTATTATTAAACCAATCTCCCAGGCACTGAATCCTTTGTTCTGATGGAGGCAGTGGGAGCAGCTTTGGGCTGATGGAAATCAGCAGCACTCTTCAGGCACTCTCCACAGGCTCTAAGCTTTCAGTCCTGTTATGGCAGAGTGTAAAGCTTCAAAGAATTTTCTCCCTAGAGAATTTCTCAATCTCTACTTTCTTACACAGAGTCAAGCTAGGAATGGCTGCTTTGCCATTCATGTGAAGGAGCCTCCCTCCCAAGCCCTGACATCCTGTGATCCTGTGAACTTGGTCAGTGTAGCCATGTAGAAAAACACAACACAGCCTCATTTTTGCAGCTGGCTGGATTTGGGAGAGAGAACTGAGGGGGAAAATTGTGTGAATCCATAAATTCTCTCTGAACTTTTAATCTTTTGGTGTTGCCCAAAAGGCAGGTCCTACACAAGCAAGTAAAGGAGGCCAGGGATCATTCTCTGCCCTAAAGGACAAGTGGCATGGCAGCAGACCTGTTCACAGTCCTTTCAAAACACAGACCTCAGGTTGCTGCCAGGGAAGGGTCCCTGGCAGGCACAGGGCTTGAGCAAGGTCTGTGGCAGCAGGAGCAGGCATGGGGCAGAAGCAGGCAAGAGTAAGAGGCAATAGAAAGACAGGGCAGGAGGAGGGGGACAGGCTCTGCTCACTGCTCCCTGGGACAGGACAAGCAGCAATGGATGGAAGCTGCAGCACAGCAGGTTCCAGCTCAACACAAGGGGGAACTTCTTGCCTGTAAGGGTCCCAGAGCCCTGGCACAGGCTGCCCAGAGAGGTTGTGGAGTCTCCTTCTCTGGAGCCTTTCCAGCCCTGTCTGGATGTGTTCCTGTGTGACCTGAGCTAGATTGTGTGGTCCTGCTTGGACTGGATGGCCTCTGTGGGTCACTTCCAGCCCCTGCCATCCTGTGAGCCTGTGTGCTCATTGTTTCACTGCAGTTGTGAAGCAGGCTGGGAGCTGTGCCCTGCCTCTTTCACATTCACTACAGCAGGCACTGCCAAGGGGCTTTATGGTGCAAAAATAGTTACTACTGAAAACATGTCAGCAGAAAAAGACCCAAAGGGCTTCAAAGGAGCAGTGTTCTGCAGTAGGGCAAGGTTGTGTTTTCAGGTTGGGAGGACTTTGAGGTAATTCATTTCATGTGTTTGTGCAGCAGCTCTGCTCTGATTTCAGGCTGAGTTGGGGCTCTGCAACCTGGAGAAGAGAAGGCTTCCAGGAGACCTTGGAGTGGCCTCGCAGTAGCTGAAGGGGGCTCTATGAGGGCTGGGTAATGGTCTTGTAACGACAGGACAAGGCGGAATGGGTTTAAACTGGCAGAGGGGCGATTGAAAGTGGATGTTAGGAAGAAGTTGTTCGCAGTGAGGGTGGTGAGACACTGGCACAGGTCGCCCAGGGAGGTTGTGGAGCACAGAAGCACAGAATGCACACAGGGCAGGCTCCACGGCAGTGAACTGCCTGTAATGAGCAATACAGACCTCTGGTGGTGGTCAGACCTCACTTTGCTCCTGCTTGTCAGCTCCTTAAGCATTAACTGGCAACTTCCCACCAAAATCGGTCTTGAACTCAGAACTCCTTTGCAGCTCGTTGCTCCTTCTCAAACACCTCTGTGCTCTGCCTTGTGCACAGATGTTGATTTGCATTGTTTTTTATAAGCCCTGCAATCTGCAGCCTCCTGCAGCTTTTCTTTTCTTTCCACAAGCTAATCAGAGATGTGAAATTCCATTAATGCAGGGTTTGGGTGGGGAATTTCCTGTCCTTCAGCTTTCCGAACGATCCAGGGAAACCTGCTAATTGAGAGAAGCCAGCAGCCAGCAGAAAGGTTACCAGGCAAGCTGGGAGAGGCAACAGTAATTATGCAACAAATTAATGGATCTATGAAAGTAAATGGAATGATCTTCTGTGGCAGGGAAAAAAAATAAAGGAGACTTAATTAAAAGCAGGGAGCCAATTAGTGCTCTTCTGTGTGGTAAGAAGCAGTGTGAAGGTAAAGGGCAGATTGAACAATTAAATCATGCAGGCAAATCAATCTGGGAGGCAGTAGAAGAGAGTGATTAGCTGAAGGACCTGATTTAAGCCAGCAGATGACTACAGCAGGATGAATGAAGCAGAATTTAACAGCATATAGACTCACAGCATCATAGAATCAAGCAGGTTGGAAGAGAGCTCCAAGCTCAGCCAGCCCAACCTAGCACCCAGCCCTGGCCAATCAACCAGACCATGGCACTGAATGCCCCAGCCAGGCTTGGCTTCAACACCTCCAGGGACAGTGACTCCACCACCTCCCTGGGCAGCCCATTCCAATGCCAATCACTCTCTCTGCCAACAACTTCCTCCTAACATCCAGCCTAGACCTCCCCTAGCACAGCTTGAGGCTGTGTCCCCTTCTTCTGTTACTGGCAAAGATCCCTGGTGTTACTCCAGCTTCACACAGTCAGATCTTTAAAGAGACAGAGCTGTCTGTCACAGAATCACAGTGTTAGAGGTTGGAAGGCACCTCCAGAGATCAGCCAGTCCAACCCCCTTCCAAAGCAGCATCACCCAGGGCAGTCCACACAGGAATGCATCCAGTTGGCTTTGGACAGTCTCCAGAGGAGACTCCACAACCTCTCTGGGCAGCCTGCTCCAGGGCTCTGGCACCCTCACTCTAAAGAAGTTTCTCCTTCTGTGAAGCTGAAACCTTCTCAGTCCCAGTTTGTGCCCATAACCTCCACTTCTTGCTCTTCTAATGGCTTCTTTTAATATTTGCTTTCTTCCTGTTGTCTTTTCTTTCCCCTTTGAACACCCATTTGCATTGCTGACCCCTTTGCTTCTGCACTTTGGAGCATTCAGCCAACCCAGTGGAGCTTCATCCAGAACTTCAAAGCCTTTGTGGTTTGTTGGGGTTTTTTTTCTACAACATGAATTAACTTTTGGCAAACCTAAAGGCAGTGAACACAAATGGCACAGGACATGACAGGACAGAGAGAACCCAACTTTTGAACCAGGAGATGTAGAATCATAGAATCAGTCAGGGTTGGAAGGGACCACAGGGATCAGCCAGTTCCAACCCTCCTGCCATGGGCAGGGACACCTCACACTAGATCAGGCTGTCCAGAGCCTCATCCAGCCTGGCCTTAAACACTTCCAGGCATGAGGCTTCCACAACCTCCCTGGCAACCCCTGCCAAGCTCTCACCACCTTCATGTTGAACAACTTCTTCCTCACATCCAGGCTGAATCTCCCCATTTCCACCTTTGTTCCATTCCCCCCAGTCCTATCACTCCCTGACAGCCTAAAAAGTCCCTCCCCAGCTTTCTTGTAGCCCTCTTCAGATACTGCAAGGCCACAATAAGGTCACCTGGGAGCCTTCTCCTCTCCAAACTGAGCAGCCTCAACTCCCTCAGTCTTTCATATTCTCTGCTTTCTTTTGCTAAGGTCTGGAGACCTTCAGCACCCCAGGTTAGACTTGGCTGAGGTATAGACAGAGAAAACAGAGACAGAGACAGAGATTGGAGTTCTAAAAAGACATTGGTAGGGTTTGCATTTCCTCTTATTCTTTTCTTTCACTCTTACTGTGTTTTTTTTCCCCCTGATTTTTCAGTGCTTCCCTCAAAAGCTGCTCAGATTTTGATTGCTGAGAGCTGACCAATGTATGGCTTTATGATGAGCAGTCAGCAGCTTTGACAGTGAACAGTGTTAAATTTGCTTTCTTTGATGAGAATGTAGCTGCCAGTATCAGACAAGGTCACCACATTGCCCTTGACTAGAGCTGATGAGGTGATTGCACTGCTCCACCTCCTGTACTGACTCTGCCTCCATTGCAGTGCTTCCACTGCAGTGAGAAGGTACTCAGAGAGCTCATCCGTGTCTGTCTGCTCTAACTTTCAGGAGACATAATTGAATCTGAGGCTCCCAATCTGGGTTTAAACTGCATTGTAATACTGTCTGCAAAGGCAGGTACACCTTTATGTGTCCTGGAAAGCAGTCAGACACATGTTATGCTGGCCAGTGTCATTCTGGGATGGATTAGAGGGGATGTGAGTAGGTTGAGAGAGGTTTTCCTCCCTCTCTACTCTGCCCTGCTGAGGCTGCATCTCAAATATTGTGTCCAGTTCTGGGCCCCTCATTTCAGAAAGGACTTCAGAACACTGCTTGAGAGAGTCTAGCATGGAGCCACAGCAGTGCTGAAGGGAGAGGAAGATCTTCCTTAGGAGGAGAGCCTGAGGCAGCTGGGGCTGTGCTGCTGGGAGAGGAGGAGACTGAGGGGGAATCAATGGTTATAAAGATGTAAAGGGGAGTGGCAGGAGGCTGGAGCCAGGCTCTGCTGGGTGATGCCCAGTGCCAGCACAAGGGGCAATGGGTGGCAGATGATGCATAGGAATTTCTATGGAAACATGAGGAGGATTTTTTTTCCCTGTGAGGGTGACAGAAGCCTGGCACAGGCTGCCCAGGGGGGTTGTGGAGTCTCCCTCTCTGGAGCTATTCCAGAGCTGCCTGGATGTGTTGCTGTGTGATCTGCTGTAGGTGATGCTGCTGTGGCAGGGGGTTGGAGTGGATGAGCTGTGGAGGTCCCTTCCAGCCCCTGACACTCTGTGGTTCTGTGATAAAAATCAGTGCCTGCAGCCTGGGCATTACTTTCAAGCAACGGTAACAAAAAAGGGGAAGTCTGTGGGAGAAAAGGAAAGTGCTCAAAGGAGAAGCCTTTACAGAGGAGCAGCAGACTTTGAATGAGCTTTTCCCTTTTTTCAGATCACAGAAGATGCACCAATCATAGAATCAGAGAATGGTTTAGGTTAGAAGGGGCCTCAAAACCCATCCAGTTCCAGCCTCCCGCCATAGGCAGGGACACCTCCCACTAGATTAAGAGCTACGTTTCCTAGGACGATAGGATTGAGGTTTAAGGTTTCAAGCTGAGCTCAGGGCACGAAGTGGACAAGTGGCCATGGCAATCTGCATGCCTGTAGTTATTCAAACTCTCCACTGGATGTCAACACTGCTTAATACAAATATTGGCTTGGAACTCACTGCTTAGAGCAGAGCAAGTTCTGCTTCTGGAGGTGATTGCTGTTTAAGGACCTAATGAGGTAAGGAATATAATCACAGAGGGAGGAACTTCACCCATTTGGAGGCACACAGAGGACATGAAAGACATTTCTTCCTTCCTTGTCTGCAAGGTTAAGGTTGCATTTGTGTTTCCATTACTGAGCTGCTGTGCATCTTGCTGCAAAAACCTCTGCCCTGGACAGTCTGGCAGAATTAGGAACCTGGCATCTAAAATTTCTGCTAGAGATAGATGAAGCATTCTAGGAAAGGAGAAAAAAAATCACTCTAAGGCCATCACAAGGCTACACCTTTCACTTTTTACAGGGAGGGGAGGCTTGCAGAATTCAGGTGCACAGCAGAAAGAGACACAGACTTAAGCTTTCTTTAAAGAAAGTTGTTAAAGCCACAGGCTTGGTATGAAAGCCAAAAGTACTGACAGGTTTGAACAAGCCTCAGTGAAGCTCTGAAGATCCAGGAGCTTCCACCCCTTTTGCTCCTACCTAAACCTGCTCCTCTGGTGCAGAAATTTCCTCTGCAGACCAGAGGTGGGGTGAAAGTGCTGAAGGAAGGGCCAAGAGCAGCAGGGCTGTAGAAAAGCCTTCTTCTTCTCTGGAGGTTTGGGTCTGGGTTTGGGGTTGAGTTTTGGTCTGGATTTGGGGTTGAGTTTAGGTCTGGATTTGGGCTTAAGTTTAGGTCTGGATTTGGGTTTGGGTTTAGATATAGGTTTGGGTTTCAGTTTGGGTTATCTGAGTTTGGATATGAGTTTGGGTTTGGGTCTGAGTCTGAGTTTGGGTTTGGGTCTGGGTCTGGTTTGAGTTTGGGTCTGAGTTTGTGTCTGGCATTGTGTTTGGGTATGGGTTTAGGTTTGGGTCTGGGTTTGCGTTTGGATATGGGTTTGGGTTTGAGTTTGGATGTGGGTTTGGGTCTGGATTTGGGTTTAGATTGAGGCCTGGGTTTGAGTTTAGGTCCAGATTTGGGCTTGGAATTAGATCTGGATTTGGGTTTAGATTTGGGTCTGGATTTGGGTTTGGGTTGAGGTCTGGGTCTGGGTTTGGGTTTAGGTCGAGATTGAGATTTGGGTTTGGGTCTGGATTTGGGTTTAGATTGAGGCCTGGGTTTGAGTTTAGGTCCAGATTTGGGCTTGGAATTAGATCTGGATTTGGGTTTAGATTTGGGTCTGGATTTGGGTTTGGGTTGAGGTCTGGGTCTGGGTTTGGGTTTAGGTCGAGATTTGGATTTGGGTTTGGGTCTGGATTTGGGTTTAGACTGAGGCCTGGGTTTGAGTTTAGGTCCAGATTTGGGTTTGGATTTAGATCTGGATTTGGGTTTGGGTTTAGATTTGGGTCTGTGTCTGGATTTGGGGTTGGGTTGAGGTCTGGGTTTGGGTTTGAGTTTAGGTCGAGACTGAGATTTGGGTTTGGGTCTGGATTTGGGTTTAGATTGAGGTCTGGGTTTGAGTTTAGGTCCAGATTTGGGTTTGGATTTAGATCTGGATTTGGGTTTGGATGTAAATCTGGATTTGGGTTTGGGTTTAGATTTGGGTCTGGATTTGGGTTTGGGTTGAGGTCTGGGTTTGGGTTGGGGTTTGAGTTTAGGTCCAAATTTGGGTTTGGGTTTAGGTGTGGATTTGGGTTTGGGTTTAGATTTGGGTCTGGGCCTGGATTTGGGTTTGGGTTGAGGTCTGTGTTTGAGTTTGGATTTCATTTTGGGTTATCTGTGTTAGGGTCTGAGTTTGAGTCTGTGTCTGGGTTTAGGTTTGGGTCTGGGTTTGGTTTTGGATTCGCCTCTGGGTCTGGGTTTGGCTTTGGGTCTAGGTCTGGGTGGGAGTTTTTTCACTTTACTATGCAGCAAATCATAGGAAGCCAAATGTAGAAACTGAAGAGTTCCCACCCAAAGCTGAGCTGCTGCCAGTGGCAGCCTCTGCTTCTGTGATCCTGCCTAACCCTGCCTGCAGTATTTCACTTTCATAAGGATTTAATATCTGACGCTGTGGCAGGATTGTTTTCCAAGCATGCATGGAGTGGTTTTCATACTCTTTTTTTCCCCCTTTCTTTCTTTGTGGCATATTTATTCAAAATGTACTATATTTAAGAGTGCTGTAATCACATACATCCACTGGAGACTGGCCACAACGTTCTAGCTATTAATCACACCCTGCAAGCCATGGCAGACGTAACAAATTGAGTTTTATTTATCAGACTTACTCATTGGAAATGGCAGCCCAAGAAATGTACTCCTGAGGGGTTTGACTCTTCTTGCATACTACTCCTGGCAGTGGGTTCAAGGTTTTAGAAAGGTGTAAATCATATTTTTTTTTTCTGCTGAGCCCCAGACGTGGCTGGCACAAAACTAACCCAACTCTCCCAGAGCTGCAACCCCTCTCGTTTGGATGCCTTTTCTTTTTCTGCCAGATCATACCCCCAGGGCTATATCTTTGGCCTCACATTTTTCCATTCCAAGCTCATCCTTCAAGACACAAGTCAAAGCTTCCTACCCTTGCAGAGCTTTCAGACCCACAGATGTGACTACCTTTCAGCTGAGCTGGGAAAGTGGTCTCCAGTGGCAGGCTTGGAGGATTTGGGCTACTTTTTTTCCCTAAATAGGGAGATAAAAAGTCAAGAACCTACAGGGAAAAGAAACCCAGCAAACACAAACCAGCTTCTGGAGGAAGATTATTTCTATGGTAGGCCACATAAAAGCTCTGAAAACCTCAGTAGTAAATGGGTTTAGCTGCAAAAGGCAGTGCCTTCCAACATCACCAACAGGAGGAATCAGTGCACTCCCCCAGGGATCAGTCCTGGGTCCAGTCCTGTTCACCATCTTTATCAATGACTTTGAGGAGGGGACAGACAGACAGAGTCTGCTCAGCAAGTTTGCTGGTGCTACCCAACTGGGATGCTTGGCTGAGACAGCTGAAGGCTGTGCAGCCATTCAGTGAGGCTGGGACAGACAGAGCTGGGCAGGGAGGAAGCCAGTGAGGGTCAGCAAGGATGAGTGCAGAGTCCTGCACCTGGGAAGAAGCAATAAACTGCAGCAGTAAAGGTTGGGAGTGCTGGTGGAGAACATCCATGGCACAGCAACGTGCCCTGGTGAGCAAGAAGGACAATGTCATCCTGGGGGGCATTAAGAGGAGCATGGCCAGCAGATCTAGGGAGGTTCTCCTCCCCCTCTACTCTCACCTGGTGAGACCTCACCTGGAATATTGTGGTCAGCTCTGGGCTTCCCAGTTCAAGACAGACAGGGATCTAGTGTAGGGAGTCCAAGGGAGGGCTACAACAACGCTGAAGGACCTGAAGCACTGCCTGAGGAGGAGAGGCTGAGAGCTCTGGGGCTGCTTGGGCTGCAGAGGAGAAGGCTGAGAGGGGATCTGAGCAATGGATCAAAATAGCTGAGGGCTGGGGGTCAGGAAGGAAGGGACAGGGACAGCCTCTGCTCACTTGTGCCCTGCCATGGGACAAGGAGCAATGGATGGAAGCTGCAGCACAGGAGGTTCCAGCTCAACACAAGGGGGAAATTCTTGACTGTAACAGTGACAGAGCCCTGGAACAGGCTGACAAGAGAGGTTGTGGAGTCTCCTTCTCTGCAGCCCTTCCAACTCTGTTTGGATGTGTTCCTATGTGTCCTGTGATGGATTCTCTGCTCCTGCTCTGGCAGGAGGGGTTGGGCTGGAAGATCTCCACAGGTCCCTTCCAACCCCTAACATTCTCTGATCCTGTGATCCTGTGATGCAGAGGTTTCCCCTACAGCTTCAGAGGTCTCTCCTTCTGTTTCAGCCTGGAGAAGGCTCAGGGCAGACCTTATTGCTCTCTACAACTACCTGAAGGGAGGTTGAATCCAGGTAGGGTTGGTCTTTTCTCCCAGGCTCCCAGGGACAGAATAAGAGGACACAGCCTCAAGCTGTGCCAGGGCAGGTTCAGGCTGGATGTTAGGAAGAAGTTCTTCCCAGAGAGAGTGATTGGCATTGGAATGGGCTGCCCAGGGAGGTGGTGGAGTCTCCATCCCTGGAGGTGTTGGTATAAGGTGGAGGCTGGATGAGACACTCGGTGCCATGGTTTAGTTCATTAGCAGATGTTAGGTGATAGGTTGGACTTGATGATCTCAGAGGTCTTTCCAAGCTGGTTAATTCTGTGACTCTGTGATTCAATTTGGCCATTTGATTTTCTATCAAGCAGAACCTTTCCTGCTTCTCACTTTCACTGAAGAAAACAAACACAAAGACAATGCAAACTCTGTCCAGTCTGAACTGAATCAGAGTATAACTTGAATGTCTACTATCTACAAAACCTTAAAGGCACTCACCCTGCTGATCAGAGGCAGACTGGTTTCAATCCAGCAGGTTCCCTGTGTTAATACCTGTGCAGCAGTTAGGAGGAGAAGCACCAGCAGCCTCTACCAGGTTCTGCATGTGGTTTGCAATGTGGGGACACTGATTCATTAACCATGGCACTGCTCAACACACCCTCATCATTTATTTGTTCCTGAATAGTCCTCTTGGGTTTTGTCTTGTAAGTTCTCCTGTTCCAACGCCTTGCTGTCTGCCAGCAGCCTGACTTGCACTTAGAATGGCTTCAGGTTTGCTTTCTGAAGAGTCAGCATTTCCAGGTGTCAATTTTCTTCCCTCTGCAGGCACAGAAGTGCCAGCAGAAGGTTGGCTCTCTCTCTCTCTCTTTTTCTGGCTCCACTGCCTGTTAAATTCAAGCCTTCTCTGAAAAGGTTTGTGTTTCAGAACAGCTCATTTGAAAACAAACCCAAACCAACATGACATAGGTCAGGCACTGCAGTGAGCTGCCCAGGGAGGTGGTGAAGTCACCCACCCTCAATGCATGCAGTTCTGGAGCCCCCAGCACAAGAAGGACATGGAAGTGTTGGAGCCAGTCAAGATGCTCAGAGGGCTGCAGCAGCTCTGCTATGAGGACAGGCTGAGAGAGTTTGGGCTCTGCAGCCTGGAGAAGAGAAGGCTTCCAGGAGACCTTGGAGTGGCCTTCCAGGATCTGAAATGGGCTACAGGAGGGCTGGAGAGGGACTATTGACAAGGTCTGGTAATGACAGGACGAGGAGGAATGGGTTTGAACTGGCAGAGGGGAGATTGAAAGTGGATGTTAGGAAGAAGTTGTTTGCAGTGAGGGTGGTGAGACACTGGCACAGGTTGCCCAGGGAGGTTGTGGAGCACAGAAGCACAGAATGGGATCTTTGATCTTTGATCCCATTCTGTGCTCCACAACCCCTCTGGAGGTATCCAAAGCCAGGCTGGATGAGGCCTTGAGCAACCTGTGCTAGTGGGAGATGTCCTTGCCTACGGCAGGGGGTTCGAAGTGGATGAGCTTTGAGGTCCCTTCCACCCTAGACCATTCTATGCTTCTATGTGTTTCAGGGTGGTTTGGCTGTGGTGCTTGGGGCTGTGGTTTAAGGTGAATCTTGTAGAGTAGGGTTCTAGGTTGGACTTGGTGCTCCTGAGGGACTTTGTATCTATGTGTTCAAGGTGAATCTTGTGGAGTAGGACTATAGGTTGGACTTGGATGATTCCATGATTTTCTGTGGCACAAAAAGCCTCCCTGACCCAAGCCCCCCAAAACAAGACAGACCACGAAAGGGTAAGTTCTCAGCTTCTGTTTTAAAGTCCTGCAAGAGAAGGAGCTCCAAGAGCCTAGCAAATATGATCAGTTCTCACTCATTCCCCTTCCCCATGCCAACATATTTTCCCACTTCCAACTCCTGATCACAAATTGGTAGTTTAGTAACTGACCCTGTAGTGTTCTGGACTATTATTCTATTTGAGTCTGCCTTCACCTAAATAGCAACCATCTGGTGGTGTCTCAGATCAGCTTCATGTGCTAGGCTGTACATAATAAGCAGCTAAAGGATTGTCAGGGGAAGGGTTAAGATTCGTGCCCGGAGCAGAAGGACCACAGCTGCATGCAGTAAACCTCGCACAAGAGCTGTCAGGCTGGAAGGGTTGGGTCAGCTGTAAAGAATTAAGCACATTTCCCTACTACAAGAAGAGTGTAATTAAGAAGTCGTTTTCTGTTCTTGTGTTTGGTTTGCTGTGAAATAGATAACAGAACAGTGCAGTAAAATAGATAACAGAACATTTGAGTCGTGCCTCAGCCCTTAACCGCTACATGATTTTCCCTCATGGAGAGCCTGGCTCCTTGATCTCACACAACTGGAGCAATTCATCTTCTCTTCCAGCAACATCCAAGGCTTGCAGAAGCTGTGTGGAAAAGAGGCCATGAGAGCCCACAGATTCATTTGCTAGTTGTGTAGGAATCTACCTTCCCATTGTCAGGCTAATGGCAGGCTCCTAAAGAAAAGATGGAAGGTTTATGCTATGCTGAACTCTCTCCTCCTAAATCCTCTTCAAGGGTAAGACTGAATGAAGTAGTGTGAGGTGTCACTCATGACAAGTTAAATGCTGAAGGCAGTGGAAGGTCTTCCTTAGGAGGAGAGCCTGAGGGAGCTGGGGCTGTGCTGCTGGGAGAGGAGGAGGCTGAGGGGGGACCTCAGGAATGGTTAGAAAGAAGGAAAAGTGAGTGCCAGGAGGACCCTGTGGGGTCCTAGTGGATGGGAGGTTGACCATGAGCCAGCAATGTGCTCTGGTGGCCAAGAAGGCCAGTGGCATTCTGGGATGGATTAGAAGGGCTGGGGGTAGGAGGTCCAGAGAGGTTCTCCTCCTTCTCTACCTCTGCTCTGCTGAGGCTGCATCTCAAATATAGTGTCCAGTTCTGGGCCACTAAGTTCAAGAAAGACCTCAGGGAACTGCTTGAGAGAGCCCAGCACAGAGCCACAGCAATGCTGAAGGCAGTGGAAGATCTTCCTTAGGAGGAGAGCCTGAGGGAGCTGGGGCTGTGCTGCTGGGAGAGAGGAGACTGAGAGGGGACCTCAGGAATGGTT
>WAAF01001566.1:97644-114109 GCA_013400475.1 Tricholaema leucomelas
TTTTTTCCCTGGCGCAGGCTGCCCAGGGGGGTTGTGAACTTTCCCTCTCTGGAGCTATTCCAGAGCTGCCTGGAGGTGTTGCTGTGTGACCTGCTCTAGGTGATGCTGCAGGGAGATTGGAGTGGATGAGCTTTGGAGGTCCCTTCCAGCCCCTAACCTTCTGTGATTCTGTGAAGGCATCCTGTTCTCCTCCAAATATGAAAATCCTGCTTCAGCACAAACAGAATGTCCAAACTGGAGTTACTTGGAAGGTTTATCAGGGAGGGTATGGGGAAATGGCAGATCTGGTTGCTAGAGTGAGTCCAAAGTACAAACAAAGTACAGGTCATGGGGTATTAGAGAGGGTGAGGAAAAAAGGCTGGTTGATTTTGTGTGTCCAAAGGTTGGTTTGTGGAGGGGAGGGATGTGAAAGCCTGAAGCATGTTGCAGAAAGAAGGCTTTCAGAAAGAGCTGTGTCTCAGGATGCTGTTACAGCCTGGCACCGCAGTAAGGGTAGAGTTCAGACCCCTCGTGATGGGTGGGGCAGGCTGCAGGCTGCTCTCTTGTTTCTTCCTGCTTCTTGGGTTCTTTGATTTTGTCAGGGTGTCAACAGCTATCAGGCTCCTGGCTTTTCCTCTGTTCCTTTTTAGCTGTGGGTTGGGAAATACTTTCCTTTTTCCAATAGATCATGCTGTCTAGAGCCACATCCAGCCTGGCCCTAAGGACCTCCAGGGATGAGGCTTCCACCATGCTCGAGCAACCTTTGCCAGCCTCTCGCCACCCTCATGCTGAAAAACTTCTTCCTAACATCCAATATAAATCTCCTCTCCTCTAGCTTGGATTCATTCTTCCCAGTCCTATCACTACCTGACACCCTCAGAAGTCCCTCCCCAGCTCTCTTGTAGCCCCCTTCAGATACTGGGAGGTCACAATGAGGTCACCTGGGAGCCTTCTCCTCTCCAGACTGAACAGCCCCAACTGNCAGAGCAGTGTAGAGGGAGAGAATCCCCTCCCTCACCCTGCTGCCCACACTTCTCTTGATGCAGACTTTCCTTCATGCAGACTTTGATAGTATCAGGTGTTACTGCTGAACCATAGAATGATTTAGGTCGGAAGTGGACCTCAAAGCTCATCCAGTGCCAACCCCCTGTGAGGGTGACAGAAGCCTGGCACAGGCTGCCCAGGGGGGTTGTGGAGTCTCTCCCTCTCAGGAGCTATTCCAGAGCTGCCTGGATGTGTTGCTGTGTGATCTGCTGTAGGTGATGCTGCTGTGGCAGGGAGGTTGGACTGGCTGAGCTTTGGAGGTCTCTTCCAGCCCCTGACGTTCTGTGATTGTGTGAAAAGCTTTTTTGTTCTCTGTAGCCTCTCTCTCATTTAGCACAAGCAGCAGCAGCAGCAGCACTCACTCTCAGGGCAGTTTACATACACAGCAGGGTAAGTTTTTAATAAAACCCCAGTACTTCACAAATTGCCTTTCTTGCTCAGTGACCCTTTTAAGAACTCCTCACATGCTGGATTAAATAGACTTTCTTTAACTGGATTATTCCCATGTGAGTGGCTGAAGCTGCTAAGGAAGGGTTTGCTTTGCCTTCTTGGATTGTTAAATGTCAAAATGCTTAAATTGTCTTTTATTCTAGGCAGAGCTGTGGATCTCAGCATGCATCACTTCTGGTTCATTGTAGAGCAGATTCTTTTTGCTACAAAGTCTGTGCACAATGAAACTTAATTCCTTAAGAAATGTGTGCAGCTCTCTAAACAGAGAAATTCTGTTGCTGCCTTTAGTCGTTTTTCTGCAGCTGGAAAAAGTAGAAAGTATAAACTAAGCCTGGAGTGATTTTGTTTGCATGCTCAGGTCTCCTGCGACCCCTCTGAAGAGAGATATTGTTGGAAAATAGAGGTCTAAGCAGTGTTTTAGAATAAGATTTCTCTCTACAAATGTACAACATGGAACTAAATGATGAGGAAAAGCAGAGAGACAGAGAGAGTCCAAGGGAGGGCTACAAGGATGCTGAAGGGACTGCAGCACTGCCTGGTGAGGAGAGGCTGAGAGCCCTGGGGCTGCTTAGGCTGCAGAGGAGAAGGCTGAGATGGGATCTGAGCAATGTCTGTCAAGAGCTGAGGGCTGGGGGTCAGGAAGGAAGGGACAGGGACAGGGACAGCCTCTGCTCACTTGTGCCCTGCCACAGGACAAGGGAGGGAAACTGCAGCACAGGACGTTCCAGCTCAGCAGGAGGAAGAACTCCTTGAGTGTAAGGGTGAGAGAGCCTGGCACAGGCTGCCCAGAGAGGTTGTGGAGTCTCCTTCTCTGGAGCCTTTCCAGCCCTGTCTGGATGTGTTCCTGTGTGACCTATGCTGGATTCTCTGCTCCTGCTGTGGCAGGGGGGTTGGACTGGAAGCTCTCCAGAGGTCCCTTCCAACCCCTGGCATCCTGTGAGCCTGTGGATCTGTGATCCTAGGCAGTGTAGCCATGTAGGAAACAGAACATATCCTCTCTTTGCAACCAGCTGGATTTGAATTGGACTCGATGATCTGTGGAGGTCCCTTCCAACTCTTAACCTCCTGTGATCCAGGGCAGTGTAGCTATGTAGGAAACAGAACATATCCTCTCTTTGCAACCAGCTGGATTTGAATTGAACTCGATGATCTGTGGAGGTCCCTTCCAACCCCCGACCTCCTGTGCTCCTGATGCAACCAGAGAAAAAGTCTGGAGTAGAAACAAGCAATAATTTCTGTTTGAATGTGTTGCTATCTGAATGTGGAAATGTGAAAGGTTGTCTCTAGTTGGACTCACCTAAGGCAAGTTGCAAAAGACATTTAAATAGGATTATATGAGTTGTGTGAAGTGAATATCCACCTGGTTTGATTAGCTTGGACAAGTAGCTTAAAGCAGATACCTAACATGTGAATAGCTCAATGTGAGCAGTACCTGGAAGCCAGCTTCTAGTCTGGAGAATTTTCTGCCTCCTTTTCATGCCTCCTTTTAGTTTCCAGGGAAGCAGAGAGTGCATTTTAGATACAGCTGCTTGAAAGAGAAGAAAGAAAACATTAATCCTAAAAAAATAACAGTTTTGTCTGCTCTTTTTAGTGAAGAATAAAGGGAAAAAAGAGGAAAAGACAAAAGAGTAGGTTTAGAACTTCTCAGGCCTTTCACCACCTACTGTTTCCCTTAATTTTATTTGTTTCACAAGAAAGTATTTTAAGTTCTCATTGAAAAAAATAAACCAGGAACATTCCAAACTAAATCAGTCTTTTCCTCCAAGATTTTCCATACTGAGTGGAGCATTGTATGTGATCTAACTGAATAGGAGTAAGGCTTTGGGAGGTGGTTTTGGAGCATCATAGAATTGTCAGGGTTGGAAGGGACCACAAGGATCAGCCAGTTCCAACCTCCCTGACAAGGCCAGGGACACCTCACACTAGAGCAGGTGGCCCAGAGCCATATCCAGCCTGGCCTTTAAAACTTCCAGGGGTGAGTCTTCCACCACCTCCCTGGGCAACCTGTGCCAGTCTCTCACAACCCTTATGCTGAAGAACTTCTTCCTAACATCTAAGCTAAATCTCCCTTTCTCCATTCCCCCCCAGTCCTATCACTACCTGACAGACTAAAATTTCCCTCTCCAGCTTTCATGTTGCCCACTTCAGATACTGGGAGGCCACAAGAAGGTCTCCTTGGAGCCTTCTCTTCTCCTGACTGAACAACCCCAACTCTCTCAGCCTGCCCCCATGTGAGAGCCATCCAGAAGAAGAGATGGGGAGCAAGAGATTGTGAAACAACAGGATGGCAGCAGAACCTTGGGCTGCAGGAGAGGAGAGAATCAATGAGAGACAAGGCACTGTTGCAGATCACTGCATGATGTTGTTGCTGTTTTTGGAGCATTACACATGACCTATTTAACAGATATCAGCATCTGCTCTTCATGGATTTGATCAATTTAACAGTTCAAGTACTTATAATCATTGGTGGAAGATGGAGCTGTTCTTGTGTTGCTTTTCTGGTAGGTGAGGTGAGCACTTCTGTTAGCTCTCACTCTGTTTAACTCCTTTGTAACTCCCTTCCTCTACTGAAGTGCAGCATAAACACTATTTTAGGGATGTGTGCTCTCAGTGACCACATTATCTGAACTCTTTCTGTGTGACTTACAAGATCACAGGATGTTAGGGGTTGGAAGTGACCTCTGGAGATCTTCCAGTCCAACTCCTCTGCCACGTAGGAGCAGAGAATCCAGTGCAGGTCACACAGGAACACATCCAGACAGGGCTGGAAAGGCTCCAGAGAAGGAGACTCCACCACCTCCCTGGGCAGCCCATTCCAATGCCAATCACTCTCTCTGCCAACAACTTCCTCCTAACATCCAGCCTGAACCTGCCCTGGCACAGCTTGAGGCTGTGTCCCCTTCTTCTGTCCCTGGCTGCCTGGCAGCAGAGCCCAACCCCACCTGGCTACAGCCTCCCTGCAGGGAGCTGCAGACAGCAATGAGCTCTGCCCTGAGCCTCCTCTGCTGCAGGCTGCACACCCCCAGCTCCCTCAGCCTCTCCTCACAGGGCTGTGCTCCAGGCCCCTCCCCAGCCTTGCTGCCCTTCTCTGGACACCTTCCAGCACCTCAACATCTCTCTTGAATTGAAGAGCCCAGAACTGGACACAGCACTCAAGATGTGGCCTGGCCAGTGCTGAGTAGAGGGGCAGAAGAACCTCCCTTGTCCTACTGACCAGACTGCTCCTGATACAAAGCAGTTTTTGGGTTTGTTTGGTTTAGAAATGTCTGTTTGCCATGGGGTAATCTTTAGGAGGAGAATGAGAGATGTTCTGGTTATGATAAAATGTACTCTATCAAATAAATGGGGCTGGCAAGATGTCTGAAGTGTGGTTACACTCCAGATTCATCTCATCTCCTCTGAGGCTTCATTCCATGTTTCCTCTCTCCAGCTGCACATGGAGGGCTAGCTCTTCAGCTGGTTTGATTCAATGCATCACCACTGACATCAGCTCTCTGGTACCCAGGATCATCTGAGTGTTTCAACACTCTGGCACAGCACCTGAGGCACAGAGATTGTTTCCAGCCCTGAACCGTCTCACACAGAATCAGATTGAGCATCCCTGCATTGAGGTCCTGTGATGGTTTGGGTGTTCCCTGCCCCCCCACACTTTAGAAATCCCCCAGACTAGACTCAGTCTGCTCTGGAAATTCGAATGAAGCTTATATTTACAGCTGGCACAATGCACAAGCAGAGAGTTACAGTAGATACAGATATAGACAGAAATAGACAAGNAGCAGGCAAAGAGTTCCCAGCAAAGAGAGCAAGCAAGTGACCTAATCTTTGTTTTGTCTTTCTTCTTTACACATCTCAGCAAGACTGTGAGGGAAGTAGACCTCACCATTGTTTTCATTTCTCAGCCTATCATCTAGTTCTGATCACCAAAACATCCCAGCTAGGCTCAAACTAGCAGAGGTCCCCTCAATATCTGGGTGCTGAGCTGTGCAAGTAAGACTCCTGCGAGCTGAAGCATCACTGTGCTCAGGTTACCAAGGCTTTCCAGACATGGATGTGCTAGAGACAGCAGAGGCATTGGGGGAGCAACATGGTGGAGTGCAGCAAGACCAATACTGAACACAAACCGGAGGTGAGAGCAGAGTCAGTTTGCTTTTCAGGAGGGGAGGCTCAGCTGAGAGCTGGATCAGTGACACAGACAAAACATTCAGCTGTGGTCCTTGGCTGCCAAAGCCTTTTCAGGCACTGGATTGCTTCTGTGGAACAAGGTCCACAGAGTATGTTCAGTGGGACACAGTCTATTGCAAAGCCTCCCTGGGCAGCCTGTGCCAGTGTCTCACCACCCTCACCACAAACAACTTCTTCTTAACATCTCCCCCCCTGCCAGTTCAAACCCATTACTCCTCCTCCTCCTGTCGTTACAGTTCTAGTAACACTCAGTGTAAGGGGCACCATCAGCTGTGGTCACATTGTCCAGCTTCTTGTTCACTACTGATAGTGTGAGAGGAGAGCTTCTTACTAACCCCTCAGCCCTCTCCAACCAGCTGCCAAACACAAGATTCTCCAATGACTTTCCTCTGTGATTGCTACTTGCAGAAGCTGTAGCCCAGCAAGTCAGAAACATGTTCAGAGGGCAGTCTTGAGGCTCAGCTCTTGACTCAGAGCGGGCATGGTGCCATCTGGGTTGCTGTAGCAATCACCTGGGGCTAGTACCAGAATCACCTGCAGGCTAAACAGGATCTCCTCAGGGTTCTGAACAGGCATGAGACACCTATGTTTGGGCAACTGATTCCTTCAATGTCTGTTCTGCCTTCTTCTGCAAAGCTTTCAGCTCACTGCAAGAGAGGTACTGAGGGGCTGGAGCAGGGCCAGAGGAGAGCAAGGAGAGTGGAGAAGGGACTGGAGGGGAAGGCTGCTGAGGAGAGGCTGAGGGAGCTGAGCTGGGTTAGCCTGGAGAAGAGGAGACTCAGGGGGGACCTTAGCACACTCTGCAGATACCTGAAGGGAAGGGGTAGTCAGGTGGGGGTCAGGCTCTGCTGCCAGGCAACTTGTGTCAGGACCAGAGGGCATGGCCTGAAGCTGTGCCAGGGGAGGGTTAGGTTGGATGTTAGGAAGCACTTCCTGATGGAAAGGGGAATTGGAGCCTGCAATGGGCTGCCCAGGGAGGTGGTGGAGTCACCGTGCCTGGAGGTGTTCCAGGCAAGCTTGGCTTCTAGCTAGCTTCAAACTAGCACAGTATCACCTAGAGTTAGGTTCAGGGTTTACTCCCCCTGGAGTGTTAACCCTGGACAGGTGCCTAAGTGGAGACTGGCCTACGACTGGCAGCCCTGACCCTGCCTGACCAAGCCAAGGGACTGAAACTGGCTTTCCCCTAGGCCAGGATACAGCTGCCTGCTCCAGCTCAGCCCAGCCCCAGCACAGGTAACGACCTAGCAACAGCCTAGGGCACCACCAGGACCTTCCAGCCCACCGTGCCAGCCCGAGGGGTGTGCAGCCTGCAGAAGAGGAGGCTCAGGGCAGAGCTCATTGCTGTCTGCAGCTACCTGAAGGAAGGCAGTAGCCAGGTGGGGTTGGGCTCTGCTGCCAGGCACCCAGGGACAGAACAAGGGGACACAGCCTCAAGCTGTGCCAGGGGAGGTTCAGGCTGGACGTTAGGAGGAAGTTGTTGGCAGAGAGAGTGATTGGCATTGGAATGGGCTGCCCAGGGAGGTGGGGGAGTTGCCATACCTGGGGGTGGTCAAGAAAAGCCTGGCTGGGACACTTAGTGCCATGGTCTGGTTGACTGGATAGGGCTGGGTGCTAGGTTGGACTGGATGAGCTTGGAGGTCTCTTCCACCCTGATTGATTCTATGATTCTATGATTACAATTCACTCCTGACCCAGATTCAAACCGTTCCGTAACAAATCCCCATCTATGTCCACTTCCAGTTGAAGAATCATTGAGGTTTCTGGTCTAAAACCAGGATGTAGCATAAGGGATCAAAATGTTTTCTTCTTTGGAGCAATAAAAAACCAACAAAACAACAACCAAACCCCCTGAGAAGCTTAATTTGTGTCTCAACATTTGGATGTCAAAGGCATATCACAGTCTCACAGTCTCACAGTATCACCAAGGCTGGAAGAGACCTCACAGATCACCAAGTCCAACCTGTTACCACAGAACTCAAGGCCAGACCATGGCACCAAGTGCCACGTCCAATCCTGCCTTGAACAGCTCCAGGGACGGCGACTCCACCACCTCCCTGGGCAGCCCATTCCAGTGTCCAATGACTCTGGATGAAATGGAGGAAATATGGAGCAAAGCTGGAGGTGAGTAGGTTCAGACTGGACGTGAGGAGAAAGTTCCTCACCATGGGAGTGGTGAAATCCTGGAATGGGTTAGCCTGGGAGGCCTCATCCCTGAAGGTGTTTAAGGCCAGGCTGGATGAGGCTCTGGACAGCTTGATCTAGGGTAGGTGTCCCTGGGCATGGCAGTGGGGTTGGAACTGGCTGATCCTTGTGGTCCCTTCCAGCCCTGACTGATTCTGTGATTTTTAACTGTGATGCTCTTTCTGTGATGATCAGCACTGCTGGCAGATGTGTGTGGGGGGGGTTGTTGCTCAAGTATCAAACTGCTGAAAACTAATATGCTCCTTAAACTTAGCTGTGTTTTACCTCAAGGAGAAAAAAATCTGAGCTAATTGGCATGGGCATTAAAGAGATTTCCTGTTCTAACTATGCTGATTTCCTCAATTGCTGGGGCTATGTGTAACATATGTCTCCAAAAGCAGAGTGCTCCCAATTAGCAGTGGGGGTGTGCAGCCTGCAGAAGAGGAGGCTCAGGGCAGAGCTCATTGCTCTCTACAGCTACCTGAAGGGAGGTTGTAGCCAGGTGGGGTTGGGCTCTTCTGCCCTGTACTTAGCACTGGTCAGGCCATGCTTTGAGTGCTGTGTCCAGTTCTGGGCTCCTCAATTCAAGAGGAGATGTTGAGGTGCTGGAAGGTGTTGAGAGAAGGGCAGCAAGGCTGGGGAGGGGCCTGGAACACAGCCCTGTGAGGAGAGGCTGAGGGAGCTGGGGGTGTGCAGCCTGCAGCAGAGGAGGCTCAGGGCAGAGCTCATTGCTGTCTGCAGCTCCCTGCAGGGAGGCTGTAGCCAGGTGGGGTTGGGCTCTGCTGCCAGGCACCCAGGGACAGGACAAGGGGACACAGCCTCAAGCTGTGCCAGGGCAGGTTCAGGCTGGATGTTAGGAGGAAGTTGTTGGCAGAGAGAGTGATTGGCATTGGAATGGGCTGCCCAGGGAGGTGGTGGAGTTGCCATCCCTGGAGGTGTTTCAGGCAAGCTTGGCTGTGGCACTTATTGCCGTGGTCTGGTCTCTGTGGTGGTGTTAGATCCTAGGCTGGACTGGACGATCTCAGAGCTCTACTCCATGATTAAAAATGATGATCTCAGAGCTCAAGAATTCCATGCTTAAAAATGCAGAAAATCTAACCAGATCTGAGCAAGGGTTTAACAGAAGGATTCAATTGAGGCTGTTGCGATATCCTTGGGCACATCATCCGTGGGTCAGACTGGACATAGACAGAGCAGCTAGAAGGTGAAAGAACCAAGACTTGCAGAGAACCAGAGTTTTAACAAGAAGCATTAAGTGTGGGCTATGAAATATTGCATCCATATGGTAGGAAAACCCCCACATGTCGCACAGAAGGAATGATAGACTATCAAAGCAGGGACTTCAGACTTGTTGGGTTTGGCAGAGCAAGTCATAATCAGGACAATAAACAGAACACTCCAATACTGAAATCATCTTGAAGAAATGTTGGAACTGCAAACAATATTTCCTCTCTTGATTGAAAGGGGGGGGGGGGGGGGAAAGACAAAGTGGCACCAACTGTGTTAAGGCAGCATTATGTTTTAGGGGCATGGAAATGTGAGCTTTATGTTTTAGAGGGATGAAAATATGAGGGTGCACCCAGCACCATGTTTTAGGGGCATGAAAATGTGAGGGTACCCAGCTTTATGTTTAAGGGGGATGAAAATGTGAGGGTGCACCCAGCATTATGTTTTAGGGGGATGAAAATGTGAGGGGGTACCCAGATTTATGTTTTAGGGGTATGAAAATATGAGGGGGTACCCAGCATCATGTTTTAGGGGGATGAAAATGTGAGGGGGTACCCAGCTTTATGTTTTAGAGGGATGAAAATGTGAGGGTACCCAGCAGTACTGTACTTGGGGAGGCTATAGAAAACACTGTCCAGTTCTGGAGCCTCTGTTACAAGGAAGNAGGGATGAAAATAGGAGGGTGCACCCAGCATTATGTTTTAGGGGCATGAAAATGTGAGGGGGTACCCAGCTTTATGTTTTAGAGGGATGAAAATGTGAGGAGGTACCCAGCTTTATGTTTTAGGGGCATGAAAATGTGAGGGTACCCAGCTTTATGTTTAAGGGGGATGAAAATGTGAGGGGGTACCCAGCTTTATATTTTAGGGGGATTAAAATGTGAGGGGGTACCCAGCTTTATCTTTTAGGGGTATGAAAATGTGAGGGGGTACCCAGCTTTATGTTTTAGGGGGATGAAAATGTGAGGGGGTACCCAGCTGTATATTTTAGGGGGATGAAAATGTGAGGGGGTACCCAGCTGTATATTTTAGGGGGATGAAAATGTGAGGGGGTACCCAGCTTTATCTTTTAGGGGTATGAAAATGTGAGGGGGTACCCAGCTTTATGTTTTAGAGGGATGAAAATGTGAGGGTACCCAGCAGTACTGTACTTGGGGAGGCTATAGAAAACACTGTCCAGTTCTGGAGCCTCTGTTACAAGGAAGATCTGGAGGTGCTGGGACATGTGCAGAGAAGGGGCATGAGGATGGTCAGAGGACTGGAGCTGCTCTGTTGTGAGGACAGGCTGAGAGAGTTGGGGTTATTCAGTCTGGAGAAGAGAAGGCTCCCAGGTGGCCTTATTGTTGCCTTACAGTATCTGAAGTGAGCTACAAGAAAGCTGGGGAGGGACTTTTGAGGGTGTCAGGTAGTCATAGGACGGAGAAATGGAGCAAAACTAGAAGTGAGTAAATTCAGATTGGATGTTAAGAAGAAGTTTTTCAGTCTGAGGGTGGTGAGAGGCTGGAACAGGTTGCACAGAGAGGTGGTAGAAGCCTCATCCTTGGATGTTTTGGAGCCCAGGTTGGATGTGGCTGTGGGCAACCTGATCTAGTGTGTGGCGTCCCTGCCCATGGCAGGTAGGTTGCAACTGGCTGATCCTTCTGGCCCAAACACTACCCCTTATTGCATGAAAAATATCTACAGAGAAGGGCAGAGAAGGGCAGCAAGGCTGGGGAGGGGCCTGGAGCACAGCCCTGTGAGGAGAGGCTGAGGGAGCTGGGGGTGTGCAGCCTGCAGAAGAGGAGGCTCAGGGCAGAGCTCATTGCTGTCTGCAGCTCCCTGAAGGGAGGCTGCAGCCAGTTGGGGTTGGGCTCTGCTGCCAGGCACCCAGGGACAGAACAAGAGGATACAGCCTCAAGCTGCACCAGGGCAGGCTCAGGCTGGATGTTAGGAGGAAGTTGTTGGCAGAGAAAGTCATTGGCATTGGAATGGGCTGCCTGGGGAGGTGGTGGAGACACCATCCCTGGAGGAGTTCAAGAGGAGGCTGATGGAGGCACTTGGTGCCATGGGTTAGTTAATTAGAAGGTGTTAGGTGAGAGGTTGGACTCGATGATATCTAAGGTCTTTTCCAGGCTGGTTCATTCTGTGATTCTGTGATGCAGTTGGTGGGCAGTGAGCCCCAGTGCAGTGCATGCAGCAGCAAGCTGCTGCTGAATGGAAGTGTTGCCTTTACAGTACCATTTCATAAAAGCCCTCATGGACTGTGCATGGAATTTCCTCATGCTGTGTAATTCTGGAAGCTTTCTCTCTTCTTCCAGAACCTCAGAAGACACCACAAAGACTTCACAAGTGTTTTCTTTCAGCTCATATAGTGCCTCACACTAACCTGGAGCCAGGAGTTTAAACAGAGTCTTTTGTTTTCTCTGTAATGTAAACTGAAGCAATCATTGGTCAGAGATTTCACCCAGATGTTGCAAACAGCAGAGCTTAGGCTTCCACGATGGCTCAATTGTCAGCATATATCTTTAAGCAACTCTTAGTAGTGTTTACAACTAGAGAGTACCTCTGAGCCCTAGGACAGCAGCCCTGCAAGTTCTGCTCTGGCAGGGGGGTTGGACTCAATGATCTCTTTGGATCCCTTCCAACCCCTGGCATCCTGTGAGCCTGTGCTCTTGCAGCAGGGATCATAGAGCCTTTCTTAGTAGGACATACCCAGGCAGTGCTACAGACTGGGGGTGAGTGGCTGAAGAGCAGCCTGGCAGACAGGGACCTGGCAGTGCTGGGTGACAGCAGCTGGGCATGAGCCAGCAGTGTGCCCAGCTGGCACAGAAGGCCAGTGGCAGCTTGGCCTGTGTCAGGACCAGTGTGGCCAGCAGCACCAGGGCTGTCATTCTGCCCTGCACTGGCACTGGGGAGGCCTCACCTCCAGCACTGTGTGCAGCTCTGGGCACTCACTGCAAGAGATCTTGAGGGGCTGGAGCAGGGCCAGAGAGAGCAATGAGAGTGGGGAAGGGACTGGAGGGGAAGGCTGCTGAGGAGAGGCTGAGGGAGCTGGGCTGGGTTAGCCTGAAATTCATCAGAGAGAGAGTGATTGGCATTGGAATGGGCTGCCCAGGGAGGTGGTGGAGTCATCGTCCCTGGAGGTGTTCACACAAAGCCTGGCTGGGGCACTTAGTGCCATGGTCTGGTTGATTGGCCAGGGCTGGGTGCTAGGTTGGACTGGATGATCTTGGAGGTCTCTTCCAACCTGGTTCATTCTATGATTCTATGATTCTGTTTTCTGCAGGGTTTTCAATGCTGGTCTGGTGCTGGCTCTTAGCCAGGCCCATTGCTGGCACCAGGGAGGCACAACATTTTATCAGGCTTGCCTCTGCCTCATGAACATTTAATTGTTTTGGGGGGGATATTCTTAGAAGACAGAAAGGATAGCTCTTACTGGCATTCAGATGAAACAATGTGATTTATTTGTTTTCTCTACTGGCACAAAACGTTTCAGCTGAGTGTTTATTTGCAAGTGCTTGGTATAGAGAAGAGTGCGAAGGAAAAACAAATGGCTTTGTGCTGCTTTCAGATCAGCTGCAGTGCTGATGGAGAACACCCAGCAGAAAAGCCAGGGTAAATGTTTGCTTTACAGCATTCAACAAGGACTGCCAGAGGCAGAATCTGTTGCTGGGGAAATCTGCTTGAGCTGTGTCTCTAGCGCTGGTCACAGAGCTTTCTGCTTTTCAGGCTGGGTGTCTTAGAATCACAGAATCATAGAATGGTTTAGGTTGGAAGGGACCTCAAGGATCATCCAGCTCCAACCCCCTGCCATAGGCAGGGACACCTCCCACTAGAGCAGGTTGCTCAAGGCCTCATCCAGCCTGGCCTTGAACACCTCCAGGGAGGAAGCATCCACAACCTCCCTGGGCAACCTGTGCCAGTGTCTCACCACCCTCACTGTAAAGAACTTCCTCCTAACATCCAGTCTAAATCTCCCCTCTGCCAGTTCAAACCCATTCCCCCTTGTCCTGACATTACCAGACCTTGTCAATAGTCCCTCCCCAGCTTTCCTGTAGGCTCCCTTCAGATACTGCAAAGCCACTCTAAGGTCTCCTCGAAGCCTTCTCCTCTCCAGGCTGCAGAGCCCCAACTCTCTCAGCCTGTCCTCATAGCAGAGCTGCTCCAGCCCTCTGATCATCTTCGTGGCTCTCCTTTGGACCCGCTCCAGCAGTTCCATGTCCTTCTTGTATTGGGGGCTCCAGAACTGCACACAGTACTCCAGGTGGGGTCTGACGAGAGCAGAGTAAAGGGGGAGAATCACCTCCCTTGCCCTGCTGGCCACACTTCTCTTGATGCAGCCCAGCACTCGGTTGGCTGTCTGGGCTGCATGTGCACACTGCCGGCTCATGTTGAGCTTCTCGTCGACCCAGACCCCCAGGTCCTTCTCCTCAGGGCTGCTCTCAGCCATTCATCACCCAGCCTGTATCTGTGCCTGGGATTGCACCGACCCAGGTGCAGGACCTTACACTTGGCCTTGTTAAACGTCATGAGGTTGGCCTGGGCCCACCTCTCCAGCCTGTCCAGGTCCCTCTGGATGGCATCCCTGCCCTTCAGCAAGTCAGCTGTGCCACACAGCTTGGTGTCATCTGCAAACTTGCTGAGGGTGCACTCAATTCCTCTGTCCATATCACTGACAAAGATGTTACAGAGCACTGGTCCCAGCACTGACCCCTGAGGAACACCACTTGGCACCGGTCGCCAGGTGGATCTTCCTTAGGTCTCAGTATCCAGAGACTCTAAGAGCAGGGTAATGCTCCAAGACATGCAAATGCACTGATGTGTGTTCATCCTTAGCACAGCCAGTTCCAGTGTGGGGAAACAATGCAGGCTCTATGCAGATCACAGAATCACAGAACCTTAGAGGTTGGAAGGGACCTCCAGAGATCCTCCAGTCCAACCCCCCTGCCAAAGCAGCATCACCCAGGGCAGTCCACACAGGAATGCATCCAGGTGGGGATGGAAAGGCTCCAGAGAAGGAGACTCCACAGCCTCTCTGGGCAGCCTGTGCCAGGGCTCTGCCACCCTCACGACAAAGAAGTTTCTTCTCATGTGGAAGTGAAACCTTCTCTGTTCCAGTTTGCATCCATTGCTCCTTGGCTTATTGCTGTGCACCACCCAAAAGAGCTTGGCCCCTCCACATGACCCCCACCCCTCAGCTATTGATAGACATTGCTCAGATCCCCTCTCAGCCTTCTCCAGACTAAACATCCCCAAGGCTCTCAGTCTCCAGAGGGCAGATGCTCAAGTCCCCCACTCATCCTCGTGGCTCTCTTATGATGCTAACTTATGTTCTGTATAATACTGTACCAAGAGGGTAAGGACTAACTCAAACCTTCTCCTCTCCAGGACGTTACATTTGAAGCCCTATGTAAGTGAGGAGGAAGAGACAAGAGAAAGCTGGTACAACAAGGCAAAATAATCTATGCCCCTGTAATTTCAGTCCACCTACTTTAAATGTTGTAATTTCTCTCCACTGACGACACAGACACTAACTGGACAACCTTTGTAATTCTGCTCTGCTTGCTTATGCTTGGTGCTGTTACAGAAGAACAAGAGGGAATGGCCTCAAGGTGCCACTGGGTAGGTTTAGACTGGATATTAGGAAACATTTTTTCCTGGCAAGGCACTGGAATGTGCTGTGCAAGGAGGTGGTGGAGTCCCCAAGCCTGGATGTGTTTCAAGGTGGTTTGGCTGTGGTACTTGGGACTATGGTTTAGGGTGCAGCTTGCAGAGTAGGGAGCTTGGGGATCCTGAGGGCCTTCTCTACCCTGAATGTTTCTGTGAATCTGCGACTCTGTGAAAGATGTCATCCTGCTTATGTTGGCAGCTAAAGGCTGAGCTGTGACCAATAAGAAGTGTGAGTGTTGTAGAGATGGTGCAGCAAATTGCCAGATATCACAGAAGTGTCAGGGCTGGAAGGGACCACAAGGATCAGCCAGTTCCAACCCCCTGCCATGGGCAGGGACACCTCACACTAGATCAGGTTGCCCAGAGCCACATCCAGCCTGGCCTTAAACACCTCCAGGCATGAGGATTCCACCACATCCCTGGGCAACCTGTTCCAGACTCTCACCACCCTCATGCTGAACAACTTCTTCCTATCATCCAGCCTGAATCTGCCCATTGCTAGCTCGGTGCCATCTCCCCCAGTCCTATTGCTCCCTGACTGCCTCAAAAGTTCCTCCCCATCTTTCTTGTAGTTCTTGTTTAGTGCTTGTTTTCTTTTCAAAGACCTCAAACCTGAGACCTGAGAGAGTTGGGGCTCTTCAGCCTGGAGAGGAGAAGGCTTCGAGGAGACCTTAGAGTGGCTTTGCAGTATTTGAAGGGAGCCTACAGGAAGGCTGGGGAGGGACTATTGACAAGGTCTGGGAATGTCAGGACGAGGGGGAATGGGTTTGAACTGGCAGAGGGGAGATTTAGACTGGATGTTAGGAGGAAGTTCTTTACAGTGAGGGTGGTAAGACACTGGAACAGGTTGCCCAGGGAGGTTGTGGATGCTTCCTCCCTGGAGGTGTTTAAGGCCAGGCTGGATGAGGCCTTGAGCAGCCTGCTCTAGTGGGAGGTGTCCCTGCCTATGGCAGGGGGTTGGAGCTGGATGATCCTTGAGGTCCCTTCCAACCTAAACCATTCTATGATTCTATGATTCTATGATTCAAACACTGCTATCATGGAAGTGAAGATGTCAGCTGCACTTCTACAAATCAAATTCCCAGGCTCTGGTGTGTAAATGTGAAAATCTTCTACCAGCAGAGCATCCACCTGGAAAGTAGGTCTAATGGCTGTTTCTTTTTGATTAGAGGACATCATTTCCATCTTCCCACATTAATAAAGCTGCAAGAGTTTATCTGGACTTCAAGCTATTTCAGCATGAGTAGAACAAACTCTGCCTTTGTTTTCATATATGTATTTTTTTGGGTTCCACAACACTTTTTAACAATTTAATGGTTTTGTCTGTTGAGGAGAGAAATTCCACTTATAAATAGCTCCAGTTGTTGAGGGAAGCTGGAAAAAATGATCATGGCAGGCTCAAAAACCAGAAGAGCCATGAAAAGAAAAAAACAAATAAATATGTAGTGTTTCTTGCTCTTTGGATGTCATAGCAGTGCCATGAACGTTGGTGGGCTGACACTGTGGTTTGGCAGTCCTGCATTCATTCAGATCAGAAATGCTTTGCAGCTCAGTTGTCCTCTCAGGCAGTTGTGCACTCTGCAGATGAACAAAGCATCAGTGCAGAGCTGAGCCCACTTCTTCTTAGCCAGAGATATGCCTGTTATTCAGTCACAGATCATAGAACCACAGAATCACAGAATCACAGAAGGGGTTAGGTTGGAAGGGACCTCAAAGCTCAGCCAGTTCCAACCCCCTGCCATAGGCAGGGACAC
>WAAF01001566.1:114123-199416 GCA_013400475.1 Tricholaema leucomelas
ACCTGTGCCAGTGTCTCACCACCCTCAACCTGTGCCAGTCTCTCACCACCCTCACTGCAAACATCTTCTTCCTAACATCCATTTTCAATCTCCTCTCTGCCACTTTAAACCTATTCCCTCTCATCCTCTCATTACCAGACCTTGTCAATAGTCCCTCCCCAGCCCTGCTGCCGCCCCCTTCAGATACTGCAAGGCCACTCCAAGGTCTCATCCAAGCCCTTTCTTCTCCAGGCTGCAGAGCCCCAACTCTCTCAGCCTGTCCTCATAGCAGAGCCACTGCAGCCCTCTCAGCATCTTGGTGGCCTCCTCTGGACTGGTTCAAGCACTTCCATGTCCTTCTTGTGTCAGAGGCTCCAGAACTGCACACAGGATTGCAGGTGGAGTCTGAGGAGAGCAGAGCCAAGGAGCAGAATCACCAAGATGAGTTGCAACACCCTGTGGAAATGGTCTTGTTTCATAAATGGTTCTCAAGCCAAGCTTAAGCACTCCCCAAACCAAATCTCAAATGTGTCTTGTAAGACAAACCTTAACTCTTCAGGAAAGATCTTGAGGTCCTGGAGCTGGGCCAGAGGAGAGCAATGAGAGTGGGGAAGGGACTGGAGGGGAAGGCTGCTGAGGAGAGGCTGAGGGAGCTGGGCTGGGTTAGCCTGGAGAAGAGGAGACCCAGGGAGGACCTTAGCACACTCTGCAGATACCTGAAGGGAAGCTGAAGTCAAATGGGGGTCAGGCTCTGCTGCCAAGCAACTTGTGCCAGGACAAGAGGGCATGGCCTGAAGCTGTGCCAGGGGAGGGTTAGGTTGGATGTTAGGAAGCACTTCCTGATGGAAAGGGGAATTGGAGACTGGAATGGACTCCTCAAGGAGGTAGTGGAGTCGCTGTGCCTGGAGGTGGTTAAGGCAAGCTTGGCTGTGGTACTTGGTGCCATGGTCTGGTCATTGTGGTGGTGTTAGGTGCTAGGCTGAGCTGGATGATCTCAGAGCTCTCTCCCAGCCTCAATAATCCTGAAGCTGTGAGAGGGGAGGGTTAGTTTGGATGTTGGGAAGCACTTCCTGCTTTTCATAAAGATTTGTTTTAAAAGCTCTGACATAAATTTCTAGGCCTGTGTTGGAATGCTGTAAAATAAAGGCTACATTTTGCTGACCTTAAACTGAATAAGGAGCAAAATTACCTCTTCCCATCAGCCTCACAACACCCCATGCACTTTTGCTGAGAGAACAGCTGAAAGACATTTGAGAAGGTTCTGCACTTAGACATTAGGACTAATCTTTTCAGACTATTGGCAAAAAGAGTTGGCCAAAATCAGGCTGAGGTCTGAAATTTACATAATTCATTACACAGTTGTCTTTAGGGTTTGGATTTGGTTGAGCAGAGCAAGTGGGCACCATGAAACAACAACAACAAAAACATGGAGCTCTTTCATTTTGGTCTGCCAGGGGACACTTAAGATCAAACTTTGCCTTTCCAAGTGATGGAATTCATATGGGATCTGGTGAGGGGTGGGTGGGGGTTTGCAATTTTCACATCAGCAATACTCAGTTTGTTTCCAGCTGAGAGGTTTGAAGCTGTCATTGTAATTTCCTTCTGCCCTCTGGTATGTTGCAGCATTCCCACCTGCCAGAAAATGTCAGGCTGTTTATTCCAAGGCTAAAAATGTGGGCACACATCCGCCTCCCAAAATAAACTGCGCAGCAGATAGAGTCTGTAGGAGCCTCCAGTGCTCACAGGTTGGAATTAGTCATTCTTCCTGTGAGAGGGTGGCCATCAATCACTGTCAGAGGCAGTCTGGAGCTTGGATTCAAGAACTTGGATCGAAGGGAAAGGAACACAAGGAGCTTGTAGGGACAGGATATGCCTTTCCAGATGGGTAAGTGGCAGCACTGTGAAGTCCCCAACACGTCTAGGCTTGAGGAAAGAAAAATGACACTGTGGAGAGTTGGCTGATTTGCCAAGCAAATCATCTTTCAGTCATAACCTCCTCCTCCAAGATCAAAGAATCATAGAATCAACCAGGTTGGAAGAGAGCTCCAAGCTCATCCAGTCCAACCTAGCACCCAGCCCTGGCCAATCAACCAGACCATGGCACTAAGTGCCCCAGCCAGGCTTTTCCTGAACACCTCCAGGAACAGTGACTCCACCATCCCCCTGGGCAGCCCATTCCAATGCCAATCACTCTCTCTGTGAAGAAAGAAAAAAGGCACTGTGGAGAGTTGGTAGATTTGCCAACCAAATCATCTTATAGTCACAACCTTCTCCTCCTACAACACCAAAGAATCATAGAATCATAGAACCAACCAGGTTGGAAGAGACCTCCAAGCTCATCCAGTCCAACCTAGCACCCATCCCACCAGACCCTAGCACTAAGTGCCCCATCCAGGCTTTGCTTTAGATACCTTCTAAGGTACCTCCAGGGACGGTGACTCCACCACCTCCCTGGGCAGCCCATTCCAATGCCAATCACTCTCTCTGTGAAGAAAGAAAAACTGCAGTATGGTGAGTTTGCTGATCTGCCAAGCAAATCATCTTTTAGTCACAACCTTCTCCTCCCACAAGACCAAAGGCTGAATATTTTCATCACAAAAAAGAAACTTTGACTTTTTTTTTTCCCCACCCCCTGCCACTGGAATGTGTTCAACAATCATCTGCACTGATTTACTGTAAAGAAAAGGAAATATTTGTTCTCTTGTGAAGTGGCACCACAATTTCATAGAATCAGAGAATGGTTTAGGTTGGAAGGGACCTCAAAGCTCAGCCAGTTCCAACCCCCCCTGCCATAGGCAGGGGCACCTCCCACTAGAACAGGTCTCTCAAGGCCTCATCCATACAATTTGAAGATGGCAAATGCATGCACAACACCAAAAGTGATGTTCAGAGGCTAATTTAGTCTGTCGAGCCTACTCACTTCAAATAAGTTCTAATAAACCACTCTGCTTTCAAAATCTATTTAAGTGATCTGAAACTGAAGCAGAACAAGTCAGGAAATCTGTACAGGGAATGGTAACATTGGATTTGAAGAGCTGGAATAGAAATTGCCTAAACTTCTGGCTCAGCCACGGACTCCTTGGGTGACTCTGGATGAGTTATTTATAAAGTCTTTAGAGAGAGAGTGGCAGAGCCCTGGAGCAGGCTGCCCAGAGAGGTTGTGAATTGTCCTTCTCTGGAGACTGTCAGACTCTGCCTGGGTGCATTCCTGTGTGAACTGCCCTAGGGGATCCTGCCTTGGCAGAGAGCTTGGACTCGGTGATCTCTGGAGGTCCCTTCCAACCTCTAAAATTCTGTGATTCTTTGCCTGAATACTTGCAGAGAACAAAATACTTCCTTTGAACTTGTTGCTTTACAAGGCAAGGACTAGGAGCTGGTGTCAATCTGTTGGAGGGTAGGAGAGCCCTGCAGAGAGACCTGGCCAGGCTGGATGGGTGGGCAGAGGCCAATGGGATGAGACTGAACAAGGCCAAGTGCAGGGTTCTGCACTTTGGCCACAACAACCTCAAGCAGCACTACAGGCTGGGGACAGAGTGGCTGAGAGCAGCCAGGCAGAGAGGGACCTGGGGGTGCTGGTAGAGAGGAGCTGAAGAGGAGGCAGCAGTGCCCAGGTGGGCAGCAGAGCCAATGGCNGTCTAGGCTGGATGTTAGGAGGAAGTTGTTGGCAGAGAGAGTGATTGGCATTGGAATGGGCTGCCCAGGGAGGTGGTGGAATCGCCGTCCCTGGAAGTGATCAAGCCAAGCCTGTCTGGGGCACTTAGTGCCATGGTCTGGTTGATTGGCTAAGGCTGGGTGTTGGGTTGGGTGAGCTTGGAGGTCTCTTCCAACCTGGTTGATTCTATGATTCCATGATTTTATGATTGTCAGCAACAAAGTGTAACCAAGCAGACACACAGAGTCCCAGACTGAGTATGCTTAAAGTAGCACAGGCTCCCAGACATGGATAAGAAGAGCAGAGAGTTGCTTGTTTGTAACCTCTGAATTAATGATGCTGTGAACAGATGTTCTTAGAAACAAACACCCTGAGGACAAAGCCTATAGGTGGTTGGTGTAGGCACACATCAGTCCAGATCTGACAGCTGTCTTGTCATGTACTTAAAGGCAGGCTGCCTCGCTTCCTCCTACAGACAGCAATGCCAATCCACAGGAGACCTCTTGTGCTGTGAGCTTTGAGGTTTGTCTTTCTTCTAGCAAAAGAAAGACTCAATCTCCCCCAGTACTTTGTAATGCAGGATGCAAAAGAGCATCCATTAAATGTTCTGATAGAGTGTTGAGAGTGCTGTGAAGTTTGGGGGCAAAGTGAAGCAAGCAGTAATGACTCCTGAGCTTAGCTGAGAGAGACACTTGGCAGGCTCGTACTGGTTTGAAGTTTTCCTGCCTTTTTCAGTCATCTAACAGGGAAACAGCTTGATCCTTTGAAATGAAGTTAGACAAGCTGATAATGAAGGCTAATTGCTTATGTAGAGAGAGCTCCCTTGATCTGTGCAAGCTGCACTCGGGTTAGCACTGGGGCTGAACACAGAAGATATCTCCAAGCCATTTGCCATCCTCCTGACCTGTAGCCAAACTACAGGCTGAGAGCCAAGACACCCATGAGAAAGCTACAAGCACCAAGAGATGTGCATCATTGCTCTTTATTCTGCCCTGCCATGTAAATCTGCTGCTCTGTCATGTTTCTCACTCATGAGGGAATGTGTTGAGGGCTCCAGAGCTGGATGCAGCACTGAGGTCTCCCCAGAGCTTCCTCTTCTCCAGGCTGAACACCCCCAGCTCCCTCAGTCTGCCTTTGTCTCCTGATCATTTCGTGGCCTGCTCTGGACCTGCACCATCAGCTCCATGTCCTTCCTGCACTGAGGGCTCCAGAGCTGCTTCAGAGCAGTAAAGTGGCAGAATCACCTCTGTGGTTGTGCTGGCAACGCTGCCTTTGATGCAGCCCAGGATCTTGCCTTCTATCATTCTGGTGGCATATTCTCACATTCCCCACTGCACTGACCCTGTGGCCAAAACTCTTCAGGGAGCATATCCAGAACACAAAATTAATCTGTTGGTGGTTTTTTTCCCCCCTCTGAATTAATTTGTGACTGAACCAGCTCACCACCTCCCAGACATGAAGAAGAAAGAGCAGGAAGGTATAGCCAGAGGTGGGACTTGCCACACCACTGACTTAGATCAGCTTAAAGTGTTGTTGAACTGCACTCTTGAGGGTGATTCACAGCCTGGTTTCTCTCTATGAAAGGAGTCACTAGAGAGCAGCAGAATCTGCACAAGGCAAGTCAGAGCACCTAAGCTAGCTGCCTGCAGTCAGCAGTGTGACCCCCCCCACACACCCAGGTTGAAACAGAGTGGTGTGCTCTAGTGATGGCCTGGACATACCTGGGTGAGTGGAGGGCTGGGAGATTTTACCCTGATGTTCATTGTTTTAGCACACATGAGGAGAGGAGTGCCCAATCTGGCAGTTAGTGGTGACTCCATTCTGCAAGCCTGCTTGTGAGCACACCCTGTTCTGCAATATGTTCTAGGCAGCCTGGTTTGACACAGCCTGGTTTAACTCAGCTCTCCTCTCAGCAGATGACTACCTCAGAGCAACTCCTCTGCCTCTTCTTGTGCTCTTGTCTTGCTAGTAGCCTAAATTCTAAGTTAGAATATGGGTACTACCCAGTCCAGTATATCCTGGGAGCACTCCCACTGTCACATTTCAATCACCGCACAGCTGTGTGCTCTGGTGGCCAAGAGGGTCCATGGCATCCTGGGGTGGATTAGAAGGGCTGTGGTTGGTAGGTCAACAGAGGCTCTCCTCCCCCTCTATTCTGCCCTGCTGAGGCTGCATCTCAAATATTATGTCCAGTTCTGGGCCCCTCAGTTCAAGAAGGACCTCAGGGAACTGTTTGAGAGAGTCCAGCACAGAGCCACAGCAATGCTGCAGGCAGTGGAAGATCTTCCTTAGGAGAAGAGCCTGAGGGAGCTGGGGCTGTGCTGCTGGGAGAGAGGAGACTGAGAGGGGACCTCAGGAATGATTAGAAAGATGTAAAGGTGAGTGGCAGGAGGCTGGAGCCAGGCTCTGCTGGGTGATGCCAGTGCCAGGCCAAGGGGCAGTGGGGGGCAGATGAGGTATAGGAAGTGCCATGGAGACAGAAGGAAAGTGCTTTCCCTGTGAGGGTGACAGAAGCCTGGAAGAGGCTGCTTCTAGTGGGAGGTGACCCTGCCTACGTGGGGGGTTGGAACTGCTTGAGCTTTGAGGTCCCTTCCAACCTAAATCTGCTGAGGTAACTGAGAGGGCAATTAGACAGCGCAAGCGAAGTGAGGCTTCTGGAGCAATCTCTCCTTGCAGAGGAGCTCGGTCTCTATGCCACTATGTGCTCTGCAGTGCCTGATTCTGGACTCTGAGCACTGGCAGCGAGGGACAGCTGCTGCGGTTCATCTCTGGCCAACACTGACATCTAGTGAGCGTCCCGACCCGCACCGAGCATCCCCTGCGGGCTGCGGGCAGCCTCTCTGCTGCTTGGCCTCGCCTTGTCCTGCTGCTGTTGAACTCCACAGTGCTGTTGAACTCCTCAGCCCCTTGTGCTGCTTATCTCTAGCGAACGCTAATGGCAAAGCAGCTGCGAGCCGCCAGAGTGAGGCAGTGCAGAAGGGACTGGAGGGGAAGGCTGCTGAGGAGAGGCTGAGGGAGCTGGGCTGGGTTAGCCTGGAGAAGAGGAGACTCAGAATCACAGAATACATTGGGTTGGAAGAGACCTCAAAGATCATTCAATCCAGCCCTTGACTGGAAGGGTCAACACTAAACCATGTCCCTAAGTGCCAGGTCTACCTAACACTCAAACACCCTCAGGGATGGTGACTCTGCTGCTGCCCTGGGCAGACCATTCCAGTGTTTGATAATCTTCTGAGTGAAGAAGTGTTTCTTAATATCCCCTGGTGCAGCTTGGAACCATTTCCTGTCGTCCTGGTATTTGTCATCAAGGAGAATAAAGTAGCCTCTTCCTCATTCCAACTGCCTTTCAGGTTGCATCAGTAAGGTCTCTCCTCAGCCTTTCCTTCTCCAGAGTGAACAACCTCAGGATCTGCTGCCAGGCAATCTGTGACAGAACAAGAGGGCATGGCCTGAAGCTGTGCCAGGGGAGGGTTAGGTTGGATGTTAGTAAGCACTTTCTAATGGAAAGGGGAATTAGAGACTGGAGTGGACTGCCCAGGGAGGTGGTGGAGTCACCATGACTGGAGGTGTTTAAGGCAAGCTTGGCTGTGATACTTGGTGCCACGTTCTGGTTGAATCACAGAAACATGCAGGTTGGCAAAGCTCCTCAGGATTACCAAGTCCAACCTCTATCCCTACTCTATACGACTCACCTAAAACCATATCCCTAAGCACCACATCGAAGGCCCTGAGCAGCTGCAGGTCTGAGGGAACCTCCTTTGGGCAGAGGGCTGGGCTACACAATCACCAGAGGCCCCTTCCAGTTGTCATTCTATGGTCTGGTCAATGTGATGGTGTTAGGTCCTAGGCTGGACTGGATGATCTCAGAGCTGTCTTCCAGCCTCAATAATTCTGTGATACTGGGATTCTGAAGAGAGGACCACATGACATTAAATCAAACGTAGGTGTGTGCCCCAGGACAAATGTGCTGTAGCAGAGTTGCCTAGGAGACAAGCATCAAGCTGTCAAGTGGTCAGGAGCTGCATCAGTCAGGAAAGCAGTGTCTGAGTGATTCACTAGTTCAGAACTTTTCTGTTTCTGGGCTCCTGGGAGCTCCCAGCAGAACTGACAGCTGCCTTCTCCTGCTGCAGATCCCAGGGCATGTAGCCATGCTCACAGCCAGGGGGACTTCCCCACATATTGGCCCATCAGGTAAAGCCACAGAATCACAGAACTAATCAGGTTGGAAGAGACCTCTAGGATCAGTGAGTCCAACCTAGCACCTAACACCTTCTAATTAACTAACCCATGGCACCAAGTGCCTCATGCAGCCTCCTCTTGAACACCTCCAGGGATGGGGACTCCACCATCTCTTTGGGCAGTCCATTCCAATGCCAATCACTCTTGCTGGGAAGAACTTCTTCCTAAGGTCATAGAATCATAGAATCAACCAGGTTGGAAGAGACCTCCAAGATCATCCAGCCCAGCCTATCACCAAACCCTGTCCAATCAACCAGACCATGGCACTAAGTGCCTCATCCAGGCTTTGCTTCAACACCTCCAGGCTCGGTGACTCCACCACCTCCCCAGGCAGCCCATTCCAATGCCAATCACTCTCTCTGCCAACAACTTCCTCCTAATATCCAGCCTAGCCCACCCCTTGCATGACTTGAGGCTGTGTCTCCCCTCTTCTAGCTTGGATCCATTCCCCTCAGTCCTAGCATTACCTGACACCCTCCAAAGTCCCTCCCCAGCTTTCTTTAGCCCAGATACTGGAAGACCACAAAAAGGTCTGCTCAAAGCCTTCTCTGCTCAAGACTGAACAACCCCAACTCTCTCAGCCTGCACCTCACAGGTGCTCCAGCCTACAACAATCCTTCCATCCACACTACTACTTCCAAACCTGCAAATTGAGTGATGCTTTGTTGTAAATAATTTATTTTTCAAATGTGCAAATTAGATTTTTTTAAAATAATGCCTTTCTTACCCTCTTTAGAAGCACATTCAACTTTAAACATTGTGTTATTATATAGATATTTAATATATTGTTGTATATAAAGGGCAAAAAAGAATTTCCAATAGGCTCTTGTTTTCAGTTTATATCACAGAATAGACCTCAGGGAACTGCTTGAGAGAGTCCAGCACAGAGCCACAGCAATGCTGAAGGCAGTGGAAGATCTTCCTTAGGAGGAGAGCCTGAGGGAGCTGGGGCTGTGCTGCTGGGAGAGAGGAGACTGAGGGGGGACCTCAGGAATAGTTAGAAAGATGTAAAGGTGAGTGGCAGGAGGCTGGAGCCAGGCTCTGCTGGGTGATGCCCAGTGCCAGCACAAGGGGCAATGGGTGGGAGTTGAGGCATAGGAAGTGCCATGGAAACATGAAGAAAGTGTTTTCCCTGTGAGGGTGACAGAAGCCTGGAAGAGGCTGCTCAGGGCGGTTCTGGAGTCTCCCTCTCTGGAGCTATTCCAGAGCTGCCTGGATGTGTTCCTGTGTGATCTGCTGTAGGTGATGCTGCTGTGGCAGGGGAGTTGGACTGGATGAGCTGTGGAGGTCATTTCTAGCCCCTGACATTCTGTGTTTCTGTAATCCAGAGGTATTATCAGGCCCAAGCTGAAATGTTTTGGGGTGATCAGGTAGCTTCTGTCTTAGTAAATGCATGCATAACTTCAGCCTCACATCAAGGGATAACAGAGTCCTACCAATTATCTAAACCTTTGGGCTGGGGTAACTATGTTAAGATCTTTACATTTGCATCTAATCAAAAGTTAATGAAATGATATCCTACAGCAAAGTAATTAAAGAAACATTTCTTCTACCCATTGACTCTCTGAAGAGTGTCAGGCTGAATATTAATTAAACAGGATGTTTACTTGTGATTTGCTGAGGACTAACATCCCCTGATGTTCCATGAATGTTGATTTGATATTGATAGGTGACAATTCCTTCTCCAGCCTAAAGTGCTGCAGGTCTTGAAATCTAGATCATAGAATCATAGAATCAGCCAAGTTGGAAGAGACCTCCAAACTCATCCAGTCCCACTTGGCCTATTCTATGATTCTATGTCACTCTGGAGGATTGTTCATCACCAGTTCAAACCCACAGACCTCTCCAATTAGAAATGTGGAAAAACTTCCCTGGTCAACAACTCTGCAAGAAAGTGTAAAAGTCACCTGAGCAAATATTCCCAGCTAGGTGTGAGCTAATTATCTTACATCTGTGGTGCTTGGGGATGTGCTTTAAGGTGAACCTTGTATAGCAGGGATATTGGTTGGACTTGGTGATCCCAAGGGGCTTTTCCAACCTGCATGTTTCTGTGATCCTGTAAATTCCCATTACTGCTGGGGGGAGGGAATCAGCATTTTGGGGCATGACTCATCCTTAGGTTGACATCTAAATTAGGTCAGATGAAATAGGCTCCAGGACTTCCTATTTCTCTCTCTTGATGACAAAGGGAGCTCCACCTGACTAATTCAGAGGAAGATATCTACCTTGCAGATATCTCAGGTTAGGTGAACTGAATCCTATGCCAAAATTTAGGCTATCAGGTAATTTTAGGCTATCAGGTAATGACAGGACTAGGGGGAATGGAGCAAATCTGGAGGTGGGTAGGTTCAGACTGGACGTGAGGAGGAAGTTGTTCAGCATGAGAGTGGTGAGAGCCTGGAATGGGTTGCCCAGGGAGGTGCCCAGGCTCCATCCCTGGAGGTGTTTAAGGCCAGGCTGGATGGGGCTGTGGCCATCCTGACCTAGGGTAGGGTGTCCCTGCCCATGACAGGGGGGTTGGAACTAGATGATCTCTGTGGTCCTTTCCAACCCTGACTGATTCTATGATTCTATGCAAATCTGGAATTTTCTGGCCTGTGTCTTCATGTCCCACTTTCAGGCAAAACAATGGCAGAGTGAATGCAGCACAGCAGAAAGCAAAGCTGACATTTCTGGCACATTTACACAATTAGGCTTCAGATGGAAACAGTGCTAAAAGACCTTGCCATGGGCAAGAGGATAAATTGCCATCCTTATTATTCCAAACCTATTTAAAACCACTTTACCACTAAGCACAGAATGCTGAGACAGGCTATCATCAGCATGGTAGAAACAAGCAGCTCCTCTCCTCCTTCACATGGAAATTGCAGAGAAAGCCATAACCAGCAGCTGAACTGCAAGCTTCATTTCCCCTCTCTGCCTGCAGTTTTGTGAGCTCCTGAAGATGATGTAGAAAAGCATAGGTTTGGGACACTGCATTGGAAAGCAGATGGCCTGGAGCCATAGGTCTCCATGTCATAGAATCATAGAACAGTTTAGGTTGGAAGGGACCTCAAGGATCATCCAGCTCCAACCCCCTGCCATAGGCAGGGACACCTCCCACTAGAGCAGGCTGCTCAAGGCCTCATCCAGCCTGGCTTTAAACGCCTCCAGGGAGGAAGCATCCACAACCTCCCTGGGCAACCTGTGCCAGTGTCTCACCACCCTCACTGTAAAGAACTTCCTCCTAACATCCAGTCGGAATCTCCCCTCTGCCAATTCAAACCCATTCCCCCTCATCCTGACATTCCCAGACCTTGTCAGTAGTCCCTCCACAGCCTTCCTGTAGGCTCCCTTCAGATACTGGAAAGCCACTCTAAGATCTCCTTGAAGCCTTCTCTTCTCCAGGCTGAAGAGCCCCAACTCTCTCAGCCTGTCCTCATAGCAGAGGTGCTGCAGCCCTCTGAGCATCCCTGTGGCTCTCCTCTGGACAAAAGAAAACTCAGGTAACTTTGCTGACTAATCTAAATGCATGAACTGATCCATCTGCCACAATGAAAGTGATCAGGGTGGCTAAACACATCTGCTAAGTGCATACTCATTGCTTGCCCTCAGCATTGGTTAGGATTATCCCAGCCCATTACAGGTGTTGTACAATACTCTCACAGGGGATTAACGGTGGTTTGTCTTGTGTCATTAACTGGCAGCTTTTGGTCTGGCTAAGCTGTTTGATTCTTTCTAAAAGGCCTTGTGATACTGGAGTGATAGAGGTTATTTCAGTTTAGAAAATAACAAGAGAAAGAGAAAGAGAGAAAAGGAAAAGGAAAAGGAAAAGGAAAAGGAAAAGGAAAAGGAAAAGGAAAAGGAAAAGGAAAAGGAAAAGGAAAAGGAAAAGGAAAAGGAAAAGGAAAAGGAAAAGGAAAAGGAAAAGGAAAAGGAAAAGGAAAAGGAAAAGGAAAAGGAAAAGGAAAAGGAAAAGGAAAAGGAAAAGGAAAAGGAAAAGGAAAAGGAAAAGGAAAAGGAAAAGGAAAAGGAAAAGGAAAAGGAAAAGGAAAAGGAAAAGGAAAAGGAAAAGGAAAAGGAAAAGGAAAAGGAAAAGGAAAAGGAAAAGGAAAAGGAAAAGAAAAAGAAAAAGAAAAGGAAAAGGAAAGGAAAAGGGAAAGGAAAGGAAAGGAAAGGAAAAATGGGAAAAGGAAAAGAAAAACAAAAGTGGGAAAAGGAAAAGAAAAAATGGGAAAAAGAGACAAAGAAAAATGTAAGAGAGAAAGAGAGAAAGAGAGAGAGAAAGGATCAAAAGAGAAAAAGAAAGAGGGAATGGAAGGAAGGAGGGATTATCCAATTCCAGTTTCAGATCTACACACAGTCACAGCCACCCTAGCATTCTCCCTCTCTCTTTTATGCTGTCAAAAGTTTTGGTTGTCTCTCAGCTGAGTCAGACTCCATTTTTCATGTCAGCAATAGAAAGTCTCCCAAAAACACACGGGAGAATCTCAGACCACTGCTGAAGGCTACAGTCCTGCAGTGACAATAGACATTAAGAAGTAGGATGCATCTGTTATTGCTACGATGATTCTGCCTCCAGGTAATCTCCCAGGACACAAACTGCTCCCTGATCCTTCCCCCCCAGTAGCAGTTACCTTTCACACTGTGTTAGAGGCAGCCCTCTTCTCATCCTAGCAACATCATCTGGTGCGACACCTAACTGCAGCTGACATGAGCTCTCCTCTGCTGCCTTCCCTGGATACACACACACCAGAAAGTAGCTATTTTTGTGATTTGAGTTCATCCCTCCAAACAGTCCTTTGATCTATGCACATAACCTGCTCTTCACCCCTCCTCCTTATCCGACCTGCTTTCATTTATTACTACAGAGTGCTTCAGCTTTCTGCTGAGGCTTGTCGAGGGATAACAGATAGGAGCACCACTCCTACTCCTTTTAGATAAAAATGTGATTCTTCCTCAGATACATTCTCCACTTGCTAATCTATGTATGGCTGCCCTCTTAAAGGGAGGATTGGTTTTGAATTTGGCTTTCCTTGTTTTAGCTTCCCTTAAAGCTAAACTAAAGCATCAAACTGTTGGAGTCAGTCCAGAGGAGGCCACCAGGATGCTCAGAGGGCTGCAGCAGCTCTGCTCTGAGGACAGGCTGAGAGAGTTGGGGCTCTGAAGCCTTTAGAAGAGAAGGCTTGGAGGAGAGCTTGGAGTGGCCTTGCAGTATCTGAAGGGGCCTCCAGGAGGGCTGGGGGGGGACTACTGACAAGGTCTTGTAATGACAGGATGAGGAGGTATGGGTTTGAATTGGCAGAGAGGAGATAGGAAGAAGTTGTTTGCAGTGAGGGTGGTGAGACATTGGCACAGGTTGCCCAGGGAGGTTGTGGAGCACAGAATCACAGAATGAGATCAACGATCCCATTCGGTACTTCTGTGCTCCACAACCTCCCTGGAGGTGTTCAAGGCCAGGTTGGTTGAGGCTTTGAGTGACCTGTTCTAGTGGGAGGTGTCTTTGCCTATGGCAGGGAGTTGGAACTGGATGAGCTTTGAGGTTCCTTCCAACCTAAAACATTCTATTCTATTCTATTCTAGTCTATTCTATTCTATTCTAGTCTAGTCTAGTCTAGTCTATTCTAGTCTATTCTAGTCTGTTCTGTTCTACATGGAAATCTAGTGCAAAATGATTCCCAGGTATCTGCTCAGCATGGCAGGAGGATAACACTAAGTACACTACCACCTGGACTAGTCTTGTAATCGTAACTAATATCGAGTGCGATTTCTCAGCAGGATACTCAATCTGCCACGTTAGAAGTGAAGAAAGGTACAATGGAAAAAATAACCAAAACCAAACCAATCCAAAATGGAAAAAAAGTTAGTAATATGCCATTACCTCTTTTGTAAACACTGGCAATAGAATCATAGAATCAAGCAGGTTGGAAGAGACCTCATCCAGTCCAACCTAGCACCCAGCCCTGGCCAATCAACCAGACCACGGCACTAAGTGCCCCAGCCAGGCTTGGCTTCAACACCTCCAGGGACAGTGACTCCACCACCTCCCTGGGCAGCCCATTCCAATGCCAATCACTCTCTCCGCCAACAACTTCCTCCTAACATCCATCCTGAATCTGCCCTGGAACAACCTGAGGCTGTGTCCCCTTCTTCTGTTGCTGCTTGCCTGGCAGAAGAGCCCAACCCCACCTGGCTACAGTCTCCCTTCAGGGAGCTGCAGACAGCAATGAGGTCTGCCCTGAGCCTCCTCTTCTGCAGGCTGCGCACCCCCAGCTCCCTCAGCCTCTCCTCACAGGGCTGTGCTCCAGCCCCCTCACCAGCTTCGTCGCCCTTCAGCTGTGCACTTAGCTCCAGACTTATTACACCCTCACGGAGTAAATCACACACTACTCCTCTCCACTCTGTTAATATCATTTTCTACACTTGGAAATGGAGAAGTAAAAAAGCAGTTAAGCTGGAGAAGCCAAGCTGATGCAACATGCATTAGCTCACTTTGTGTAGCAGCTTCCCACTCGACAGCAATGCTTGCACTTTGCTTTGACAAGGCTGCCGTTGAAAAAGGAGGCACTGATCTAAAATTCAGCAGATTATTTAGTCTTAGCTTCCCATTGACTTCGGCTGGAGTTGGAAGCCTAAATCTTTTCTTGGATGTGGGTTCTAAAACACATTTCAAGACGTTTCCTCAGTGGAAAACAATTTTCTTAAGAGTAGTGGTGAGTCATCTGGTCTTTGTGCCTTAGGGCTCTGCAAGTGAGGTGAGTAGATGCTGCTACAGTGCTCAATCATACGAAACCACAGCTGCCTAATCTGTAACCACATGGGGACGAATCAATGCTGTTAGCTTCAGTGGAGCTCTCCTGCCGACTTATTTGACCCCAAATCCTTACCTAGAACACACCAGGGTGACGACTTGTGGACAATAACAAAACATTAGAGGACTGTAAGTAAATGTTCCTTTTGTCTAAATGACAATTTAGTTGGCTACATTGTCATTTGCACTGCAGAACTCACCCAGGGAAACAAGTACAGACCCCAACTTGGTTTTCACCTGTCTGAGGCCTGGGCATAGAGGAACTGTGTACAGTTCTGGAGCCTCCAGCACATGAAGGACATTGAACTGTTGGAGTGAGCACATAGGAGGCCATGAGGATGCCTTGTTGTTGCAAGTCACAGAGATCCTCAGCTGGAGGGCTGCGTGCAGGGGCAATGATGTGTCTTGTTAACAGTAAGGCCTCTCAGGCCTGAGCACTGCTCCACAGGTGATACAGTGAAAGAAAGGATAGGAACCAGCACCACTGTCTGCTGGATGAGGGGAATCCACTTCGAAAACTTTGCTCTCCTCAGACCCCACCTGCAGTCCTGGGTGCAGTTCTGGAGCCCCCAACACAAGAAGGACATGGAAGTGTTGGAGCCAGTCCAGAGGAGGCCATCAGGATGCTCAGAGGGCTGCAGCAGCTCTGCTATGAGGACAGGCTGAGAGAGTTGGGGCTCTGCAGCCTGGAGAGGAGAAGGCTTGGAGGAGAGCTTGGAGTGGCCTTCAAGGATCTGAAGGGGGCTGCAGGAGGGCTGGGGAGGGACTACTGACAAGGTCTTGTAATGACAGGATGAGCAGGAATGGGTTTGAACTGGCAGAGGGGAGATTGAAAGTGGATGTTAGGAAGAAGTTTGCAGTGAGGGTGGTGAGAGACTGGCACAGGCTGCCCAGGGAGGTTGTGGAGCAGAGAATCATAGAATGGGATCACCGATTCTGTGCTTCTGTGCTCCACAACCTCCCTGGAGGTGTTCAAGGCCAGGGTGAATGAGGCCTTGAGCCACCTGTTCTAGTGGGAAGTGTCCTTGCCTATGGCATGGGTTTAGAACTGGCTGAGCTCTGAGGTCACTTCCAACCTAAACCATTCTACGATTCTATGATCCGCTGCTGTGGGGCAGCCAATAGTGTGTGCTGTGTGGATAGATTTTCTTCCTCTTCTCTTAGCTTCCTTTCCTACTAGTCAGAACTAATAGGATTAAACTGGAACAAGATGTGCTGCAATTTGTATACACCCAGAGCAAATTATCATCTCAGCAGAGGAAGCAGCAGCAGTCTCATGACTTAGCAGGGCATCTGAGGCACAATACCTACAGAAGATATTAGTGAGATGACAGAGCTCAAATAGCACTCCTTGTTCAAAAATCCCCTTGATCATTCTAATTCCCCACTTCGGGCACAGCTCAAGACTGAGAGCTGTCTTCTGATCCAAGCCTTTTTTTTTTTTTGTCACTTAGCTTGCTGTCAAATGAGCGACCTAACTGCCTGTATGTAGGAGAACAGCCGTGTGGGGGCTGGCAGAGGAAGCTCTTTTGGATACCTACAGCCACACACATGCTACTGCATCCAGCTCCCCGGCCCTGTGCAGCCCTGCCTGTCACTGTGTGAGCAACATTTCTGCACGAAGGTTCATTTAAAGCCAGTCAGAAGCAACCAAGCTCTGTTCATCTCCTTTTCCTACTCGTTTCAGCTGCAGAGCTATCTGTGTGCATGCACTGCTCGCTGCGCTCAGCAGTAGGTTGTAGACACATTGCTTGCTGAGTGACACATCTGCTGCTTCCTCTCAACGTTAGCCTCCAACGACTCTTTAGATCAATTAACCCCAACTGTAGCAAATTATCTTGTTGCAGGGCTCTTTCACGTTTGGCATCTTTATGTGGGTGTCCAATTCCCATGTAGTCGAATTTCCTAAGTGTCTCTTGAGCAGGTGTTGCATCAGTCTGGTCTGAATGAACCATTGACTCACAGAATGAACCAGGATCATCGAGTCCAGCCTATCACCTAATCCTTCTAATTAACTAAATCATGGCACCAAGTGCCTCATCCAGCCTCCATTTAAACAGCTCCAGGGATGGAGACTCAACCACCACCCCAGGCAGCCCATTCCAATGCCAATCACTCTTTTGGTGAAGAATTTTCTCCTAACGTCCAGCCTAAACCTGCCCTGGCACAGTTTGAGGCTGTGTCCTCTTGTTCTGTCTCTGGCAGAAGACATCAACCCCAGCTGGCTACAGCCTCCCTTCAGGCAGCTGCAGACAGCAATGAGCTCTGCCCTGAGCCTCCTCTTCTGCAGGCTGCACACCCCCAGCTCCCTCAGCCTCTCCTCATAGGGTTTGTGTTCCAGGCCCCTCTCCAGCTTTGTCGCCCTCTTCTGGACACCTTCAGCACCTCAACATCTCTCTTGAATTGAGGAGCCGAGAACTGGATCCAGCACTCGAGGTGTGGCCTGACGAGTGCTGAGTACAGAGGCAGAAGGACTGCCCTGCTCCTGGAGGTCAGTGGATCCCAAGCGAATGTTACTTTATTTCTGGGGAGATGCCAACCCCATTGCTTCGCTGCAGCAGCGAGCCCCTACTCAGGCGCTTCAGCGGGGAGCCGAGTGATAAGCCCCCGTCGTCGCTACCGCCTCTTGCCCACATAGGCGGCTAAACCCGGAAGTGTCTCCCCTTCGCGCGTTATCCCCGGACGGTTCGGCTTTCTGTAACTTCAGATCCCTGTACGTGTGGCCGGGGAGAGGGAGGGAAAACCGAGCTCATAGCGGGTGGCCGCCCGCCCCAGCCCGCGCTCAGCAGGCAGGTGAAGGCGGCCGCCCGGCGCTGCGCATGCGCAGCCCGCTCCCAGGCATGCTCACTGGCGGGGGCGGTGGGGTAGCGGGACGCGGTGGTGCGGCGCTGCCCGGCTCGGCTCGCCTCAGCGCGGCTGGCACCATGCGGCGGGCGGCCGCCTGCCTCCGGGCGCTGTGCCTCCTGCTCCACCTCCGAGCTGCAGGTGAGCGGGGGCGGCCGGGCCCTGCTGGTGGGGCGGGGAAGCGGCGGGGCGCCCGCTGGCATCTGGCGGCGCACCTGTTGTGGCGGAGCGGCCCCGCACCGGCTTGGCGGCAGTACTTGGCGCCGCTGGGCGCGGGGTCGCGGCTCCGGAGTCCGGCGGCCTCGGCACCGGGCGGACAGCGAGCGAGCAAGCGGGCGGGCGGGCGGGCGGGCGGGGGGCGGCGAGCGCCTTTCAGCACCGCGGACAGAGGGTGGCCCCGGGCGGCGGCAGCAGCAGCAGCAGCAGCAGCGATCGAGGCGGGAGGCGGCCAGGGGGCAGCTCCGCTTAGCGCAAAGCGGCTCCGCTGTGGCCCCCCTCGCCGCGGAGCTGCCCCGGGGGGCTGCGGCAGGCGGAGGAAATCGCGCGTCTTGATGGCTTTTTTGCTTCTCTGTTCTTTATTGTTTTTAATTAGCGCTGGGGTGGGGGAGTGCGGAGGGTAGAGGGTGGAGGGGTGGGGGTGGGAGGCGCCGCTGCTTGCATCCGCTGGTGGCAGCGGGGTTTTTGGGAAGGGTAATTTCAGCTGCGCCAGCGAAGGCGTCTCGGCTGTAGCGGAGTTATTAAATCCTCTCTCTGCTTTGCTAGCGAAACGTGTGCCTCATTCAGAAAGGCGGTCCTGGTACCCACAGGAACTTCCCCTGCCTGTGCTGATGCTCCTAGCTTAGCTTGCTGGGTGTATCTGGGGCTTCCTTACTGCTAGGTTTTGAGTCTCTCTCCTGTGCAAACTTAAGCCTGTATACTCTTTAGGAAGGAAGTAACATTTAGGGTAGTCGTGTAATTGAATTAAGCCCTCGGTAAAGTTGAAGAGCAGCTTTATTCTAGTCTATGATTCTATGATTTATCAGTTCTGGTAATCAGAGCTGCTTCTGAAGCAGTATAAATGGCAGTGGCACTCTGCTTTTTAACTTCACTGGAGTTTAATTTAGAGCAACAAATGCACAGGTACTGACTCCTTTGCTCCCGGGAATGTGGGTGTTAGGGGAGACCTTTTAAAGATGTAATTAATGCACATTCTCTTGCAGCAGGCTCACTAAACGACATAGCTGAATTTCATATCCCTTTTAAATGTGGAAGCATGAACATACATGCCTGCCTCCCTCCCCAGTACCCTGTGTTATGAAAATAGGTGTTAATAAGGGACTAGATGAGGTGTTTATGAGGACCAGGAGGCTATTCTTACTCTGTGCTCAGCACTGGTCAGGCCACACCTTGAGTCTTGTGTCCAGTTTTGGGCTCCTCAATTCAAGAGAGATGTTGAGGTGCTGGAAGGTGTCCAGAGAAGGGCAGCAAGGCTGGGGAGGGGCCTGGAGCACAGCCCTGTGAGGAGAGGCTGAGGGAGCTGGGGGTGTGCAGCCTGCAGAAGAGGAGGCTCAGGGCAGACCTCATTGCTGTCTACAACTACCTGAAGGGAGGTTGTAGCCAGGTGGGGTTGGGTCTCATCCCAGGCAACCAGCAACAGAACCAGGGGACACAGCCTCAAGTTGTGCTGGGGGAAGTATAGGCTGGATGTTAGGAGGAAGGAGGAAGTTGTTGGCAGAGAGAGTGATTGGCATTGGAATGGGCTGCCCAGGGAGGTGGTGGAGTCACTGTCCCTGGAGCTGTTGAAGGAAAGCCTGGATGAGGCACTTAGTGCCATGGTCTGGTTGACTGGACAGAGCTGGGTGCTAGGTTGGACTGGATGAGCTTGGAGGTCTCTTCCAATGTGGTTGATTCTATAATTCTATGACTAGATGATCTTTTGAGGTCCCTTCCAGCCCCTGACATTCTGTGATTCTGTATGTGAGTAGGTGGGGACTTCTTTCTACCATTTGCCATTGTCCTGAGAAGTGGTTTGCCTCAGTTATTGGCATTTTATTGCTCTGGAATATTAGGCTACACTTCATAAAATCTCAAGAGCTTCCTTGCTGTGTATCTACAGTTAGGAAGCTCATGCTGCTGTGCTTCCTTACTGTGTATCTACAGTTAGGAAGCTGATGCTGCTGTGCTGTGTCTTCATATGTGCCAGAGATTATTGACTGAAAGACAGGGAGCGCTTCGTGAGCCGTTTGAATAAAAGCTTTAAGCTGCTTTTGGATTGTTCTTGTACAATGTGTATTAAAGTGATCATCTGTGCAAAATTAGTGTGCAGCCTCTATTTGACATGGCATGCATTTTAATCTCAGCATAGCCCCTGTTAATAGTGGACTTGGTGTTAGCTTCAATGTGCTTGGGTTTTCTATTCTGCTAATGGAAACTGGATTTATATCCTGCCAGCAAGCCGTTTACTTCCCTTATTAACTTTTACTTGTTTCATTAAGTTGCTGGGAATGCTTGCAAACAAAACTTGGCCTTTATTATGAGGATGTCTGGAAGCATGAGGAAGATAGATGGTTATTTTGTTCCCTGGCCAATCTTAGAAAGTAATCGTTTCAGAGAAAGGCAACAGAGAGGATGAGCTCAATTCAACCTTTCCATACTGGGCACGGTTCCCATTGAATGCAAGAGCTGTGCTTTCACTGAGGCAGGGTTGCCTACAACAGTTGGAAGTCACTGAGGATATCACAACAATCAAATAACACAGCAAGCTTAAACGGCTCAGATTTCTCTGTTTCATCTGATGCAAGTAGCAGATTTGATCTTACGCAGGCTACCGCTATGGACATCTTTTATGTATAGCCTGAACCGATGAATTATTGATGGTGATTTTGCAGCCTTGGTTTGTGTGGGATCACAAAATGCATTTCACTTGCCACTGGTGCCAGGTCACAAATTATATCCAGAACATCAGGGCTTTTGTTTTTTTGCAATGTGATGGGAGCTGCTTGGCTTTTTTTGTTGAGAGGCTGTGTTTGTATGAGGCATGGTTCTAGGGAACACTAAAGACACTGTCAGCAGACATTAACAAAATCTCCCTTGATATTAGCTGCTGATAATAGATTTTAGAGAGTCTACATTTGTGTGAGGTAATGCTACAGCCAAAAGAATTAATTCCCTAATGTGTTTATCTTTCCATTATGAAGTAGAATCATAGAATCAACCAGCTTGGAAGAGACCTCCAAGCTCATCCAGTCCAACCTAGCACCCAGCCCTATGCAGTCAACCAGACCATGGCACTAAGTGCCTCATCCAGGCTTTTCTTGAACACCTCCATGGATGGTGACTCCACTACCTCCCTGGGCAGCTGTGCTAGTTTGAAGCTAGCTAGGATGTTTTGGTGAGAAGAACTAGATTACAGGCTGTGAAAAAGAAACAATGGTGATGTCTACTTCACTCATAGGCTTGCTGAGAGGTAGAAGAGCAAGAATCCAAACATAGCTAAGGGAGTTGCTCTCTCTCTGGGCTCTGGGCTGCATCTCTCTAACCTCACCTACCGTCTCTCTGATTAATCCACTTTGCTTCCTAACCCCCCTGGCCGAGCCTCCATTCTTCCTTGGGCACAAGGCAACGTCTGGGGTAAGGTAGAGGGGTGGGTGAAGGTGGAAGGGTGGTTGGGAGCCCCTCCTGGGGACTCAGGCTTCTGAGAGGGCTGTTGTGTTTCTGTATTCCTGTACTACTCAATATATGTCATACAGCAAATCCAATTTCCTACAGAAAGACAATTCAAGCATGGCTGTGTCACAGTAGCAATGTGCTACATGTACTTACACCCTCCTCCCCCACAAAAAAAAGAGGGGAACTATCCTCATTAAAAGTGTGATCAGGAATTTTCCCATGCTGATAGAAGGTGCTCAGCTGATTTAGACACTGATTCCAATAAAGCTTGGCAGCTGTGTAAACAGAAAATGAAATGCAGTTGTGCAGTTGGTAGAGCCATGTACTGCTGTCTGAAAGCAGAGACACTTGAGTGTGCATCTCTGGAAACAGAATGAGGCCCTTCTGCTGAGTGCAGCAGGTGGAGCAATCACACAGGCTCACAGGATGTCAGGGGTTAGAAGGGGCCCAAGGTGATCGTCAAGTCCAATCTCCCTGCCACAGCAGGACCACACAATCTAGCTCAGGTCACACAGGAACACATCCAGAGAGGGCTGGAAAGGCTCCAGAGAAGGAGACTCCACAACCTCTCTGGGCAGCCTGTGCCAGTGCTCTGGGACCCTTCCAGTTGAGAAGTTCTCCCTTGTGTTGAGGTGGAACCTCCTGTGCTGCAGCTTCCATCCATTGCTGCTTGTCCTATCCCAGGGAGCAGTGAGCAGAGCCTGTCCCCCCTGTCTGCTGACCCCCAGCCCTCAGATAGTTGTAAACATTTATTGGATTCCCTCTTAGTCTTCTCCTCTCCAGACTAAGCAGCCCCAGGCCCCTCAGCCTCTCCTCATCAGGCAGTGCTCCAGTCCCCTACTCATCCTCACACCCCACCACTGGACTCTCTCCAGCAGATCCCTGTCCCTCCTCAACTGTGCAGCCCAAAACTGAATGCAGTACTCCAGATGACATCTCACCAGGGCAGAGTATTGCTTGCTGAAAGCATAGACACTTGTGTGTGCATCTCTGGAAGCAGAATGAGGCCCTTCTGCTGAGTGCAGCAGGTGAAGCAATCAACCTATATACAGTTTGCTGTTGGATGGAGACCTAAATCTGTAGAGACTTATTGGAGGTCAGCATGAACCTTCAACTTACATTGCATGAGAGAGTGCATGGCAGCACAGGCTCTGCTCTTTTTAGTAGGTATGATTTAATGCTAGTTCTTGCAATAAGAGCCTAATGTCTCCCAAGATGGCTAGGAAGGATTGTTTCTCTGGAAAAGAATGGCAGGCAGTAGCAAAAACACAAAGCTGATGCATTAGACTATAGCTTGTAATTAGCCCTTTTGGAGTCAGCCAGATTAGTCAACTAATTATTTCATCTCTTTCTCTTTTTTAACCAATGCTGGGAGAAGAATTTTAATGTGTGTATAAATGTGTGTGATTGCTGTGGTCACACAAGGACTGCTTATGTTAAACCTGAAATTTCTTTGACTACAAACTAACATTCCTTTGGGTAGAATTCAGGAGGTGTTGAAATGTAGCTTATAAATATGCAAGGCTGGTTCCAGTTAATTGGTACCAAAGTCTCCGGGGTTCTTTGACTAAGTTCTGCTGTGCAGAAATCACTACTTCAGCTTTCCTGGCCAAACATGCACTGTGTGAATATGGAGGTGCTGGAAGGGGTCCAGAGAAGGGCCATGAGGATGAGCAGAGGGCTGGAGCTGCTCTGCTGTGAGGGGAGACTGAGGCAGTTGGGGCTGTGCAGTCTGGAGAGGAGAAGGCTCCCAGGTGACCTTATTGTGGCCTTGCAGTATCTGAAGTGGACTACAAGAAAGCTGGGGAGGGACTTTTTATGCTGTCAGGCAGTGATAGGACTGGGGGGAATGGAACAAAGCTGGAAATGGGGAGATTCAGCCTGGATGTGAGGAAGAAGTTCTTCAGCATGAGGGTGGTGAGAGCCTGGCAGGGGTTGCCCAGGAGGTGGTGGAAGTCTTGTGCCTGGAGGCGTTTAGGTCCAGGCTGGATGAGGCTCTGGACAGCCTGATGTAGTGTGAGGTGTCCCTGCCCATGACAGAGTGGTTGGTACTGGGTGATCCTTGTGGTGCCTTCCAACCCTGACTGATTTTATGATTCTAGGATTCTATGATATGTGTTATTTTCATGGTTGGAGGTGACTTTCGAGTGGAGTGCTGTATCTGCTTAGGTATTGGGGGGGCTGCTCTCTATTAAATGCACCCAAAATAAGAAAATCCGGAGGCTGTACTTGTAGAGTGGAGGTGAGATCTGCACAAAATGCACTTGCAATCAGATCCATTTCAGTAACCTCATCCTTGTGAGTGAATAATGCTAGCTTCTAAATACACTTAGAATGAAGGAGCTATTGATTTACAGAATGTATTGAAACTCTGGTTCAGTGCACTAACATCATCTAAATGAAGCTGGTGCTCAGAATTCCTTTCTGTCAAGAACACATTGCTGGCCCTGAGTGGGTGTTTTTACTAGAGTAGACATTTGTGCCTTTTGCTAGCAGACTCCTAGATAATCAAAGGGTAGTCATCTGTCTCTCTGAAGGTTCTCTTAGGGAGAAATAGTTTTATAATTCAGGATTGGACTCCATAGTTTTGAAGAAGCATTTAGTTGGAAGAGGAGCCCCTTGTCATGGTTTTACATGTGGAAATTCTTGCTGCTCAGAATTTTGAAAGACATCATCTTATCTACGAGAGAGTGATTGGCATTGGAATGGGCTGCCCAGGCAGGTGGTGGAGTCACCGGCCCTGGAGGTGTTGAAGCAAAGCCTGGATGAGACATTTAGTGCCATGGTCTGGTTGACTGGATAGGGCTGGGTGCTAGGTTGGGCTGGAAGAGCTTGGAGGTCTCTTCCAACCTGGTCGATTGCATGATTCTATGTTCGACAGCAAAGGCTGGTTCCAGCTTCTCTGGAATTGAGAAGCCATGAATTGGGCTTTTGGAGGAGTGTGGCTCTTTAGAAAGTGGCTAGTGAGATAACAGTGAGTGGCCACGTTTGTGGTGCTGCCCCTCTGCAGGGATGTTAGGAGGCTTGTGAGTGAGGAGGAGGAGGACTAGAAGAGAACAGTCATTGTCCTATATGATTTTCAGCATGGCTTTGGGATGTATACTTGGAGAATCACAGAATATTAAGAGGTTGGAAGGGATCTCCAGAGATCATCCATTCCAACGCCCCTGCCAAAGCAGGATCACCCAAGGGTGTCCACGCAGGAATGCATCCAGGTGGGTTTGGAAAGTCTCCAGGGAGGGAGATTCCACAATCTCTCTGGGCAGCCTGTTGCAGTGAAGCTTAGTACAATCTGATCAGAAATCATTAGTGTGATTTCCTAGAGGAGTATTGCCTGGGGGAAGAAAAAAAAAACAGTTAAAAAGGGAAAAAAGGCAAAAAAGAAAATTATTTTTAAACTTTAAAAGGGCAAAAAGAAAAAAAAGGATAAATAATAAAAATGGAAAGAAGAAAAAAATAAAAAAGGAAAAAAAAGGAAAAATAAAAAAATTAAAAAGGGAGAAAAAGGGAAAAGGGAAAATAATTAAAAAGAATAAAAAAGAAAAAATAAAAAGAGAAGAATAAAAAAAAGGAAAAAATAAAAAGGAAAAAAATGAAAAAAGGGAAAAAAAAAGAAAAAAGGGGGGAAAAGGGAAAAAGAAAAAAGGAGGGAAAAGGGAAAATAAGTAAAAAGATAAAAGAAAAAGAATTTAAAGGAAAAATGAAAAGGGAAGAATAAAAAAAGTAAAAAAGGAAAAAAGGAAAAAAAAAGAAAAATGGGAAAAAAAGACAAGGGGAAAAAGGAAAAAAGAAAAAAGGGGGGGAAAGGAAAATAATTTAAAAAGTAAAAGAAAAAAATTTAAAAGGAAAAAATGAAAAGGGAAAAAAATAAAAGGGGAAAAAATTTAAAAAATCAAAAGAAAAGAAAAAAAAGGAAAAAATAAAAAGGGAAAAATTATAAAAGAAAAAAAATAGAAAAAAAGGAGGGGAAAGGATAATAATTAAAAAAGATAAAAGAAAAAAATTCAAAGGAAAAAATGAGAAGGGAAGAATAAAGAAAATTTTAAAAAAGAAAAAAAAAGGGGGAAAAATAAAAATGGAAAANAAAGGGAAAAAATGAAAAAGGGGAAAAAATGAAAAAGGGAAAAAATGAAAAAGGGGAAAAAATGAAAAAGGGAAAAAATGAAAAAGGGGAAAAAATGAAAAAGGGAAAAAATGAAAAAGGGGAAAAAATGAAAAAGGGAAAAAATGAAAAAGGGAAAAAAATGAAAAAGGGAAAAAATGAAAAAGGGAAAAAAATGAAAAAGGGAAAAGAATTAAAAAGGGAAAAAGACAAAAAAGAGAAAAGAAAAAAAGAGGGGAAAGAATAAAAAATTAAGGAAAAATAATAAAAATGGGGAAAAAAAAAGACAAAAAATAAAAAGTGAAAAAAAGGGGGGAAAAAGCAAAAGAAAAAAGAGCAAAAAATAGAAAAATAAGGGAAAAAAAAGGAATTAAACAAAAAAAAATATAAAGCCCAAACTGTAGGACCAAAGTTGAGTTTCCTTCCTCTGAGCTACTGGTGGCCCTGGAGGCACTGTGTGCTCTGTGGAGGTGCTGTCACATCTGTGTTATGCAGAGCAGAATTGGGCCCCAGCCTTCATTTGGGAATTGAGAGCAATCACCAAATTGATGCAGCACTTCCTTGCGCATGCTGGGAGGACAAAAAAGCTCTGATGTGAGACCACAGTGCACATTAGTGCCTGGACGTGAGTAGGGCAGAATATTGAAGTGCCTTTGGGACTCATCTCCTAATTCACATGAGTGGACCTAGTGAAATCGATGGTCTGTGGGATCTGCTTTCATTAAGGACCTCTCAGATGACAGGCCCCTAAAAAAGAGCAGTGAAAATGATGCTGCTCATGTGCTCAATCCAAATTGACTGTAGCTGTGGATATTTTTGGCCAAAGCTTTTTTGGTTTTTTTTCCCCTCCTTACTGAAGAGGACAGATTCAGCAAAAATGGTTTTGCAGTTATTTTCAGCAGATTGCTTATGAGAAAAGGAAAAAAAAAAACTAATCCTTGCAATCATCTCTCTCTCTCCATCTCTTATCATAGAACGGTTTAGGTTGGAAGGGACCTCAAGGATCATCCAGCTCCAACCCCCTGCCATAGGCAGGGACACCTCCCACTAGAGCAGGTTGCTCAAGGCCTCATCCAGCCTGGCCTTAAACACCTCCAGGGAGGTGATCTTTGATCACATTCGGTGCTTCTGTGCTCCACAACCTCCCTGGGCAACCTGTGCCAGTGTCTCACCACCCTCACTGTAAAGAACTTCCTCCTAACATCCAGTCTAAATCTCCCCTCTGCCAGCTTAAACCCATTCCCCCTCGTCCTGACATTCCCAGACCTTGTCAATAGTCCCTCCCCAGCCTTCCTGTAGGCTCCCTTCAGATACTGGAAAGCCACTCTAAGGTCTCCTCGAAGCCTTCTCCTCTCCAGGCTGCAGAGCCCCAACTCTCTCAGCCTGTCCTCAGAGCAGAGCTGCTGCAGCCCTCTGAGCATCTTCGTGGCTCTCCTCTGGACCCGCTCCAGCAGTTCCATGTCCTTCCTGTGCTGGGGGCTCCAGAACTGCACCCAGGACTGCAGGTGGGGTCTGAGGAGAGCAGAGCCAAGGGGCAGAATCCCCTCCCTTGCCCTGTGCCCACACTGCTCTTGATGCAGCCCAGCACAGGGTTGCTGTCTGGGCTGCATGTGCACACTGCAGGCTCCTGTTGAGATTTGCATCACCCCAGACCCCCAGGTCCTTTTCCTCAGGGCTGCTCTCAGCCATTCACCACCCAGCCTGTGTCTGTGCCTGGGATTGTGCTGACCCAGGTGCAGGACCTTACTCCTGCCCTCTCTCAGGGATGCTCTGGCACTCTCACCAGCGGGTGTGTGCCCTTGCTCACACACACACACCCCAAACCCCAACCTGCACACAGGTTTTGTACAAATTGGCATTGGTTTTAAATAGATTCAGCTGTAGCATGGAGCTGCAGCCCAGCTGGAGAAAGAGACGTTTGTAAACGCACGCCGGCAAGCATATATATGTGGCTCTGGGAGGGAGGAAGAAGAGAGGAGGAATCTATTAGCATGGGGAGGGACTATTTATGCTGTCAGGTAGTGATAGGGGCTGGGGGAAGGGAACAAAGCTGGAAATGGGGAGAGTCAGACTGGGTGTTAGGAGGGAGTTCTTCGGGATGAGGGGGTTGAGTGGCTGGAAGGGGTTGCGTAGAGAGGTGATGGAAGCGTCGTCCCTGGAGGTGTTTAAGGCCAGGCTGGATGAGGCTGTGGGCAGTCTGATCTAGTGTGAGGTGTCCCTGGGCATGGCAGGGGGATTAGAACTGGATGATCCTTGTGGTACCTTCCAACTCTGACTGATTTTATGATTCTATGACATCATCTTCCTCCTGGTAAGAGACTCCAGATGCTGATAACTACTCATAACATCTCCCCATTGCCAACAGCAGTGTGAAACCGCTGAGCACAGGACACAGACACTCCGTGGGGGGCTGTGTGTAACACCAGGGAGAGGTACAGACCATTTTAATTGTTTTATTGCTGTTACTGTGAGGTTTCCTGTACTGTTATTCTTTGTTTTTTTTCCTACTAAAAATAGATCTTGACCAACAGTGTTTCTTGAATTCATAGAATCACAGAATGGTTTAGGTTGGAAAGGAGCTCAAAGCTCAGTCACTTCCAACCCCCTGCCATAGGCAGGGACACCTCCCACTAGAACAGGTTGCTCAAGGACTCATCCAACCTGGCCTTGAACAGCTCCAGGGAGGTTGTGGAGCACAGAATGTGATTTTTGATGAAGAAATGGATCTTTGAGGAGAAAGGTCTTTAGAGTGAGGGTGCCAGAGCCCTGGAGCAGGCTGCCCAGAGAGATTGTGGAGTCTCCTTCTGGGGAGCCTTTCAAGGACTGTCTGGATGTGTTCCTCATCCAATCTGGCCTTGAATACGTCCAGGTAGGGAGCAGCCACAACCTCCAAGCTCATCCAGTCCAACCTAGCACCCAGCCCTATCCAGTCAACCAGACCATGGCACTAAGTGCCTCATCCAGGCTTTGCTTCAACACCTCCAGGGACAGTGACTCCACCACCTCCCTGGGCAGCCCATTCCAATGCCAATCACTCTCTCTGCCAACAACTTACTCCTAACATCCAGCCTAGACCTCCCCTGGCACGACTTGAGGCTGTGTCCCCTTGTTCTGTTGCTGGTTGTCTGGCAGAAGAGACCAACCTCACCTGGCTACAATTGCTCAGATCCCCTCTCAGCCTTCCCTTCTCCAGACAAAGCAGCCCCAGGGCTCTCAGTCTCTCTCCATTGGGAAGATGCTCAACTCCCCCAGTCATGCTTGTGGCTCTCTACTGGACTCTGTTCAGCAGGTCCCTGCCTCTCCTAGGACACAGCAAAGAATAAGAAACATCAGGCAGATGCCTCTTGGTGCTGGTGTTTCTAATGACTTCTTATGTAACCTACTCAAGCTGCTGGGCCTCATGTGCAGTTGTCAGCAAACCCAATTCAGCCTAATAATTTTCTTGCCCAGGGAGGTGGTGGAGTCACCATCCCTGGAGATGTTCAGGAAAAGCCTGGATGAGGCACTTAGTGCCATGGTCTGGTTGACTGGATAGGGCTGGGTGCTAGGTTGGACTGGATGAGCTTGGAGGTCTCTTCCATCCTGATTGATTCTATTCTATTCTATTTGGACTTCTGCACTTCCAGCTGCTAAGAGCAGATCTGAGTGGAAGAGTCTGTTGTGTAATTACACTTGTTAATGTCTCATTTTTAAAGGGTAGGTCATTACCAAAATGTGTTTTGCTTCCCACCTTGCAAAAATCAGTAGAGCCTGCATCGAATCCACTGCAGGCACCTGTGCTCCTGAGGTGGTTTTTGGCATTCTCATGGAAGCCAACCCACTGGGATTTAGTGGGAAGTGGTGCTGCTGCTGTTGAAAAGTGTGGAGGTTAATGAGCAGGCTTCTGAGGGAGTTGCTGTGACTGCTGTTTTATCTGAAAGAAGGCATTCAGGATTCTGTGTCTGACTCTGGATTCAGTCAGGATTAACTCTGAGGTCATAACTTGGACTTAACCTAATGTTACTCGGTGAAGAATTTGAGATAGTATTCAATGTTATTGTTGTTTCAGTGTAAATCAAAGGAGCAATTTGGAGTATTAAGGTGGGTAGGAGATGCAGTGTGAGGAATTCCAGGAGAATCACTGTGGTTGTGACTGCCTCTGAAACAAAAGAGTAGGAATGAAGGCAGCAAAAGGGGAGCCACAGGCGGCGAATGTGTCTGGAGTTATGATCCTGCCTATTCCCTGTGGTCAGCTTTGGAAATATTGGGAGTCTGGGGAAGAGACAGGCACTTCTTCGGGAAGAGAAAGGCATTTGTGGAAGCAAATCGAGCTGAGAGCTGACTGAGAGAAGTGTATGACCCTGAGAAGGAAGTGTGTGACTGAGAGAAGGGAGTGTGTGAGTGGGAAGGAAGTGTGTGAGAGAGAGAAGGAAGTGTATGACCGAGAGGAGGGAGTGTGTGAGTGAGAGAAGGGTGTGTGTGACTGAGAGGAGGGAGTGTATGAGTGGGAAGGAAGTGTGTGAGTGAGAGGAGGAAGTGTATGAGTGGGAAGGAAGTGTGTGACTGAGAGAAGGAAGTGTATGAGTGGGAAGGAAGTGTGTGACTGAGAGAAGGAAGTGTATGAGTGGGAAGGAAGTGTGTGACTGAGAGAAGGAAGTGTATGAGTGGGAAGGAAGTGTGTGACCGAGAGAAGGAAGTGTGTGAGTGGGAAGGAAGTGTGTGACTGAGAGAAGGAAGTGTATGAGTGGGAAGGAAGTGTGTGACTGAGAGAAGGAAGTGTATGAGTGGGAAGGAAGTGTGTGACTGAGAGAAGGAAGTGTATGAGTGGGAAGGAAGTGTGTGACTGAGAGATTTATATGACTGAGAGAAGGAAGTGTATGGCTGTGAGAACTGCTGATGCTTCCTTAGCTTCCCATTGACACGACTGTACATTGCTGAGTCAGCCCAGCCTTGAGGCTTTCCTCAATGGAGCCAGCCCCCACAAAGCTCGGTGAGATCCCAGCACGCTTACCAACCCTTCAAATGCAGTTGCCTTTGAGACTGTGCTCTGCAGCTTCCCTTTTTCCCCTCCACTCTCCATCATCCTCCCAGTCAGAACCTGTCAGCAGCCACACCCGTGGGAGCTCAGTGGTCATCTGGGAGATTGCCACTGCCTGGGTTTGTCATGTGAAAGGGCAGCCTTAGGTTTGGCATCGTGTGTTAGAATAGGAGGATCGCTGAGTGAACTCCAAAATGCAGGATTCTGTGTTCTGGCTTCTTCCCATTGATTTCCTGCTTGTGGGTGTTATGAAGTACTTCACCTCCTGCTGAGGTGCACCTGCCCTTGGCAGAGAATGCAGCTCCCAGTGATGCATAGCAATGCTGGAGCACAGATTAGGTATTGGCCTTGATTTTCCCAACCAAGATTTGACGAGGAAATTAGGTCAACAGAATGTAATTACATACACCCCAATCTCCTAAGAGCACTGGGTAGAGCTGTGCAAATGACTGATTTGTTTGATTTGCTTCCAGAAAGAAGAAAAGAAACCAACCAACAACCCAGGCAAAAATCAGTCTGAATATGATATACAATATACAAATGATTTTTGTTTTCTTTGCTTCAGTCTGAATTGAAACTTCTTGTTGGTTCTGAGCTGGTTGTCACAGTTCATTGTCAGAGTTAAACTAACATTTGCTTTATTATCTCTTTCTAAACCAAAAAATCAGCATCTAAATTCAGCATTGCCATTAACTCCATCAGGTTCTGCAGAAGAAATTCCAGGCTGACCAGGGTCAGATCTCTGGCTTCACTTCTCCTGGAATAGAAAGTCCCTTTTATGCCACAGTGAGTTGCTTAAAGTGCTCTCCTAGGAAGTGACTAATGCAGCTTCAGTTACTTTTTATCTGTGAAGGAGCTGATCCTTGCCAGTATTTCTGCTCAGAGGACAGCCTATCTTCCAGGCTGGGCTGCTCTAGCTGATCACAGGATGTTAGGGGCTGGAAGAGACCTCTGGAGATCTTCCAGTCCAACCTCTCTGCCAGAGCGGGAGCAGAGAATCCAGTGCAGGTCACACAGGAACACATCCAGACAGGGCTGGAAAGGCTCCAGAGAAGGAGACTCCACAACCTCTCTGGGCAGCCTGTGCCAGGCTCTCTCACCCTTCCACTCAAGAAGTTCTTTCTCATCTTGAGGTGGAACTTCCTGTGCTGCAGTTTCCATCTCTTGCCCCTTGTCCTGTGGCAGGGCACAAGTGAGCAGAGGCTGTCCCTGTCCCTTCCTTCCTGACCCCCAGCCCTCAGCTCTTGATATCCATTGCTTAGATCCCCTCTCAGCCTTCTCCTCTGCAGACTAAGCAGCCCCAGGGCTCTCAATGTCTCTTCATCAGGCAGTGCTGCAGCCTCTTCAGCATCCTTTCAGCATCCTTGTAGCCCTCTGTTGGACTCTCTCCAGTGGATCCCTGCTGATCTGTTCTTCATAAAGGCTCTGAAAATTTGCTGTGTTTCTTCCAAACAACAAAGCACAGCAAACTTTATTCCTGGTCCCTTTTATAAAGGCTTCAGTAGGAAGCATTTTGACTCTTCAAAGACAACTTATTTTTTCTTAATAGATATGTTATTAAACTCATGAAATCCAAAAGGTCTTTGTGCCCAGCACCAAGGTATGCAAGGCTTGACTAAATCCACATATCTGTATTTTCTCTGCCTGGGTGTACTTGAGTGAAGCTTGGAGCCATACAAGAGTTGGCTCAAGGAGCTGTAAGGCTTTGTGATATAAGCATCTGAGCAAGGAATGCAGAATTGTGATTATGAGCTCAGTCATATGAACTTTACTCTTTTTTTCTTGTATGTTGAAGTCTGATTTTTGGATCTCATTCTTGGCCTTTTCTTCTCCAGGCCAAATACATGAAAGAAAATCAGAGCAAGTCTCATTTTTGGTGTAGCTGATTAAATACATCAGAAAGTGGTCTGCATAGCAACTCCTGTTGGAGCTGATACTGATACAGAAATTGGACTTGATTCACTTATTCTGCTCTTGCACATCAGTTTTGAAATGTAACCCTGACTGTAAGGATGAATAACCTATTTTAAAGCCCTGTAAAAGTGAATTTAAGAATGCAGTGCACTTCCCAGGCTTAGGCAGCTTTCAGCAGGGTTTTATTTTTATAGAGGGTGCATTTGGGCATTTCAAGGGAATTCCTGTGTTCTGAAAATACTCTTTCCAAATCATGCAGAGTCACAGAATGTCAGGGGCTGGAAGGGACCCCCAAAGCTCATCCAGTCCAACCCCCCTGCCTGAACAGCATCACCTACAGCAGATCACACAGGAACACATCCAGGCAGCTCTGGAGTATCTGCAGAGAGGGAGACTCCACAGCCCCCCTGGGCAGCCTGTGCCAGGCTTCTGTCACCCTCACAGAATAAAATCTCCACCTCATGTTTCCATGGAACTTTCTATGCCTCAGCTGCCACCCATTGCCCCTTGTGCTGGCACTGGGCATCACCCAGCAGAGCCTGGCTCCAGCCTCCTGCCACTCACCTCTACACCTTTATAACCATTCCTGAGGTCCCCCCTCAGTCTCCTCCTCTCCCAGCAGCACAGCCCCAGCTCCCTCAGGCTCTCCTCCTAAGGAAGCTCTTCCACTGCCTTCAGCATTGCTGTGGCTCTGTGCTGGACTCTCTCAAGCAGTTCCCTGAGGTCCTTCTTGAACTGAGGGAACCAGAACTGGACACAATATTCCAGCTGCAGCCTCAGCAGGGCAGAGTAGAGGGGCAGGAGAACCTCTCTGGACCTCCTAAGCACAGCCCTTCTAATCCACCCCAGGATGCCATTGGCCTTCTTGGCCATCCAAGCACATTGCTGGCTTATGCTCAGCCTCCCATCCACTAGGACCCCCAGGACCTTTTCCCCTTCACTGCTCTCCAACAGGTCAGGAGATCCCAAGGATGTCACCAGCTTTCCAGTGCCATCAACAGAATATCCAAGAAGCTAAATGCTAACCTGACTCTTCTCTTTCTCCAGGCTGCCTTTCTGGAGACAGTGACCACTTTCTGACCATCCAGCAGCGGAAGAGCAGCAAGCCTGTGTTTATTTATCACCATGTGCCGAGCATGGAGAAAAGCCTGGATACAGACAGCTACAAGGATTCCAGACAAAAGTTCCATTCTGCTTCCCACACCAAAGTGAGCAAGCTGCACCCTGCTATAATTGTTCAATCAGCCTTCCCTCGACCTGCCTATGACCCATCCCTCAATCTGTTAGCTATGACTGCTCAAGATTTGGAAGTGGAAAATCTTCCTGTTCCTGCCACGAATGTGATTGTTGTGGTAAGTGCCTTTTTTGCTGCTTTCTCTTGTAAGGAAAATTTGCCTCTAGATAAATACAGAGAGATTGTGATGGGCAGTAGCCAAAGTTCATATCTCACTGCCTGGCTGATCATCTCAATGTAAATAAAGCCCCCACAGGTCTCCAATCTCTTCACTTGGTTGGAATTTGCCTTCGTAGAGCCTTGCCATGATCAATAAGTGATCTGATGAACCTCTCTGTAGGTTAAAGAACTTAACCTTTGCCTGAAATGTCATTAATTCTCTTTGCACTGCTTTTGCTGAATGAGCTTTAAACTTGCATAGGACACAAAATGTACTCCAGAGAACAATTCCAAACTCTAACACAAAGGTTTTGTTGCCTTCCATGTCTCCAGTAAATCCACCATTATGCTTACACAGCTGTTGGAAAACAGGGCCTCTTGCTTGCAGTGAGGAATCACAGAATGTCAGGGGCTGGAAGGGACCTCCAAAGTCCAGCCCCCCTGCCAGAGCAGCATCATTTAGGGCAAATCACACAGGAACACATCCAGGCAGCTCTGGAGTATCTGCAGAGAGGGAGGCTCCACAACCCCCTGGGCAGCCTTTTCCAGTGTTTCATCACCTTCACAGTGAACATTTTTCTTCCTTCTTTGTTGATGTAATTCATCTGTGCACCTTCTGGGACATCTGTATGGGACTCACGTTCAGTTAACTGGTTATGATCCTTCCCATTCTCACAAAAGCAATGGCAATGCTCCCTTCTGTAGTGCAGAACCTCAGCTTGCTGCATCTTTACCCTTCCTGCCAGTGAAGCAGCAGTGTCAGCAGAGCAGCCCTCTGAGGAGTGCACAGCACAGTCTGTATTGTGCTACACTTACATGTTCTGCACAGACACTGCACTGCCTCACCCAGCTGCATAGGTAGCCCTACTTGGCTAAAGAGAAGAGCATTAGACTCCTGAGGGAAAGGCCCTGAGGGTCTGGGTTGGTGAAAAGCCTGCAGTGTGAGTGCAGCCCAGACAGCAACCCTGTGCTGAGCTGCAGCAAGAGCAGTGTGGGCAGCAGGGCAAGGGAGGGGATTCTGCCCCTTGGCTCTGCTCTCCTCAGACCCCACCTGCAGTCCTGGGTGCAGTTCTGCAGCCCCCAGCACAAGCAGAACATGGAAGTGTTGGAGCCAGTCCAGAGGAGGCCACCAGAATGCTGAGAGGGCTGCAGCAGCTCTGCTGTGAGGACAGGCTGAGAGAGTTGGGGCTCTGCAGCCTGGAGAAGAGAAGGCTCTGAGGAGAGCTTGGAGTGGCCTTGCAGTATCTGAAGGGAGCTGCAGGAGGGCTGGGAAGGGACTATTGACAAGGTCTTGTGATGACAGAATGAGGAGGAATGGGTTTGAACTGTCAGAGGGGAGATAGGAAGAAGTTGTTTGCAGTGAGGGTGGTGAGATACTGGCACAGGTTGCCCAGGGAGGTTGTGGAGCACAGAAGCACAGAATGGGATCACAGATTCTGTGCTTCTGTGCTCCACAACTTCCCTGGAGGTGTTCAAGGCCAGGTTGGACGAGGCTTTGAGCGACCTGTTTTAGTGGGAGAGGTCCCTGCCTATGGCAGGGGCTTGGAACTGGCTGAGCTTTGAGGTCCCTTCCAACCTAAACCATTCTATGATTCTTCCTGGAGGACAGACCAACCATTCTTAATGGCTCACACATTCATTAGCATGAACTAATAAGGCTTAAACTGAAACAGTGTGGCTAATTAGCAGCTATTAGCTTAATTCTGTAAATTAGTCTGTAGAGAAGATGCTGGATGAAAAGAGAAAGGCCTCTACAATCAAGGAAAGAAGAGCATAGGACACTGGGGCACCTTGGCATGCAAAGTGCTCCTGCATGAGCTCCTCACACAGTTGGTGTTTACAGAGTTCTGCCCTCATGAGTGCATTAAGTGCAAGAAAGCCTTAGTGACACAAAAGGATAATCATGAAAATAAAGCTTAGTAATGTTATTAGCCTAACATTAAAGTTTTAACAGTTAAAAGAAGCTGTCATGGAACTAAGCTCAAAAAGTTGTGCTCTGGACATGAGCAAGACCTAATTTGGTGTGGTCTGGCCTGCACACTCAGTGGGCTAGATTCAGATCTGTGTGAGTGTCCATACCAGAGCAAAATCAGTTAGTGACAGCCTTGCTTCACTGGGCACCTGCCATCTGTACAGAGTCCAGCAAGGAATGGTACTGATAAGGAGAAGGAGATGCCAAGGAAGCTGGGTGCATCTATCCCCTAAGGTAGCCTAAGAGAGCAGGGCTGGAACAATCCTCACTGTCAATGCAGACTGGGAGAAAAGGTGATAGGAAGCAACCTTGTGGAAAAGGACTTGGGGCTGCTGATGGACCAAGAGCTGAACATGAGCAGGCAGTGTGAGCTTGCAGCACAGAAGGCAAATCACAGCCTGAGCTGCATCCAAAGCAGCATTGGCAGCAGATCAGAGAGGGGATTCTGCCACTTTGCTCTGCTGAGACCTCACCTGCAGTGCTGCATCCAGCTCTGGAGCCCTCAGTACAGGAAGGACATGGAGCTGATGGAGCAGGTCCAGAGGAGGGTCACAAAAACGATCAGGGAGTTGGAGCAGCTCTGCTACAAAGGCAGGCTGAGGGAGCTGGGGGTGTGCAGCCTGGAGAAGAGAAGGCTCTGGGGAGACCTCAGAGCAGCCTGCCTGAAGGGGGCTACAAGAAGGCTGCAGAGAGACTGTTTGCAAAGGGCTTCAGGGACAGGATGAGGGCAGTGGCTTCAAACTAGAGCAGAGCAGATTGAGATTGGATGTGAGGAACAGGTTTTGCAGCATGAGGGTTCTGGAACACTGCAACAGATTGCCCAGGGAGGTGGCTGGGGCCTCATCCTTGGAGATACTGTAGGTGAGGTTGGACAGGGCTGTGGGCAACCTGATCTAGTTGAGGATGTCCCTGCTGACTGCAGAGGGGGTTGAACTGGATGAGCATTGAAGGTCCCTTCCAACCCAGAGCTTTCTGTGATTCTGTGGCTCTGTACCAAAGGTACCTGCTCTCTTTTTCCCATAGCAAGCATTCTTTTGCATCTTGTGAAGGTGAAACCTTTCTTTCAGTGCAAGGAACTCAGAACGTGCATGGCTCCTCATGTTTTCATTAAATGGCTCTGCTGCCTCTGGCCTGTTGTTTCAGTAGAGCTTTGCACACATTTGGAGGCCTGCAGTCCACAACTTGCAATGGAAGAACAATGCAAAATATCCTGGGCCTGCCTTAATTTTGGCTGCCTGGCCCTGTGCCTGCCTTAAAAGCCAAGTAAGGAGGACTTTCAGTTGGCAGCCACATAAAAAAAGAGATCTATTAAACCTACATTAAGTTCTCGTTAAGTGACCTTCGTCTGAAAGTTTTGCTACTGTATTTCTAGGCTGGAGCTGCTGCTCAGAAGCCTTCTGTTCTGGCTGGGAACCATATGTGTTTTAAAGAGGTGGGGGCATAGCAGCATGAGCTAATCATGAGATGAAAGCTGTTTGTTGCTTGGGATCTTCAACTGTCTCTGGATGCGTTGAAGGGCAGTGGTTTTGATTTGCTTTTAATGCCATCCTTTCAGCAAAAGCTTTTGGGGAAGGGTAGGTTTTAAAGCCAGAGTGCTGAGAGTCAGGCAGCATTGTTGGACTGATCTCACCAGGAGAAATGTGGAAGGTGTCTTCCTCTGAAGGGCAGCTGGCCCACAGCAGAGTGGCTGCCATAATCCAAGCACAACCCTGCTCCTTCCAGATCTCTGCACATCAGTGGATGAGGCACTTAGTGCTGTGGTCTAGTTGAATGGATAGGGCTGGGTGCTAGGTTGGACTGGATGATCTTGGAGGTCTCTTCTAACCTGGTTGATTCTATTCTATTCTAAATCAATGCTTTGTTTCTCCCTGGTGAATGCCACCTGAGGTAGATGGTGATATTAATGTCATTGCCAAGGGAATCTGCTCTGATTGGAGTATCTCTTTGTTCCAAAGGAGGAGGAGGGCAGCAAAGCTGGAGAATGAATCTGATGAGGAGTGACTGAGGGAGCTGGGGATGGTTAGTGTGAAATAGAGGAGGCTGAGGGCAGACCTCATGGCTGTCTGCAGCTACCTGAAGGGGCACTGTGGAGAGGCTGCTGCTGGGCTCTGCTCGCAGGTAGCTGCAGACAGAACAAGGGGGAATGGCCTCAAGCTGAGGCTGGGGAGGTTTAGATTGGACATTAGGAAAAAGGTTTTCAGAGCAAGAGTGGTAAGGGACTGGAACGAGCTGCTCAGGGAGGTGGTGGAGTCACCCAGCCTGGCTGTGTTTCAGAGTCACTTGGGGCTATGGTTTAAGGTGAGTCCTGTAGAGCAGGGTTCTAGGCTGGACTTGGTGCTCCTGAGGGGCTTTGCCAGCCTGCGTGGTGCTGTGGTTCAGTGAAACCAGCACTTACTGCTTGCTGCTGTTTTGCAGTCTTTGTCAGACAGGGCAAGCAGCAGCGTTTGTTGTTTCGCCCTGGCTGACCCTTTTTGTTCTCGCCTTCAGCAGTGTTGTTGGTTGCTCAACTTGAAAGGGCAATTGCTGGTGTTAATGCTTCCTGTAATCCAGTTACATGACTGCTGCACGTTGTGATTTAGGATGAAAGCCTGCAACGGGGATTGTTTTTTAACATAAATCAGGGCTGCGGTGGCTCTGCAGAGGGAAGGAAACAGAATTCAATCTAATTTCAGTGCCTCCAGGTCCATTTTCTTCACGATGGAGAGGCAGGCTGAATAGATGCCTAAGGTAGAACTATTACAGGTTTACATTTTGTGCTAAGAACAAGACCATTTGACCAGTGCAATGATGCCAACTGCACAGCAAAGTGCTATGATCCTAAGAATTCTGCAGGTATTGTGTTGCAAAGTGATGTTTTGTGGCTGCCGACCAAGAATGCATGCTGAGAACTGATGGTACTGAACCTGGGAGGGGAAACTGTAGTGCTCGTTTGGCTAAGGGAGGAAGAGGAGGGATTTAGAATCAGCGTCATAAAATCAGTCAAGGCTGGAAGGGACCACAAGGATCAGCCAGTTCCAACCCCACTGCCATGGGCAGGGACACCTCACACTAGATCAGGTTGCTCAGAGCCTCATCCAGCCTGGCCTTAAACACCTCCAGGGATGAGGCTTCCACCACCTCTCTGGGCAACCCCTTCCAGTCTCTCACCACCCTCATGCTGCACAACATCTTCCTAACATCCAGGCTGAATCTCCCCAGCTTTGTTCCATTCCCCCCAGTTCAATCACTACCTGAGAGCCTAAAAAGCCCCTCCCCAGCTTTCTTGTAGTCCCCTTCAGATACTGTTTTCTGGGAGTGAGTTTTACAAAGCTGAAGGCTTTCCATCATCCTACCCAGCATTAAGTTCCTGCTGGTTTGGGGGTTTTGTTGGGTGTGTGTATATCTGTGTTCAGTGCACATTGTTTGTTGGAAGAAGTGATAAAAATCCAGAGCTCTTAGAAGCATTTGGCTGTTCTATAAATGCCTTAGTGCTTATCCATATGTTCTGCTTAGCTGTCTCCCTAAATGACATGAAACAAACTCCTCTGAACATTGCTGCTTGATGTAGGAAATTGCATATTTTTTTTTTCAACAGAGAGGTTTCCATTTCTCTGGTTTGATTTTGGATCTCAGAAACTCTACACTCATTGAACATATATCACAGAGTTATCAATGAAATGAACCAGCTCTCCACATGTCTATTTGTGTTTATTCCAGGTTCCTTGCAGAGGGACCTGGCCAGGCTGGATGGGTGGGCAGAGGCCAATGGGATGAGACTGAACAAGGCCAAGTGCAGGGTTCTACACTTTGGCCACAACAACCCCAAGCAGCACTACAGGCTGGGGACAGAGTGGCTGAGAGCAGCCAGGCAGAGAGGGACCTGGGGGTGCTGACAGATAGTAGCTGAAGANCTCCAGAACTGTACACAGTGTGAGTGTAAAGCATACAAATAATAAGGATCTGCAAAGGGCTTGCAAGAAAGCTGCTGAAGGACTTTTCAGGCTGTCAGGTAGTGATAGGACTGGGGGGAACGGAGCAAAACTAGAAATGGGTGGGTTCAGATGCTAGAAAGAAGTTCTTCACCAGGAGGATGGTGAGAGATTGGAAGGGGTTGCCCAGGGAGGTGGTGGAAGCCTCATCCTTGGAGGTTTTTAGGCCAGGCTGAATGTAGCTCTGGGCAACTTGGTCTAGTGTGAGGTGTCTGGCAGGGGAGTTGGAAGTAGATGATCTTTGAGGTCTTTTCCAGCCCTGACAGTTCTGTGATTCCATGATCTATAAGCAGATCTCCACCTGTGGACTGGGTATTTGAGCTTCAACATAGGCAGTGAAATCTAGCCTGGTATTAGGCTGGTAAGATACATTTCTAAACAGTTTCTGGTGGAGGTGTTTGAGAGGAGCCTGGATGAAGCACCTGGTGCCATGGTTTAGTTAATTAGAAGGGTTAGGTGATAGGTTGGACTTGGTGGTCTTAGAGGTCTTTTCCAACCTGCTTAATTCTGTGACTCTGTGATTATTAAAGAGCCCTGTCCCACAGTCAGGCTGGATGTGATCATCCTGGTTTGGAGATTAGCACTGACACTTGCCATTCCCACAGCAGTCTTCTTACTGCCAGAGAAGAGAACCAGATGCATTTAATCTGCTAGTAGAAGGTAGCCTTGATGTCTGCTTCAGTGTGAGCTGGGTATCTCCTTAAGCCTAAATGTCTGCTGCTGATAATGGATGCTTGAGCACCAACTGCACCCTGCCTGCTTGCAGACTGATAGAATCATAGGATGGTTTAGGTTGGAAGGGACCTCAAAGCTCATCCAGCTCCAACCCCCCCACCATAAGCAGGGACACCTCCCACAAGAGCAGGTCTCTGTGTAGTCATACACAGGCATGTACACTCAGTGCCATCCTTCATCTGGAGCTGCTCCCATCTGAAACATCACATTTTGTACAGATATAATGTGGAAATCCTTTCCAAGTCTAGGCACAGTTCAAGTAGGTGGGCTGCTTCTGAGTGCCTTGGAGGAGCTGAGAACCAGGAGGGTGTAAAACCACGGCAGCAGAACTGCTTTGACACTTTATGTCACATTCAGCCCACAGGAACTGCTATATCCTCATCTAACTTTTCTCACACCACATACTGAGAGAAGATGCATCTTTGACTGGCTTATTTACATGGCCTTATGTATGTAAGTTCCTTCCTCCATCAGTTCCCCATTTCCTGGAGCCTGAAGGTTTAATTCATCACAGAATCACAGAAACACTGCAGTTGGAAGAGACTCCCCTGGATCACCAAACCCAACCCATAACCCTGCTCTACAAAATTCACCCTTAAACCATGTCCTCAAGTACCACATCCAAATGACTTCTAAACACATCCAGGCTTGGGGACTCCACCACCTCCCTGGGCAGCTCATCCCAATGCCTGACCACTCTTGCCAGGAAAAAAATGCTCCTGATGTCCAGTCTAAACCTACCCAGTGGCAGCTGTGATGGAGTCCCCATCCCTGGAGGTATCACAGTATCACCAAGGTTGGAAGAGACCTCACAGATCATCAAGTCCAACCCATTACCATAGAGCTCAAGGCTAGACCATGGCACCAAGTGCCACGTCCAATCCTGCCTTGAACAGCTCCAGGGACGGCGACTCCACCACCTCCCTGGGCAGCCCATTCCAGTAGCCAATGACTCTCTCAGGGAAGAACTTTCTCCTCACCTCGAGCCTAAATTTCCCCTGGTGTTTAGCAGGAGGCTGGATGAGGCACTGGGTGCCATGGTTTAGTTAATTAGAAGGGTTTAGGTGGGAATGCAAAGTGAAGGAGGATGTGGGAATGGAGTGAAGAAGGACAATAACAGGTGGATGCTGACCTTGGTTCCCACCAGCTGCTGGCTACCTTATCTCAGAAGGGATAGATAATGGACACCTCCTTAGTGAGGAAAACAAGGCCTGGTTTATGCTGATGGAGTGGGTTGTCCTTGACTAATTATGCTAATGTGTAGGCCTGTGCCTCATGCCATGAGGGGTATATTGAGAGCCAAAGTGATCAGTAAAGGTCTCTGACATAATTCACACTGAATCATCTGGAGTCCATGTGGTGTTGCCTTGGATGACACTGATCTATCAGGGCCTTAACCACCTTCCCCCTGCAAGCTAATCAGGCTTTTGCAACAGGTTTAGGTGGAGTTGATGATCTTAGAGGTCTTTTCCAACGTGGTTAATTCAGTGATTCCAGTAAGAGATGGATCTTCACCGTTACCTTAGCCTTGTATTAAGCAATTATACCAACACAACATATCTGCAGCAGGCTTTGCAAGTAGCCCTTGCTGCCTGCAGCTCTGTCACTCTGGATTTTGTTTGCACAGAGAAATCTAGAGAGCTTGCATTAGTTGCCCTCATTTGCTTTCCACTCCCTTCTGTTTGCTTCAGCAGGGGTAATTGTGTGCTGGAGCATTATCCTGGAGCATTATGTTTGCTGTCAGTCTTGGTGGAAAACAGGAAAGGCTGCGTTTGGTTGTAACCTGCACCAAAGCCACCTCGGGGCAGGTTCTTTTGTCATCTGACTTGCAAAATGTTGAAAGAATGTTAATGGGATGCTCAGCAGCCTACTGCTTTAATGGGTCAGCTTGCTGCTGGAGACTCAGGGCTTTTGCTTTCTGTAGCATTCAATGGAATAGAATAGAATAGAATAGAATAGAATAGAATAGAATAGAATAGAATAGAATCGAATCGAATCAACCAGGTTGGAAGAGAACTCCAGGATCATCCAGCCCAACCTAGCACCCAGCCCTGTCCAATCAACCAGACCATGGCACTAAGTGCCCCAGCCAGGCTTGGCTTCAACACCTCCAGGACAGTGACTCCACCACCTCCCTGGGCAGCCCATTCCAATGCCAATCACTCTCTCTGCCAACAACTTCCTCCTGACATCTTCCAACCTGGTTGATTCTATGATTCTGTGTTAGACAGCAAAGACTGGTGTTGATCATCATAAGGGTAGGGAGGCTCTGCAGAGGGACTGGGATAGATTAGATCCATGGCCAGTGTTAATGGGATGAGCTTCAACAAGGCCAAGTGCCAGGTCCTGCACTTGGGTCACAACAACCCCAAGCAATGCTACAGACTTGGGGCAGTGTGGCTGGAGAGCTGCTGGCAGAAAGGGACCTGGGGGCTGTAATAGACAGGAGCTGAATGGGAGCCAGCAGAGTGCCCAGGTGGCCAACAAAGCCAATGGCATCCTGGATGGGATCAGAAGTGCTGTGGCCAGCAGGGGCAGGGAGTTGATTGTTCCCTTGGATTCAGCTCTGGTGAGGCCATGCCTTGAGTAGTGTGATCAATTCTGGACACTTCATTACAAGAGAGCTGTGGAGGTGCTGGAGCCAGTGCAGAGGAGGGCAAGGAAGCTGGGGAAGGGCCTGGAGAATGAGTCTGATGAGGAGAGAGTGAGGGAGCTGGGGATGGGTAGTGTGAAACAGAGGAGGCTGAGGGCAGACCTCATGGCTGTCTGCAGCTACCTGAAAGGAGGTTGTGGAGTGGTTGGTGCCGAGCTCTGCTCACAGGGAATTGGAGGCAGAACAAGAGGGAATGGCCTCAATCTGAGACTGGGTAGGTTTAGACTGGACATTAGGATCAATTTTTTCCTGGCAGGAGTGGTCAGGCACTGGAATGAGCTGTCCAGGGAGTTGGTGGAGTCCCCAAGCCTGGCTGTGTTTCCAGGTGGTTTGTCTGTGGTGCTTGGGGCTATGGTTTAGGGTGCAGCTTGCAGAGTAGGGATATATGTGTTGGGCTTGGGGATCCTGAGGGGCTTCTCCAACTTGAAGGTTTCTGTGCTTTCTGTGATCTTACTTTCTTTTGGAAATGCACTGGAAGCAATGAAGATCACTTCTGTTACAGCCCTCTGGTGTTCTGGTGAGGCTCACAGCCTCCTGCACTCTTTAGCCAAATTGTGGCTGTCTTTTCTCTGTGCAACACATAATATATTGTCTAATTAAGAACACAGCTCTGGAGGCTAATTCTTACAAAATAGATCTGAGATTTCATTGTAATCTAATAAAAATTATTTCCCATTCTAATAGCTTAATGCCAGGTTCTGTATCTTCTTGCCCAGGGAGGTAGTTGAGGCCCCATCCTCATAGAGATATTTGAGGTGAAGGTCGACAGGGCTCTGAGCAACCTGATCTAGTGGAGGATGTCCTTGCTAACTGCAGTGGGTTTTGGATTAGATGACCTTTGGTGGTCCAACCTATACCATTCTATGATCCTATGAAGCTCTGTAACAGCACAGTATTCTGAGCTGATAGGTGGTTAAAACCCACATGTTTTGGTTCAGTAGAGGGATGACCTCTTAGAGCCTTTGCATTCCTCAGCAAGGCAAAGCTAAAACAAGTATAGAAATTATATTCCTTGTCTTGAGGTGATGCTGAAAAGTAAGCATGAGGCTGGCACTTGGCAGACAATGGCACAGGAAGTTCCACCTCAACACTAGGAGAAACTTNCTTCTGAGCTGATAGGTGCTTAAAACCCACATGTTTTACTCTGAAGGTGCCAGAGCCCTGGAGCAGGCTGCTCATAGAGGCTGTGGAGTCTCCTTCTCTGGAGACTTTGAAAGCCAACCTGGATGTGTTCCTGTGTGGCCTTCTCTAGGTGCTCCTGCTTTGGCAGGGAGTTGGACTGATGATCTCTGGAGGTCCCTTCCAATGCCTGGTGTTCTATGACTGTCCTCATCTGCTTTCTCTGGGCTGCTGCTTCAGGATGCTGTGGCCCTGCCAAATTAACCACAATAAAAGTGGACACATGCAATACAGTTTAGTTTGAAAAATAACCCCCCCTGCCCCCTTTCTTCCACTCTTTTCTGTTTAAGCTATGGCTCATTCTATGATCCAGAAACCCACCTGGATGCATTCCTGTGTGATCTGCTGTAGGAGCTCCTGCCCTGGCAGGAGCTTAGGACTGGATGAGCTTTGGAGGTCCCTTCCAGCCCCTAACATCCTGTGATGCACTAATTAAAGACCTCTTCCCTTTGTCCATTGCCTGCTGTGACATGAACTTAGTCTACAGGGTTTCTAGATTAACTCTATCAGAAATACTCTGTTAAAGGGTTATGAAATCATAAAATCATGGAATGGTTTGGGTTGCAAGGGACCTCCAAAACTCATCCAGTCCAACCCCCTCTGCAGTCAGCAGGGACATCCTCAACTAGATCAGGTTGCCCACAGCCCTGTCCAACCTCACCTACAGTATCTCCAAGGATGAGGCCCCAGCCACCTCCCTGGGCAACCTGTTGCAGTGTTCCAGCACCCTCATGCTGCAGAACCTGTTCCTAACATCCAATCTCAATCTGCTCTGCTCTAGTTTGAAGCCATTGCCCTCGTCCTGTCCCTGCAGCCCTTTGCAAACAGTCTCTCTGCAGCCTTCTTGTAGCCCCCTTCAGGCAGGCTGCTCTGAGGTCTCCCCAGAGCCTTCTCTTCTGCAGGCTGCACACCCCCAGCTCCCTCAGCCTGCCTTTGTAGCAGAGCTGCTCCAACCTCCTGAGCATTTTCGTGGCCTCCTCTGGATCTGCACCATCAGCTCCATGTCCTTCCTGTATTGAGGGCTCCAGACCTTAATCTAGGTGGTGTTGGAGGAAGGAAGGTGATTATTTGTTGTAGGAACACTACTCTGGCAGGCTGGGTGCCTGCTGTTGGAACAAAAGACTATTGACTGCAGCTGAGTGAACAAGGGAAGCTGAGCTGCAAGTTTAAAAACCCACCCAGGTAAGGAAATGTCAAGAAAGTTGTTGAATGGTGACCAAGGAAATGGTATAAAAATGCCAACAACTCCTGAATCCTCTGGAAATAGCTAATAGACATTAATGAAATAGACAGAGAATTGGAAATCCACACTGGAGAGGAAAAAAAATAAGGTGATTGTAGCCTTAATTTTTAAGTATGCTTCCTATGAATCTGCCTGAACATGGATATAACCTTTAATGAAGTAGGAGCAATGTGAGAGCTTCAGTAAGGGGTGAATTAGAAAAGCATATGGATGCATTCAGTGGAATAATAAATGTACCATGCACAGAGGTAGGGCATCCATAAATCATTTATCATGTCTCTTCTCATCAGTTCTTGGCTCTTTTGAGTCTTAATTGACAGTCAGGGTAGCTGGATATTAGAAAAGCTGCATTTATTAGGCAGATAACAGGCAACTCTCATTAAAGCATTAATTAATTTGAGAAGAGTGAGGGCCCAATGCATTGAAAAGAACTTGCAGAGCACTGCTGCTTTAGTTGGGTTTTTTCCTGTTTTAATTACTGCCTTCTGGAGCTGGGGGAGTGCAGCCTGGAGAAGAGCAGGCTCAGGGCAGAGCTCATTGCTCTCTACAACTACCTGAAGGGAGGCTGTAGCCAGGTGAGGTTGGGTCTCATCCCAGGCAACCAGCAGCAGAACAAGGGGACACAGCCTCAAGCTGTGCCAGGGCAGGTTCAGGCTGGATGTTAGGAGGAGGTTGTTGGCAGAGAGAGTGATTTGCATTGGAATGGGCAGCCCAGGGAGGTGGTGGAGTCCCCATCCCTGGAGGTGTTTAAGAGGAGGCTGCATGAGGCACTTAGTGCCATGGTTTGGTTAATTAGAAGGTGTTAGGTAAGGAACTGAAAGACCACAAAACCTGGGTAGCTGAAAAATAAGTGGTGTCAAGAACAAGAATGTGGCAGCTAGGAGTAGAGAAGAGGTGAGAAAGAACCCTCTGAACACAACTATTGTGTGAGTGCAGAAGCAAAGCCCAGCAAGCCCCAAGTCTTCAAGGTGTTCAAGCAAAGCCTGGATGAGGCACTTAGTGCCATGGTCTGGTTGATTGGATCAGGCTGGGTGCTAGGTTGGACTGGATGATCTTGGATGTCTCTTCCAACCTGGTTGATTCTGATTCTGATTCCAGGTTGGACTCACTGATACTAGAGGTCTCTTCCAACCTGATTAGTTCTGTGATTCTGTGGCTTTACCTGATGGGCCAATATGTGGGGAAGTCCCCCTGGCTGTGAGCATGGCTACATGCCCTGGGATCTGCAGCAGGAGAAGGCAGCTGTCAATTCTGCTGGGAGCTTCCAGGAGCCCAGAAACAGAAAAGTTCTGAACTAGTGAATCACTCAGACACTGCTTTCCTGACTGATGCAGCTCCTGACCACTTGAAACATAGAATAGAATCAACCAGGTTGGAAGAGACCTCCAAGCTCACCCAGCCCAACCTAGCACCCAGCCCTATCCAATCAACCAGACCATGGCACTAAGTGCCTCATCCAGGCTTTTCCTGAACACCCCAGGGATGGTGTCTCCACCACCTCCCTGGGCAGCCCATTCCAATGCCAATCACTCTCTCTGTGAAGAGACCCAGTGCCAGGAAATGTGTTGCAAACCACAGGGAGCATCAGTATCAGTGCTGCATTAGCATATCCTCCTGACTTACCTTCTGCTGCTTGAGGGCAGCTTTTGTGTCTCCACAGTAAGTGCTGTTGAAGTGTAATCCATTAACAGCTGAGCAGTGACTCTATGGCAGACTCACAGAGCGTCAGGGGCTGGAAGGGACCTCCAAAGCTCATCCAGTCCAGTCCCCTGCCAGAGCAGCATCACCTACAGCAGATCACACAGGAACACATCCAGGCAGCTCTGGAATAGCTGCAGATAGGAAGACTCCACAGCCCCCCTGGGCAGCCTGTGCCAGGCTTCTGTCACCCTCACAGGGAAAACATTTTCCTCCTCTTTCCATGGCACTTCCTATGCCTCAGCTGCCACCCATTGCCCCTTGTGCTGGCACTGGGCATCCCCCAGCAGAGCCTGGCTCCAGCCTCCTGCCACTCACCTTTACATCTTCAGAACCATTCCTTAGGTCCCTCTCAGGCTCTTCCTCTCCCAGCAGCACAGCCCCAACTCCCTCAGGCTCTCCTCCTAAAGAAGATCTTCCATTCCCTTCAGCATCTTTGCTGAGGGAGGGCTCTGTGCCAGACTCTTCCAAACTCTGAGGTCCTTCTTGAACTTTGGGGGCCCCATAACTGGACACAATATTCCATCTGCAGCCTCAGCAGGGCAGAGTAGAGGTGGAGGAGAACCTCTCTGGACCTCCTTCTGGACAGCCCTTCTAATCCATTCCAGGATGCATTTGACCTTCTTGGCCACCAAAGCACATTGCTGGCTCATGCTCAACCTCCCCTCTAGGCCAGCAAATTTCTTTCTAGGCCAGACTTAGATGTACTCACCTGCCCTACCCACAGTCAACTCCCTTCTCTTCTTCTCATGCAGTTGATCTTTCCTATCCTGTACTGCTGCCATTTTGTCTGGGGAGCCAGCCAGGTGTACTCAGTGGTTGGCAGTGCTGTCTCTTGGCTCATATCAAATTCAGTTTTGCTTTCTTTCATTGCCTTGCTATCACTGGGCTGTAACAATGGCTTGGCTTACAGCTATAGGCTTTCCAAGAGGCTGGCCAAAATTTCCTTGGGTGCCCTGTTTGACTTGTGGGCTGCCAGCTGAGCAGACCTCATCTGCTGTCAGCACAGCCTAAGAGCTGTTTTCATTAAAGGTAAGAGACCCAAAGCCAAGAATGCAGAGCTTCTGGCATGCTGCATATTCAGCTCTTTTGGATCAATCACTGGAGAAATGAAATGCTTAAGAAATAGCTCTCTGCTGCTTGGAATGGCTGTTCCATCACTTTGGCCTCCTTGATCTCTTGTGTGTTGCCAGCCCTTGCCAAGCACAGCTGCATGAGTTTGGCAAAGCCTCTTGGCTTTTCTTTGCTTTAATGTTGCTGTAGACCTCTCCATGCACTGCTCTTCTGCTATTGGTCTTTGCCGTGTCACTACTGCCATGGTTTCTTCAGAAGGAATAGAAAGGCACTGACTAGAACCTTTGGCTCCAACACACAGCAGTTTATTTCCCTGGCTTAGAATCATTCAGGTTGGAAAAGACCTCCAAGCTCATCCAGTCCAACCTAGCACCCAGCCCTGTCCAATCTACCAGACCATGGCACTTAATGCCTCATTCAGCATCCTCTTAAACACCTCCAAGGATGGAGACTCCACCACCTCCCTGGGCAGCCCATTCCAATGCCAATCACTCTTGCTGTGAAGAATTTCTTCCTAACATCCAGCCTGAACCTGGCCTGGCACAACTTGAGGCAATGCAAGAGCATTGCCACAGTTCCATGTATCCTTCCTTTCTTTTCCCCCCACTCTTCTGTTTTGGCTAAGCATTTGGTACTCACCATGCAGTAATCCCTACTGAGTTTTTATGCTTCTCTTTCATTCCTCTAATGTTTGCTGGACTTCTTGCCCCTAAAATACATACTCTGTAGTGCCTACTTAAGACATTTGCCTCACTGTTGAGTCAAATTGTCCTCCTCAATTCTCTTTGCAGTGAGGGTGGTGAGACACTGGCACAGGTTGCCCAGGGAGGTTGTGGAGCACAGAAGCACAGAATGGGATCAAAGATCCCATTCTGTGCTTCTGTGCTCCACAACCTCCCTGGAGGTGTTCAAGGCCAGGTTGGATGAGTCCTTGAGTGACCTGTTCTAGTGGGAGGTGTCCCTGCCTATGGCAGAGGGTTGAAACTGGCTGAGCTTTGAGGTCCCTTCCAACCTAGACCATCCTATGGTTCTATCTGACTCTGCTGTGTGCAGGTCATAGCAATCCTTTTATAAGATCCCAACTCACAGGATCATCCAGCAGATGTCCCTGTGCTCATAGGTGGTAATGAGCAATATGCATTCAGCTGTCTAATTGCTTTTATTAAAGGCAATTTACACACAACAGTGTCTATTTCCCAAGCCTCTCTTAAGCAGGGTGTAATAAGATCATGAATAAATGGCAATTACATTAACAGTGTTTGAGAGATGTAATTCTGGAAGTAAATTGCAGGAACTCACTGACAAACTGCCACTTGCCAGCAAAAGTTTTGTGCTTTTCCCCTTCTCTTCACTCTGTCTTCCTCATGCATTGCTTGGCAGAAGTGATCAATGCTGATCTATTATTGCATTTGCAATTGATAGCAGTTTGCAGATGCAAACATGCTTAGGTTGTATAAATATTACCAATTAATTAGCTCTTTTCTATCTATAAAAGGTTCTAAGTTACTACAACTGTAATGACAGGAGGAGGAGGAATGGGTTTGTAGTGGCAGAGGGGAGATGTTAGGAAGAAGTTGTTTGCAGTGAGGGTGGTGAGACACTGGCACAGGTTGCCCAGGGAGGTTGTGGAGCACAGAAGCACAGAATGGGATCCCTGCAGGTGTTCAAGGCCAGGCTGGATGAGGCTTTGAGCAACCTGTTCTAGTGGGAGATGTCTCTGCCTATGGCAGGGGCTTGAAACTGGCTGAGCTTTGAAGTCCCTTCCAACCTAAACCATTCTATGATTCTATAAGTGACAGAACTGGTGAGTTCTGCAGCATTTGTGGAGAGGTCTTTTAACTCAACTCAAGCTCAACATGAGCCGGCAGTGTGCACATGCAGCCCAGACAGCCAACCGAGTGCTGGGCTGCATCAAGAGCAGTGTGGGCAGCAGGGCAAGGGAGGTGATTCTCCCCCTTTACTCTGCTCTCCTCAGACCCCACCTGGAGTCCTGTGTGCAGTTCTGGAGCCCCCANAGGTGTTTAAGGCCAGGCTGGATGAGGCCTTGAGCAGCCTGCTCTAGTGGGAGGTGTCCCTGCCTATGGCAGGGGTTTGGAGCTGGATGATCCTTGAGGTCCCTTCCAACTTAAACCATTCTATGATTCTATGATTCTATGAACTCTGACTTTTGCCTTCATGAAGGATGTTTTGTTTCTGTCAGCTGCTGCCTTTGCTTTGCCATCCAGCATGGTCCAGCCAAATATTCAGCTTTCAGCTGCCCATCCATGTTTAGGGGCTATAGAAGGATGGTGAAGTGTTTCTTCTCAAGTGGGAACTTAGGCTGCTGCCCTCAGGTCTGTAGGTGACCACACCTCAAGTACTGTGTTCACAGAATCATGGAATCAAGCAGGTTGGAAGAGACCTCCAAGCTCAGCCAGCCCAACCTAGCACCCAGCCCTATCCAGTCAACCAGACCATGGCACTAAGTGCCTCATCCACGCTTTGCTTCAACACCTCCAGAGATGGTGACTCCACCACCTCCCTGGGCAGCCCATTCCAATGCCAGTCACTCTCTCTGCCAACAACTTCTTCCTAACATCCAGCCTAGACCTCCCCTGGCACAACTTGAGACTGTGTCCCCTTGTTCTGTTGCTGGTTTTGGGCACCACAGTACCAGAGAGATGTGGGCTATAGCAGGATGGTGAAGTGTTTATACTCAAGTGGGAACTTAGGCTGCTGCCCTCAGGTCTGTAGGTGGCTGAGCTGGCTCCATCCTCCTGGTACTCACCCCTTACACATTTATAAACATGAATGAGGTCACCCCTTATTAATATTGATGATAGAGAAAGCAATCCAGTTTCTGGTGTTATTCAGTGTATTTGTTGTGCTGTCTTTTAGTGTGTGCCTGTGGCTAACCAAAGGGAAGGTGTAGTCAGGTGAGGGTCAGGCTCTGCTGCCAGGCAACTTGTGACAGGATGAGAGGGCATGGCCTGAAGCTGTCCCAGGGGAGGGATAGGTTGGATGTTAGGAAGCACTGTCTGATGGAAAAGGGGAATTAGAGACTGGAGTGGGCTGCCCAGGGAGGTGGTGGAGTCGCTGTGCCTGGAGGTGTTTCAGGCAAGCTTAGCTGTGGCACTTAGTGCCATGGTCTGGTGGCTGTGGTGGTGTTAGGTGCTAGGCTGGACTGGATGATCTCAGAGCTCTATTCCAACCTCAATAATTCTCAGACTCTGTGACTGACTCTGCTGATTTAAGTTATGTAAGTGTTCATACTAGATGCAGAGATTGATTCATCAGTAGGAGTTTTATCTTAATAAGACAACTGCCTTCTGGTGTCTAAGCACTGTGAGCTTGATTAAGGAAGTGGAAATCAGTGCAAGCCAAAGGAGGCAGGAAGGGAGTCAGAACTAATTTCTAAACTAATTTGGAGCAAATAAACCACTTCTGAAAGCAGAAGACCTCCTCCTCTTGATGGATGTGCTAAGAGTTTGCCTTTCTTATCAAGACTTTATGCTTCATTACATTAAAACCTTTCCCCTCTATTTATTTCTATCTGTGTCCATGTATTTCCAACCAGCATACTGTGGGGAAAGGGAACCCTTTGCTTCTGACTTCTTGTTTGCAAAGCTTTCTGCTTCCATAAAGCATTACTGTAATGCACAAGGCATTACTGTCTCTTTAATGGCAGCTGTCAAGCAAAACAGTCACTAAATGTGTTTACTGCCATAGCCCAGTGAACAAGGCATGGAACTACTCACATCTTCAACTCCAATGCTGAAGCAATGTATTTTTGTTTTCAACCTCCTGAAAATACTTATTAAACCACTTTCTGCTCTGGCAGGGGTGAGGGTTGGACCTGAAGGTCTCCAGAGGTCCCTTCCAACTTCTAACATCCTGTGATCCTGTCTTACATGCTGATATTAATGTAAAGAAGCTTTCAGGAAGAAAATAGAGTGGAAGTTTCCAGGTTTTATCCATTTTAGCCCAACAGAGTGAACTGAAATCACTTCAGTCCACTGAGCTAACTATATAACTTAATCCTGTTATTGTAGTTGCAGTTTCCTGGATTATCTGTAACCCTTTAAGCTCACAAAGGACCATGTTGATACTGGCACAGGTTGCCCAGGGGGGTTGTGGAGCACAGAAGCACAGAATGGGATCCCTGATGGTGTTCAAGCCCAGGTTGGATGAAGCCTTGAGCGACCTGTTCTAGTTTGAGGTGTCCCTGCCTCTGGTAGGGAGTTGGAACTGGAGGAGCTTTGGAATATTTGGTAGGGTTGTACTTCTGGGTCCAGAATGCCTTTCCAATAGCTACAGTGCTTGCTGGTGGTCAGTGTGGCACAGAAATCTGCCTGAAAGCTTCTCTCCAGGGTCTTCAGACCTCAATACAAGAGAGATTTGGAGGTGCTGGAGGCAGTGCAGAGGAGGGCAAGGAAGCTGAGGAAGGGCCTAGGGAATAAACCTGATGAGGAGAGACTGAGGGAGCTGGGGATGGGTAGTGTGAAACAGGAGGCTGAGGGCAGACCTCATGGCTGTCTGCAGCTACCTGAAAGGAGGTTGTGGAGAGGCTGCTGCTGGGCTCTGCTCACAGGTCATTAGAGATAGAAGAAGAGGGAATGGCCTCAAGCTGCCACTGGGTAGGTTTAGATTGGACATTAGGAAACATTTTTTCCTGGCAAGAGTGTTCAGGCACTGGAATGAGCTGCTCAGGGAGGTGGTGGAGTCCCCAAGGCTGGCTGTGTTTCAAGGCTATGGTTTAGGGTGCAGCTTGCAGAGCAGGGATCTGGGTTGGGCTTGGGGATCCTGAGGGGCTTCTCCAACCTGAACCTTTCTGTGATTCTGTGACCACAAGAGCTGCCAGAATGCAGCTGTCCTGCACTTCTTGCCCTGTGCTTGCTTTCCTCCCATAAAAACCAATGGCACTCATGAAATGTTGGGGTTGGGGTTGGGTTTTTTTGAGGACAAACCTAATGCCTGATTTTCTGAGAACTAATCTGTTTCTATTTGGCTTGGCTCCATCAATGACAAACAGCATTAAGGCTATTAAGTCTATTCTGTTGGGGGTTGGAGCTGGATGATCCTTGAGGTCCCTTCCAACCTAAACCATTCTATGATTCTATGATTCTATTCCATAGCATCCTGGTATTTGAGAGCATTTGTGCATAAGTTTTGCTAAGCAGGGCTTGAAGGTTGTTTACAGAAGGAAAAAGGCAATTCTCCTTGCTTAGTGTATCAGTTATTCCTCATAACATTTGGATCTCAGTCCCAGGCAGATGAAATACATTCTCAAAGGCAAGGATCCAGGAAAAACCTTTTCTCCAGCAGAGCAGCTGAAGTGAACAAAATGTTCCTCCTTCTTTAATTGCCTTTCTTTCTATGACTTGCCATCTCACATAATAACATGGAAGAAACCAAAAGTGCATCTGTCTAATCTTGTAGCACTCATTCAAGCTGAACTCCTACCTACTTCCACTTTAACCTCTTCCTTTTGGTTGGGCTCCTATGAGGAGAGGCTGAAGGAGCTGGGGTTGTTTAGCCTGGAGGAGGCTCAGGGGAGACCTCATTGCTGCCTACAACTACCTGAAGGGAGGCTGTAGCCAGGTGGGGGTTCATCTCTTCTCCCAAGCACCCAGCAACAGAACACGGGGACACAGCCTCAAGTTGTGCCAGGGGAGGTCTAGGCTGGATGTTAGGAGGAAGTTGTTGACAGAGAGAGTGATTGGCATTGGAATGGGCAGCCCAGGGAGGTGGTGGAGTCGCTGTCCCTGGAGGTGTTCAAGCAAAGCCTGGCTGGGGCACTTTGTGCCATGGTCTGGTTGATTGTCTAGGGCTGGGTGCTAGGTTGGACTGGATGAGCTTCCAACCTGGTTGATTCTATGATTCTGTGACTGAATGAGTTACTAATTGCTAGTAACTAAGTGAAAGCTACCTCACACTGCCGTGATGAAATAGGGACTGCATAAAAAAGAGGGAATAGAATCCCCTTTGCCTCCTCCTGTGCATAAAGCAGTCACTAATTTGCAGAGTCAGAGTGGCATTTGCTCTTTATCTGTTCCCTCAAAAATGTAGTACACTGATGTGGCTCCAAAAGGCTGGATGGAGCATGCTGAAAGTCCTGGAATAACCTCAGAGCTGTCTTGGGAAATGTGGTTTGAAGTCTCCTTGCAAAAGGGAGAACATTGGACCCACATCTTTTTCACTTTGGATTGCATCTCTAATTACTAGAAGGAAAGAGCAAGGGTACAATAACTCCCAGACTGGTTTGGGTGCAGAAATAGGCTCAGCATAAACAAGCAAGCAGAGACCTCCCCAGAGCTCCAAGTATAAATCTCTCTGTTACAGAAGAGGATTTAAACCATGTCAGTGTCCAGAGTGATCTTAGCTTGGTCACTAGCTCCAGCATAGATTTTCTGCATGACCTGATTGTTTCTACCTCAATTTCCCTGCATTCAGACACGTTATTAATTCTGCCACATAGGGCAGCAGCTGCTCTAATATGCAACCATCTGCATCCATTAACAGCTCTGAGAGCTTTTCAGGTGCAGGAGTAATGACTTCACAAAGAGAAGTGCCACAAAAACTTCAGCCACTAGACCAATGTGTCTGAAACATGCTTCCAAAGGGAACTTTTTCACACTACCAGCAAGGAGAAGTCCTTCTTTCATGCATGCTTTGCATCACAGAATCACAGAAAGTCAGGGGCTGGAAGAGACCTCCAAAGCTCATCCAATCCAACCCATCACCTCCCTGGGCAGCCCATTCCAATGTCAATCACTCTTTCTGCCAAGAACTTCTTCCTAACATCCAGCCTGAACCTTTCCTGGCACAGCTTGAGGCTGTGTCCTCTTCTTCTGTCCCTGGTTGCCTGGCAGAAGAGACCAACCCCACCTGGCCACAACCTGGCTGTGTTTCAAGGTGGTTTGGCTGTGGTGCTTGGGGGCTATGGTTTAGGGTGCACCTTGTAGAGCAGGGATATGGCTTGGGCTTGGTGGTCCTGAGGGGCTTTGCCAACCTGAACCTTTCTGTGATAGGCTTAGAGATTTTCCAGCTTATTCTGAATCCAATTAGCAGCCTGCTCAGTAATTTAGCTCTATCAGTGTATGTTCTGCATTGCCATGGCTTTATCTGTTTAAGGTTCCTGTGCCTTCCTGCCTGTGATCATGACCTCTCCTGCAGTAACCATGGCTTGCAAATATTTGTTCACTTATTGCTGGTTGTTGACCTTCTTACCTGTAATAAAGCTAAGCAAACAGCTACAGGCAGCATCTGCTCACCTCTTTGCTAGGCTGTAAAGTAGTGAGTCAGGGTGAAAAGCTATTTGGAAAGCAGCCTGCTTCAGAGCAAAGAAAGCTTCCCACCTTGTGTCATCTCAGAAGCTTTTACATGTATTAGGAGAATATTGGCTTGGAAGGCCAGACTGAGCCAAATTAGGAGGATGTTAACATTGCTTTCTAATGTAAAGAGACAGAATAAAAGGTCAGGGCAAGATTTCATTAGTCTAAGTCTGCCAAAGCTGAGATGGGGCAAACTTCTCTTAAAAACATGCATTGGCAAATCTCATTTTTGGAGGATTTGTTTCCTTACTCACTCAAGTCAGTGGCAAATGAATGTCTTCACAGGATCACAGGATGTTAGGGGGTTGAAAGGGACCTCTGGATTAAGGAAGTTGGACATCTTCCTTATGAGGAGAGACTGAGGGAGCTGAGGCTCTGCTGCTTGGAGAGGAGGAGGCTAAGGGGTGACCTGATTAATGTTTGTGAATTTGTAAAGGTGAAAGCCAGCAGTGTGCCCAGGCAGCTGAATGAGAACCAGCAGCGTACCCAGATGGCCAAGAAAGCCAATGGCATCCTAGCTGGGATCAGAAATGCTGTGTTCAGCAGGAGCAGGGAGGGGACTGTCCCTTGGACTTGGCTCTGGTGAGGCCACACCTCGAGTGATGTGCAGGGTGAGTGGCAAGAGGTTGGAGCCAGGCTCTACTGGGACATGCCCAGTGCCAGCACAAGGGGCAATGAGTGGAAGCTGAGACATAGGAGGTTCCATGTGAACCTGAGGAAGAATTTTTCCCCTGTGAGGGTGACAGAGCACTGGCACAGGCTGCCCAGGGGGGTTGTGAATTCTGCCTCTCTGGAGATATTCAAGAGCTGCCTTTGATGTGTTACAGTGTGATCTGCTGTAGGTGATGCTGCTCTGGCAGGAGGGCTGGACCAGATGATCTTTCGAGCTCCATGAGGGTGTTCAGGACCAGGCTGGATGAGACCTTGAGTAACCTGCTCTAGTGGGAGGTGTCCCTGCCTATGAATGGGGGACTGGGACTGGCTGAGCTTTGAGGTCCCTTCCAACCAAAACCATTCTATTCTCTGACAAAGGTAGAATTTCCTGATCTGGCTTTCTGAGTGAAGGTAGCTGGGATGACATTAGTCAGTTTCCCATTAGGTGTTGGTGACTAAAGGTCATTGGTGACTAAAGGTCATAGAATCACAGAACCAGCCAGGTTGGAAAAGACCTCCAAGCTCAGCCAGTCCAAACTATCACCCAGCCCTGTCCAATCAACTAGACCATGGCACTAAGAGCCCCATCCAGGCTTTGCTTGAGCACACAGTGATGACTAAAGGTCACTTCTTTCTGGTCTTTGTCTGTCATTTCCTTCCCCTGTTATGTTTTGTCTTAGGCTTTTTCTCCTGCCTCACTTCATTTCTCTTTTCTCCTCATCTCATCCCTAGGTAGGGACTGGGGGAGGGGGAAGGAAGCAGTGCCTGTCTGTGTATTTCTTCTTGACACTAGGTGTATTCATGCAGCTTAACTATCCCGCTTCACCAATGGTTAATACTAAATGTCATCCCCTTCCACTGCACCGTCAGAGAGCAGCAGATGAGTGGAGGTTGCCAGGCTGCCCACACCCTCCTTTTCCAAAGGTCGTTCATTAGGTCCCTCCTGATTTCTCTCTAGAGAACCTGTTCAGAGCAAACTTGCTGCTTCCTTCTCTGATGCCACAGGAGGCCAGCTTTGAGAAATCCAATCTTCAGCCTTCCTCGTTCCCTCCTGTGAAAGAGCTGCTTAACTGTAGTGATTATCATCTCTATTTCTAATCAGAGACATTCATCATTTTAGATCCTCTTCAGGCCTGACACTGCCATGGTACACCACAGTGCTCTCCTTTTCCATTTTTGCCTCTATTCCAGCGGAAATCACGAGGAGGTCTGCCAGCATCCTTCTGTAGGATGTCACAGCTGGACTGGTTGTGCTTTCCTCTGACTGTTGCATACTATCTTCTTGAAAATTGTTGTCATGCTGCATCCAGTTCTGGGCTCTCCAGTTCAGGAGGCACAGGGATCTACTGGAGAGAGTCCAATGGACAGCTACAAGGATGCTGAAGGGGCTGAGCACTGCCTGAGGAGGAAAGGCTGAGAGCCCTGGGGCTGCTTAGTCTGCAGAGGAGAAGGCTGAGAGGGGATCTGAGCAATGTCTGTCAAGAGCTGAGGGCTGGGGGTCAGGAGGGAAGGGACAGGGACAGGGACAGCCTCTGCTCACTTGTGCCCTGCCATAGGACAAGGGGCAAGGGATGGAAACTGCAGCACAGGAAGTTGCAGCTCAGCAGGAGGAAGAACTTCTTGAGTGTAAGGGTGAGAGAGCCTGGCACAGGCTGCACAGGGAGGTTGTGGAGTCTCCTTCTCTGGAGCCTTTCCAGCCCTGTCTGGATGTGTTCCTGTGTGACCTGCACTGGATTCTCTGCTCCTGCTGTGGCAGGGGGGGGTGGACTGGAAGCTCTCCAGAGGTCCCTTGCAACCCCTAACATCCTGTGAGCCTGTGACCCATCCTCTGTTATCTCTATACTTTTGCCCCAGCAATTCAATAAGCATCTACCAGATAAATGACTTCAATTCTATGCAGGTCTTGCCTAAAGCCGTGTGAAAGCAGACTGTCAAGGAGCTCCATAAGAAGAATCACCCTGAAACAATTTGTGTTTTTCTCTGTTCTTCTTCCTACTCAATTCTCCAGTGAGCAGGGGAAAATATTGCTGCAAAGTGATTTAATGTTTTATGAAGCTATAGAGAAGATGCTGAGAAAAGAAAGCCCAGGTGGGCACAATAACATCTATGATTGGAACCTGTCTGCTTTAGCAGGCAAACCTCTCTTAGAATCATAGAACCAGTCAGGGTTGGAAGGGACCACAAGGAGCAGCCAGTTCCAACCCCCCTGCCATGCCCAGGGACACCCTACTCTATCTAGATCAGGGTGGCCACAACCTCAGCCAGCCTGGCCTTAAACACCTCCAGGGATGGGGCCTCAACCACCTCCCATTCCAGGCTCTCACCACTCTCATGCTCAACAACTTCCTCCTCACATCCAGTCTGACTCTCTCCACCTCCAGCTTTGCTCCATTCCCCCCAGTCCTGGCACTCCCTGAGAGCCTAAAAAGTCCCTCCCCAGCTTTTTTGTAGACCCCTTCAGATCCTGGAAGGCCACAAGAAGGTCACCTGGGAGCCTCCTCTTCTCCAGACTGAACTCTTTCAGTCTGTCCTCGCAGCACAGCTGCTGCAGCCCTCTGAGCATCCTCCTGGCCCTGCTCTGGACATGCTCCAGCATCTCCACATCCCTCTTGTAATAAGGGCTCCAGAGTAGGATGCAATACTCCAGGTGAGATCTCACCAGAGCAGAGTAGAGGGGGAGAATCACCTCCCAGGCCCTGCTGGCTCTCTTGCATACATTACAAAAGTGACTTTGGCCTCCCAGCACAGGCTGAGCTGTTCTCCCTTGGCACTAAATTTAGCATGACTGCAGAAAAGCAGAAAGGGCAAAAGCAAAGAAGCCCTGAATCTTCCCTGCCATTAACAGCTGATTGTTAACTGCATAATGTCTTACTTATGAGCTTACAGTGGGACTGACATTCTTCTGTAATACCAAGTGCTGGGATATTAATAGAGACAGGAAAATAAAACCATCATGGGAAAACAAAAATCTGCCAATAAGTGCAGTGCTCAGAGGAATGAAACCTGCTGAGATTTTCCTTCCTTTTAGAAAACACTTCAGATGGTCACCAGGCTCTAAAAGTGACTATGTCTGGGAAAGCAAATCCATGGTAATGTTTCAAAAGGGGAAAAAAAAAAAGGGGGGGGGGGGGGGGGAGGAAGCTCAGATGCTCTTTAAGGGCTTGGTCCTTCTCTGTTGGTTGTGTTAATGAAGTTGGTTGTCTGTAGGTAATGTAAATGCACATGCTAATGCTTCCTGCATTAGTGAGTGAATTCCCTTGTCTCTTGTGGCAGAGCAAGGCTCTGGTCAGAAACCTAATTCCTGTTGAGGTATAGGTCACTAGGTCCCATTTCACAGAATCACAGAAACATCCAGGCTGGAAAGGCCCCTCAGGGTCACCCAAGTCCAACCTGGAACCTTATACAAGATTCACCTTAAACCAGAGCCCCAAACACCACATCCAAAGCACCTTGAAACACAGCCAGGGTGCATGACTCTACCTCCTCCCTGGGCAGCTCATTCCAGTCCCTGACCACTCTCTCCTAATGTCCAACCTAAACCTCCCCAGCCTCAGCTTGAGGCCATTCCCCCTTGTTCTGTCTCCAGTTTCCTATGAGCAGAGCCCAGCAGCAGCCTTCCTGGGCAACCTATGCCAGTGTTTCACCATCCTCAACCTGTGCCAGTGTTTCACCATCCTCAACCTGTGCTGGTGTCTCACCACCCTCACTGCAGAGAACATCTTCCTAAGATCCTGGTTAGTGTTTTTCATGACACTGCATGGTAGCAGCAGGGTGTGAAAATGTTGAAGGTTCTAATTCTTATGGCAAACTACAGGAGGCTTACAAAATCCCCTGAGCCAAAAGTGCTTTGGCACAGGATCAGTAACAGGGGAGAGATTGCATCTGCTTGCCCTGCCCATCCTTTTCCTTTCGGGTCTACTCACAGCTGTGCATGAGACACAGTGTTGGGAGAGGAGGATATTTGGCCAGAGCCAGAAGGGCTGTCTGTGTCTGTTGTTAAAGGCAAGCACTGGCACAGTTTAAGTAATGTGTTAATTTTATTTAATGGGAGCTCATTCCTGATTTTTAGGCCCATTTATGCACCACTGAGCGTGAAATAGAAGACATCTTTCAGAACATTTCATGCTGTGAGGTGATCTGAGGGAGCTGCCTTCCTCCTTCAGGTGATACATGCACAGCAGATCTGTGAACAGTGCTGGGGGCTGGTGTGGTGAAACATCACAGAGTCACAGATCACAGAGTGCCAGGGGCTGGAAGGGACCTCCAAAGCTCAGCCACTCCAACCCCCCTGCCAGAGCAGCATCACCTACAGCAGATCACACAGCAACACATCCAGGCAGCTCTGGAATAGCTCCAGAGAGGGAGACTCCACAACCCTCCTGGTTAGACTGTGCCAGGGGAAAAAATCCTCCTGTTTCCATGGCACTTCCTATGCCTCAGCTGCCACCCATTGCCCCTTGTGCTGGCACTGGGCATCACCCAGCAGAGCCTGGCTCCAGCCTCCTGCCACTCACCTTTACATCTTCAGAACCACTCCTGAGGTCCCCCCTCAGTCTCCTCCTCTCCCAGCAGCACAGCCCCAGCTCCCTCAGGCTCTCCTCCTAAGGAAGATCACTCCTTTCAGCATTGCTGTGGCTCTCTCAAGCAGTTCCCTGAGGTCCTTCTTGACCTCAGTGGCCCAGAACTGGACACAATATTCCAGCTGCAGCCTCAGCAGGGCAGAGTTAGAGGAGCAGGAGAACCTCTCTGGACCCCTTAACCACAGCCCTTCCAACCCACCCCAGGATGCCATTGGCCTTCTTGGCCCCCAGAGCACACTGCTGGCTCATGCTCAACCTCCCATCCATTAGGACCCCCAGGGCCTTTCCCCCATCACTACTCTCCAGCAGGTCAGTCCCCAACCTATCCTAGTCCACGAGGTTGTTCTTTCCCAGTGCCCTTGTTTTGTTTCATTCCATTTCTCCCTGCCCAGCTCTCAGCCTGTCTAAGTCTGGCTGTCCACAATCCTATTCCAAGCGTTCTCTCAAAGGCAGAGGCTAACAAGCAGCAGGGCAGCAAATCCCTATGAATCCATGCATCTTTTTCTGGATGTTCACAGAAGCACTGATATTCCTGGAATGATCACAACAGCTGCTCTGGAACAGGATTGCAAAATGCTACTCTTGTTCTTGGCAGCTCTGTGCCCTGTGTTTGCTCATCAACACAGCTGCTTCGTATTAGATAGAGCAGGAAGGTTCTCATTGTTTTACTGTTGTCAACCCTGTAGCTCTGGGAGAGGGATCTGGATGAGGCACTTAAGCAGTGTGCCAGAGAGGTTCATATTGAGAGAAGGAAACATTTTGTTTCTTTAAACTTCCTTACTTTACTGATTTTACTTTTTCCCTGTGGTGGAAAATAATCCCAAACAATTCCAGGTTGTTTCCCCTGAGAGAATTACATCCAGGAGGGAAGTTGCTGTGTAGGTACAAGGCATAGATCAAACCCACTGATTCTAGCTGATTTATAATCATAGATTCACAGAATTAACCAGGTTGGAAAAGACCTCCAAGCTCATCCAGCCCAACCTAACACCTAACACCTTCTAATTAACTAAACCATGGCACCAAGTGTCTCATGCAGCCTCCTTTTAAACACCTCCAGGGATGGGGACTCCACCACCTCCCTGGGCAGCCCATTCCAATGCCAATCACTCTTCCTGTGAGTAACTTCCTCCTAACATCCAGCCTGAACCTCCCTTGGCAGAGTTTGAGGCTGTGTCCCCTTGTTCTGTTGCTGGCTGCCTGGCAGCAGAGCCCAACCCCACCTGGCTACAGCCTCCCTTCAGGGAGCTGCAGACAGCAATGAGCTCTGCCCTGAGCCTCCTCTTCTGCAGGCTGCACACCCCCAGCTCCCTCAGCCTCTCCTCACAGAGCTGTGCTCCAGAATGTTGTGGCTGGTTTCTTCTCACAGAATGGCAACTGGTGATTGTGTAGTCCAACCCTCTGCCCAAAGCAGGGCCCCTCAGACCTGCAGGCTGCTCGGGACCTTGTCACAAACTTCAGCGTAGAAGGTTTCACCTCATCATGTGGAGAAACTTTAACTTTAGAGTGAGGGTGACAGAGCCCTGGAACAGGTTACCCTGAGAGGTTGTGGAATCTCCTTCTCTGGAAACTTTCAAAGCCAATCTGGATGTGTTCCTGTGTGGCCTGCCCTAGGTAGAATCATAGAATCGGTCAGGGCTGGAAGGGACCACAAGGATCAGCCAGTTCCAACCCCCCTGCCATGGACAGGGACACCTCACACTAGATCAGGTTGCTCAGAGCCTCATCCAGCCTGGCCTTAAACACCTCCAGGGATGAGGCTTCCACCACCTCCCTGGGCAACCTGTGCCAGTGTCTCACCACCCTCACTGCAAACAACTTCTTCCTAATATCCGCTTTCGGTCTCCCCTCTGCCAGTTCAAACCCATTCCTCCTCCTCCTGTCATTCCAAGTCCTTGTCAGTAGTCCCTGCCCAGCCCTCCTGTAGCCCCCTTCAGCTACTGGAAGTCCTCTGCAACGTCTCCTGGAAGCCTTCTCTTCTCCAGGCTGCAGAGCCCCAACTCTGTTCTGTGGTTTTGATTCGCAGTGTTCTGTGATTCTGTATGACCTCACCAGTGCCCTGCAGAAGGGGACAGTCACTTCCCTGGCCCTGCTTCTCACACTGCTCCTGACACAGGAATGTTCCCCATACCAGACCCAAGTCCACGTTTGTTCTGCCTCCTGCCAGGCTCTCTCCACCTTCATGCTGAACAACTTCTTCCTAACACCCAGTCTGAATCTCCCCATTGCTGGCTTTGCTCTAGGTTGTGCTCCCTTCCAACCCTGACTGATGCTATGATTGTATGAAACAAATAGGCTGGATGTTAGGAGGAAGTTGTTGGCAGAGAGAGTGATTGGCATTGGAATGGGCTGCCCAGGGAGGTGGTGGAGTCGCTGTCCCTGGAGGTGTTGAAGCCAAGCCTGGATGAGGCACTTAGTGCCATGGTCTGGTTGACTGGATAGGGCTCGGTGCTAGGTTGGACTGGATGAGCTTGGAGGTCTCTTCCAACCTGCTTGATTCTATTCTATTCTAACAGGATCCAGAGTAGAAGAGGGGCACTAAAGCCCTGAGTAACCTTCAGTGTACACCTGCACAGAGCAGCAAAGAGAGTAACTGCTGCTCCCAAGGCCTAAGTCACCTCTAGCTCCTTGCTCTCTGCACACTGCATCTTTACATTGCTCTGTGGGGGAAAACACATCCTGAGATTCGCCCAGAGTGGAATGGTTCTTACCAGGTTGCTGTAGCAGTTCACTGACCCTGGGCAGGAGCAGGAATTAGCTTTGAATGTGCAAAAGCTGCTAGGCTTATCCAGCATAACAAAAAGTGGTTTGCTCACCTTGTTTTTGTGCTTTAAACCCATTTATCCTTGGCATGTCATTTAGAAAGTGGGGGTTGATGACTGCTGGTAATTGCCTGCATTTTCTGTGATCAACTTGTGCACTGTTCAAAAATTGGTGTGTCTAATTAAATAACAGCAACAGGAACCAAGAGTTAATTGCAGTCTGGGCAGGTTGCCCCTTAGGTGTTTTGTGGCACCTGGTTAAGTCTCAGCTCATTAGGAGAAACAAAGTCAGTAAGTGTTTACCAGGACTGGAAGCAGCTGCAGAGTTAGAAAGTCACCAGGTGCCAGAGAAGCTGTGTGCATGTGGATGTGTGTGGCCATGCTCCTGCTCCTGCTCCTGCTCACCAGCGTCAGCAAGACATTAATGAACTGATAGCAAATGAAAATGACAGCTTGCATGGCATTGGAGTGCCAGGTCCTGCACCTGGGTCGGGGCAATCCCAAGCACAGCTCCAGGCTGGGAGGGGAATGGCTGAGAGCAGCCCTGAGGAACAGGCCCTGGGGGTCTGGGGTGATGCAAAGCTCCACAGGAGCCTGCAGTGTGAGTGCAGCCCAGACAGCAACCCTGTGCTGGGCTGCAGCAAGAGCAGTGTGGGCACAGGGCAAGGGAGGGGATTCTGCCCCTTGGCTTTGCTCTCCTCAGACCCCACCTGCAGTCCTGGGTGCAGTTCTGCAGCCCCCAGCACAGGAAGGACATGGAAGTGTTGGAGCCAGTCCAGAGGAGGCCACCAAGATGCTCAGAGGGCTGGTCCAGAACTGCACATAGTAGCCCAGGGGAGACCTGACTTATACCAGTGCAAGTTAGTGTGTGTAGAGCAAGTTCCTTCGTAGCTGAGCAGTCTTGAGTAGACAGCCTAAGAACATAACTCTCCTCAGAACTTTGTTTGTTGGTTTCACTCATTTAATGGGCCCAGAGAAGGGCAGCAAGGCTGGGGAGGGGCCTGGAGCACAGCCCTGTGAGGAGAGGCTGAGGGAGCTGGGGGTGTGCAGCCTGCAGAAGAGGAGGCTCAGGGCAGAGCTCATTGCTGTCTGCAGCTCCCTGAAGGGAGGCTGTAGCCAGGTGGGGTTGGGCTCTGCTGCCAGGCAACCAGCAACAGAACAAGGGGACACAGCCTCAAGTTGTGCCAGGAGAGGTCTAGGCTGGATGTGAGGAGGAAGTTGTTGGCAGAGAGAGTGATTGGCATTGGAATGGGCTGCCCAGGGAGGTGGTGGAGTTGCCGTGCCTGGAGGTGTTCAAGCAAAGCCTGGCTGGGGCACTTAGTGCCATGGTCTGGCCGATTGGCTTGGGCTGGTTGCTAGGTTGGGCTGGATGAGCTTGGAGGTCTCTTCCAACCTGGTTGATTCTACAATTCTGTGATTCTTCCTAAACTCTAATCTAAATCTCCCCTCCTGTAGCTTAGATCCATTCCCCTCAGTCCAACACGCTAAAAAGTCCCTCCTCAGCTTTCTTTTAGCCCCATTAAGACACTGGAAGGCCACAACAAGGTCGCCTGGAAACCTTCTCCTCTCCAAACTGAACAGCCCCAACTCTCTCAGCCTGTCCTCATAGCAGAGCTGCTCCAGCCCTCTGAGCATCCTTGTGGCCCTTCTCTGGACTCCTAAAGCTATTGCTCTAGGCTCCTAGTTGTGTAAGGTGATAGACACACAGACATATCTCTCTGTGTGTGTGCTACACACTAAATTCTGAAGACAAAAAGAGAAGGATGTTTTGAGGTGAGGCTTTCTTATGCCTGTCATTTTTTTTCCTGCCAGGCATTGTTGATTTATTGAGGACCATTTGACAAAGTTTGTACCAGGAAATTAAACTTCAGTAACTTAAGTAGCATTTGAAACATAAAACTATCTGAAATGAGTGTTTTACACAAGGAGCAAGGAGAAGCAGTACTGAGTTACTGGCATTTGAGCTTGACACTGGCTGTACACAGAGGTATGAGAGTGGTGAGAGGCTGGAATGGGTTGCCCAGGGAGGTGGTTGAGACCCCATGCCTGGAGGTGTTTAAGGCCAGGCTGGATGAGGCTGTGGGCAGCCTGCTCTCAGGTAGGGTGTCCCTGGGCATGGCAGGGGGGTTGTAACTGGATGATCCCTGTGGTCCCTTCCAACCCTGACTGATTCTATGATTCTATGGGCAGAAAAATGTATTCTAAAGCACTGTGCTGGAGGGGCTCAAAAGGGTCTGCTTGCTTGGAGGGGTTACAGCTGCCTCTGGGATGATGAAATAGGATGTGACTGGTACAGTCATGCTGTGCATAAAGGCTGTACCAGACAGAACAGCTCCCTGTGATTCTTTTGTAAGGGAATCTCTCCTTTTTTTTTGGCTAATGTTGAATGAGGGCAGATAGGGAAATTTTTATGAAGCTCATTCTGCAAGCCTCTTAAAGAACCAGGAGGCTGAAAGAGTGTTCAACTCAGCTCTGTTTAGGATTGACTCTAGACTGGGTTGAAGTTTGGACTGGATGAGCTTGGAGGTCTTTCCCCCAAGATGTGTTCTGTGATTCTCTGCTGTCCCTAGGAGACAAGTCTGATGCAGCTTTGTTGTTAGGTGGTATCAGTCCCAGTCTGCACTGTGGAAGAGGAAGGAGAGGGGCAGGAGGCAGCACTAGTTCAGTTGTACTTGGCTGGCTGATTTGGGCCAGAGGGGCACTTCTGCTTCACCAGCTTGTGGAACTTCAGTATCCAGTGACAGAAGGAGACAGTTTCCTCCTGAGTGTGGAAGAACAGCATTGCTTTTTCAAACTTCTCACAAGGACACTGCATCTATTTGATGGAATTCTAATCTGGGAGCATTTGCACTTAGCATCATAAGATCACAGAATCACCAAGTGCCATGTCCAGTCCTGCCTTGAGTGGCAGTGGTGATTCTATGATTCTGTGATCTGAAGCCATCCCTTACCTCCAGAAAACTTTATTTTCTTAATTACAAATAGGATTCCACTGCTAAAATAAATGGCACTGAAGCTGGTGGAAAGGTTCACACTGACCCCACTAGGATCTCACTGATCCCTCAGTCACCAAACATCCTTCTGTTTTCTCAAAACCACAGAACTGTCAGGGCTGGAAGGGACCTCAAGGATCAGCCAGTTCCAACCTCACTGCCATGGCCAGGGACACCTCACACTAGATCAAGCTGTCCACAGCCTCATCCAGCCTGGCCTTAAACACCTCCAGGGATGAGGCTTCCACCACCTCCCTGGGCAACCCTTCCAGGCTCTCACCACCCTCATGCTGGAGAACTTCTTCCTAACATCCAGGCTGAATCTACCCATTTCCAGCTTTGTTCCCTTCCCTCTACTCCTATCCCTGACATCCTAAAAAGTCCCTCCTCAGCTTTCTTGTGCCCCCCCCCCTTAAGATTCTGGGCCCCCATAAGATACTGTAATGCCCCAGGGGACTCAGAAGCCAGGAGAATTAAATCCCTACCGTCTGAGATTTCTTTCAGAAGACAGATAGGAGACTATTTTGTGTCTTCTCATTAACTGTGATCAGTAAAGCCACACTGGCCTGTGACACAGTGGTATCAGGTGACACAGAAAGAGCTGACCCTTATCTTTGTTAGGGGACTGCAAGCCTAGGGGGTGAATGGAAACCACAGCCCTGATAGAAATCAAAGTGTGCCTCCTGGAGACAGGCATTAGCAAACCTTTTCCTCCATTCTTACACACTTCAATCACCCATGAAGGTCACAAAGTCTTTCTGTAGCTGGCTGACTCACTGCCCAAGTGCATGGAAAAGCTCAGCAAGGGAATCCTGGACTAAAGCCAGACCTTACAGATGGAGCAGTTCTCACTCTTGGGTTGGTGCTTCCTGCAGAAGTGGTCGAATCAGCTCCAAACCAGCTGATCTCATTGGAGAAATTAGTTCTTCTCCCTGCAAAGCCCAAGAGGTGTAAATCTGGCACAGAGCTGAGACTAACCAGTTTAGTCATATCACCCACCCACCTCCAGAGGAGCTCTGCCAGGCTGAAGTGTGGATGCTAGCAGAGTGCCATGGCCTCACCTCACCACCTTCGTCACCTCTGACTCTGAAGTCCCTAGGATCATCCTCAGCTGGTAACTGCATGTGCAGACAGCAGCTCTGTGGGCTCTCTCCCTGGGACTCTCTATCTCTTTTTGGAGAACTCTGTGGTCTTCTGAAGGGAACCTGCCCCCCCCCAAACCACCACACCTGCTGTCTAGTCCAGGCTGACAGTCAGCACTCAAACGTTTCAACAGCAGATCAAGAATCACAGCATCACAGGGTCCTAGGGGTGGAAGGGACCTCTGGAGATCATAGAATGGGTTAGGTTGGAAGCAACCTCAAAGCTCAGCCAGTTCCAACCCCCTGCCATGGGCAGGGACACCTCCCACTACAACAGGTCACTCAAGGACTCATCCAACCTTGAACACCTCCAGGGAGGTTGTGGAGCACAGAAGCAAAGAATGGGATCGAAGAGCACACATCCAGCCAGGGCTGGAAAGGCTCCAGAGAAGGCTCCATGGCAGGGGGGTCAGAACTGGCTGATCCTTCTGGTCCCTTCCAACCCTGACAATTCTGTGACCTGAACCAGCATCCACAGCACTGTAACACTTCCTGCCCTTTGTAGCTCTGGGCAATCTGATCTAGTGTGAGGTGTCCCTGCCCATGGCAGGGGGTTTGGAACTGGATGATCCTAGAATAGAATAGAATAGAATAGTATAGAATAGAATAGAATAGAATCAAGCAGGCTGGAAGAGACCTCCAAGATCAGCCAGTCCAACCTAGCACCCAACTTTACTCAATCATTGCTGTCTATAGCTCCTTTGAAAAGAGGTTGTAGTGAGGCTGATATTGGCCTCTTCTCCCAAGCAGCTAACAACAGGAGAAGAGGTAATGGTCTTAAGTTGCACAAGGGGAAGCTTAGGTTGGGTTTGTTCACTGAAAGAGTGGCCAGGGAGGTGCTGGAGTCCCCATCTCTGGAGATGTTCAAAGAATGAGAAGATGCATCCCTGGAGGTGTTTAAGGCCAGGCTGGATGAGGCTGTGGCCAGTCTGATCTAGGGTAGGGTGTCCCTGCCCATGGCAGTGGGGTTGGCACTAGATGATCCTTGTGGTGGCTTCCAACCCTGACTGATTCTATGATTCTATAAGTGCCTCATCCAGTCTTTCTTGAGGTCCCTTCCAACCCTGCCAATTCTGTGATTCAGTTCTATGATTCCATCCTAAAACTGTTATTTCAGAAACTGTGTCCTCCACTTCACGCTGTGGGAGCTTTGTTACTGTCACAGGCAAACCTGTATCAAAGAGACCTCGGTTGGGAGAGTTCTGATGGCTTTCTGTGGTGAGTTCCCCCCCTGGAATTCTGTTGTCCTCAATTTTCCACCACAAACAGAAAACTCCTTCCCTTCAAACTCTGTGTTTCGCTTGGGTCACACAGAATCACAGAATCAATCAGGTTGGAAAAGACCTCTGAGATCATCAAGTCCAACCTATTAACTAACACCTTCTAATTAACTAACCCATGGCACTAAGTGCCTCCCAGGTAACCTTATTGTGGCCTTCCAGTATCTTAATGGGGCTAAAAGAAAGCTGAGGAGGGACTTTTTAGGGTGTTGGACTGAGGGGAATGGATCTAAGCTACAGGAAGGGAGATGGAGATTAGAGTTTAGGAAGAATCACANCTGGACATGTTTGAGCATCTCAGTATCTTTCTTACACTGAGGCCCCCAGGTGAGCCTAGAAACCGTCTCTATGTTTGCAATATCCAGGTGGGGAACTGCTCAGGGAAATGAGTCCTCCAGGGTGTTGGCCTCTAGGCTCAACAAGTCACTATTGGCAGCAGCAGCAGTGGAATCAAAGCTTGTAAACTCCTGGGGGAGCAGGTTGCAGTCCATGATAAACACTGCAGATGAGCAAAGGGTAAAGGATCAGTGCTGAGAGGGATGCTTCAGCTCTTTCTTTTCCAAAGCAAAAGGAGCTCCTAGAGGGACACAGTAAGACATTAACTTGTGTGTCTCTGCTTATGCCTTGCTTTAGTTATTTCCATGGATTAGCTTTGCAGGGATTCAGTCAGTGTTTTGTTGGGGGTGGTGTTAGAATACATAATGATCTCTTCTGTGTAACTATAACTTGCAAATGGCTGGACAGGTTCACGTTCTGGAGGTGCTGGAGCCATTGCAGAGGAGGGCAAGGAAGCTGGGGAGGGATCTGGAGAATAAATCTGATGAGGAGAGACTGAGGGAGCTGGGATGGGTAGTGTGAAACAGAGGAGGCTGAGGGCAGACCCCATGGCTGCAGCTGCCTGAAAGGAGGTTGTGGAGAGGCTGCTGCTGGGCTCTGCTCACAGGTCATTAGTGATAGAAGAAGAGGGAATGGCCTCAAGCTGCCACTGGGTAAGTTTAGACTGGACATTAGGAAACAATTTTTCCTGGCAAGAGTGGTCAGGCACTGGAATGAGCTGCCCAGGGAGGTGGTGGAGTCCCCAGGGCTGGCTGTGTTTCAAGGTGGTTTGTCTGTGGTGCTTGGGTTTATGTTTTTTGAGGCACTTAGTGCCATGGTCTGGTTGACTGGATAGGGCTGGGTGCTAGGTTGGACTGGATGAGCCTGGAGGTCTCTTCCAACCTAGGTGATTCTATGATTCTATGATTCACCTTGCAGAGCAGGGATATTGGGGTTGGAACTGAATGAGCTTTGAGGTCCCTTCCAACCTAAACCTTTCTATGATTCCATCTCTTGCCCCTTGTCCTGTGGCAGGGCCCAAGTGAGCAGAGGCTGTCCCTGTCCCTTCCTTCCTGACCCCCAGCCCTCAGCTCTTGATAGACATTGCTCAGATCCCCTCTCAGCCTTCTCCTCTGCAGACTGAGCAGCCCCAGGGCTCTCAGCCTTTCCTCCTCAGGCAATGCTCCAAGAACTCCATTAGCTTCAGGAGAGTTACATTTCCTTCTGCCAGATCTGAATTTGATCCATTGTGTCCTATAACAAAGAGTCATAAAAGGCTGCACACTCTGTGTGTGTCTCTAACAGCTACACTGTCTTTGGTGCTTCTAGGGGAAGCCTGAGGACCACAGCACTCACTGTTGGTCTGGTATTTGCCTGCTTGGAGAGCTCACTTGGCCTTGCAGATGGAAGTTTCAAGACCCTTGCATGAAAGACATCTTAAGTGGGTGGAAATTAATTTGTCCCTCAAGTCAAGATGCTTCTTGTGCAGCAATAAAAAACTGACACAAGCTGCCCAGGGAGGTTGTGAAGCACAGAAGCACCCAATGTGATCTTTGATCCCATTCTGTGCTTCTGTGCTCCACAGCCTCCCTGGAGGTGTTCAAGGCCAGGTTGGATGAGACCTTGAGCAACCTGTTCTAGTGGGAGGTGTCCCTGCCTATGGCAGAGGGTTGAAACTGGCTGAGCTTTGAGGTCCCTTCCAACTTAAACCATTCTCTGGACTTGGGGATGCTGAGAGGCTTTTCCAAGCTGGATGTTTGTGTGTTTCCACCATTGATCTGAACTGCTTTTGTTCTCTAGACCCTGCAGATGGATGTGAACAAGCTGAACATCACATTGCTTCGGCTGTTCCGCAGAGGAGTGGCAGCAGCACTGGGGCTCTTACCTCAGCAAGTTCATATCAACAGACTCATTGTAAGTACCAGAGGGATCTGCTTAATAAAATGGGGGAGGTGGTGGAGTTGTTGTCTCCTGGAGGGGTTGAGGCCAAGCCTGGATGAGGCACTTAGTGCCATGGTCTGGTTGATTGGACAGGGCTGGCTGCTAGGTTGGACGCTGTCTGGAGCACTGAGCCCAGGTGCTGTTGCAGTCTGTCACGACCAGAGGCTCACACTGGCAGTCTCTCCCCTCCCTTGCAACAGAATAAGCATCATCAGCATCTCTAATACAGCATTCCTTGGACTCCCAGGACTGTTTCAAAGACACCAGGGCAGGAATCACTAGAGAGCAGAGCAGACATTCTCTACTTCTCTCCTACAGGAAGGCTGGGGAGGGACTATTGACAAGGTCTGGGAATGTCAGGACGAGGGGGAATGGGTTTAAGCTGGAGGAGGGGAGATTTAGACTGGATGTTAGGAGGAAGTTCTTTACAGTGAGGGTGGTGAGACACTGGCACAGGTTGCCCAGGGAGGTTGTGGATGCTTCCTCCCTGGAGGTGTTTAAGGCCAGGCTGGATGAGGCCTTGAGCAGCCTGCTCTAGTGGGAGGTGTCCCTGCCTATGGCAGGGGGTTGGAGCTGGATGATCCTTGAGGTCCCTTCCAACCTAAACCATTCTGTGATTCTACTTACCCATTAAATGTGTAAAAAACCTTCTCTGGTCCTTTCATTCTGTGGTGCCAGTTTAAGGAGGTGCAATGCAGCCACCTAAACCAACTTTGTGCCTCATTGTGGTGAATGTCTGCAGTGGATTGACTCAGGATTAGAAAGCACTGGCAAAGTACCACAGCATTACACTAAGCATTCCTGTTTAAAGACTTCCTTCTAAAACAGGGCTGCACAGCTCAGCTCAGCTCAGCTATCTACTAAAATCCCTGCTGGCCCTTTGCCTTTGACCCTGTCCCACGGCTCCTCCCCTCACCATGGTACATTGACCTGTCTTGTTTAGAATCATAGAATCTCAGGGGATGGAAGGGACCTGGAAAGATCATCTGGTCCAGCCCCCCTGCCAGAACAGGAGCACCTGCAGCAGATCACACAGGAACACATCCAGGCAGTTCACAGGATCACAGGGAAGGGACCCAAGGAGATCATCGAATTCAACCCCTCTGCCACAGNGCAGTGCTGCAGTCCCCTCATCACCCTCGTAGCCCTCTGCTGGACTCTCTACAGCAGACCCCTGGCCCACTTCAACTGGGGAGCCCAAAACTGAAGGCAGTACTCAAGATGGAGTCTCACCAGGGCAGAGTAGTTGTTGAATATCTCCTGACAGGGAGACTCCACAACCTTCCTGGGCAGTGCTCTGTCACCCTCACAGACAAAAAAGTCTTCCTCAGGTTCAAATGGAACCTCCAATGCCTCAGCTCCCACCCACTGCCCCTTGTACTGGCTCTGGGCATCACCCAGCAGAGCCTGGCTGCATCCTCCTGACACTCACCCTGCACGTATTTATAGACATTCATGAGGTCACCCCTTAGTCTCCTCCTCTCCAAGCTAAAAAGCCTCAGCTCCCTCAGGCTCTCTTTAATGGTACTGGAGTCAGGAAGAGGGTCCCTTAAAGGTCAATGTTGAAGGACACAAAACACATGGGCCCATGTTTGGTGTTCTTACACAGTCAGCTGGGATTTGAGCAGTCAGGGAACAGACAAACTCTCCCTTACAGAGCAGGATCCAGCCTCTGTAGTAAATGCTTTTGGCTTTGGAATGAGTTCCAACCTACAGACAGCAGAGATTTATCTAATCTCTGTCCCTTCCTATGACTCTGCTTTTGTTTGTTTGTTTTCCTAGGGGAAGAAGAACTGTGTGGAGCTGTTTGTGTCCCCCCTGAACAGCAAGCCAGGAATTTCCGAGGCGCTCCCGTCGGAAGAAGTGCTGCGCTCCCTCAACATCAACATTTTGCACCAGAGCTTAGCCCAGTTTGGAATAACAGAGGTCTCCCCTGAGGTTGGTTAGCAGTTTTCTAACCTGTGTTTTGTTGGGGATTAGGCAGTGGTTTCATCCCTGCTCCTTCAGGCTGAGGTTCTCAAGCGTGAGGCAGGAAATGTATAAGCTAAGAAGGCATAAATGCTGTAAGGCAATTACACAGCTAGCCCTGTTTAATTACTTTAATAGTGCTTCATTAGGCTCCCTAAGCCTTAATACCCAGGTCCTCCTCACATGGCTGGGCTACCACTGAAAGCAGGCTTTAGATCTGAGCTTGCATCAATTGCCTTAAAGGAACGAGAGGACACAGCCTCAAGCTATGCCAGGGCAGGTTGAGGTTGGATGTTAGGTCTTGAGCGACCTGTTCCAGTGGGAGGTGTCCCTGCCTATGGCAGGGGCTTGGAACTGGATGAGCTTTGAAGTCCCTTCCAATCTAAACCATTCTCTGATTCTAAAAAGTTCTTCACAAGGAGAATGATTGACATTGGAATGGGCTGCCTGGGGAGGTGGTGGAGTCCTCATCCCTGGAGGTGTTTAAAAGGAGACTGGATGAGGCACTGCTGAAACCCCCCCTGGAGTACTGCATCCACTTCTGGAGCCACTATTACAAAAGGGAGATGGATGTGCTGGAAGGTGTCCAGAGAAGGGCCACGAGGATGAGCAGAGGGCTGGAGCTGCTCTGTGGTGAGGAGAGACTGAGGGAGTTGGGGCTGTGCAGTCTGGAGAGGAGAAGGCTCCCAGGAGACCTTATTGTGGCCTGCCAGTATCTGAAGGTGGTTACAAAGAAGCTGAGGAGAGACTTTTTAGAGTGCTAGGTAGTGATAGGACTGGGGGGAATGGAGCAAAACTAGAAATGGGTAGATTCAGCCTGGATGTTAGGAAGAAGTTCTTCAGCATGAGGGTGGTGAGAGCCTGGCACAGGCTGCCCAGGGAGATGGTGGAAGCCTCAACCCTGGATGTTTCTAAGGCCAGGCTGGATGAGGTTGTGGCCAGCCTGATGTAGTGTAAGGTGCCCCTGCCCACAGCAGGGGAGTTGGAACTAGATGATGATTGTGGTCCCTTCCAACCCTGACAGTCCTGTGATTCTGTGATCTCACCTGGAGTTAAATACATTTGAATCATCTGGAGTGCAGTGTCTCTGGGATAAAAGAAATGTAGACAGGTAGATGGAATCATTTAGAACAGGATTATTAGCATGAAAGTTGTACAGCCTTTAACTCATTCTAATCCTGTTGCAAAACCAAGGTCCTGTTGGTGTTTCAGTTGCTAGCAGATTGTACAGCTAAGGGTCTGGGCCTGGAAAAAACCCTGCAGCTTCCCATGAAAAGGGCTAGGTGTAGGAACCCTGACTGCCTAATGTCTTTGAATGGTGCTCAGACTAACAAATACAATGCTGCTGGATTTCAGAGCTTAGTGGAGCAGAAGAGAACTTGAGGTAGTTTTGAAAAACAAAACAGCTGAAGTTGGGGTTAGTAAAGTCAGAGCTGCTGTGTTTTGAGAGAGAAGCCACTAAGATGCTGAAGGGAGTGGAACAGCTCTCTTTTGAGGAGAGCCTGAGGGAGCTGGGGCTGTACTGCTTGGAGAGGAGCAGCCTGAGGGGGGACCCCAGGAATGGCTCTAAAGATGTGAAGGTGAGTGGCAGGAGGCTGGAGCCAGGCTCTGCTGGGTGATGCCAGATGACAAGACAAGGGGCAATGGGTGGAAGCTGAAGCATAGGAAGTTTCATTTAAACACAAGGAGTTTTTCCCTGTTAGAGTGATAGAACACAGATGCCCAGGGGGGTTGTGGAGCCTCCCTCCCTGGAGCTATTCCAGAGCTGCCTGGATGTGTTCCTGTGTGATCTGCTGTAGGTGATGCTGCTGTGGCAGGGGGCTTGGACTGGCTGAGCTTTGGAGGTCCCTTCCAGCCCTGACATTCTGTGATTCTGTGAAGCTAACTTCCAGCTGGGAGATGTGGGCTGTAAGGGGAAATTTCCAGAGCTCATGCCAAAGTGGTGCAATCCCAAAATGTACCATTACAGCCTCCCTGCACCAGGCTTCTGAGGGTTGCCTTTGAACTGTGTGATGTTAACTTCTTGGAGAAGAAATCAAAGGAAGCAATCATGCACTTAAAGCATACAGAAACCCTCAGTTATTGTAAGGATGAAGGATCAAAACCAAGAGCTCAGAACTTGCAACAGCCCAGACTGACAGGCGCTCAGGAGCAGAGAGCAGCACAACCTGCTGCTGTGATCAGAAATCAGAGTTGCCCACAGCCCTGTCCAGCCTCACTTTAAATATCTCCAGGGATGGGCCCCAAACACCTTCCTGGGCAACCTGCTGCAGTGTACCACCACCCTCATGGAGCAGAACCTGTTCCTAACATCCAATCTCCATCTGCTCTGCTCTAGTTTGAAGCCATTGCCCTCGTCCGTCCCTGCAGCCCTTTGCAAACAGTCTCTCTGCAGCCTTCTTGTAGTCCCCTTCAGATACTGGCAGGCTGCTATGAGGTCTCCCCAGAGCCTCCTCTTCTCCAGGCTGCACACCCCCAGCTCCCTCAGCCTGCCTTTGTAGCAGAGCTGCTTCAACCCCCTGACCATTTTCATGACCTCCTTTGGACCTGCTCCATCAGCTCCATTTCCTTCCTGCGTTGAAGGCTCCAGAGCTGGATGCAGCACTGCAGGTGAGGTCTCAGCAGAGCAGAGCAAAGTGGCAGAATCCCCTCTCTGATGTGCTGGCAATGCTGCTTTGGATTCTGTGCTCCACAACCTCCCTGGGCAACCTGTGCCAGTGTCTCACCACCCTCACTGCAAACAACTTCTTCCTAACATCCACTTTCAGTCTCCTCTCTGCCAGTTCAAACCCATTCCTCCTCCTCCTGTCATTACAAGACCTTGTCAATAGTCCCTCCCCAGCTCTTCTGGAGCCCCCTTTAGCTACTGGAAGGCCACTCCAAGGTCTTCTGGAAGCCTTCTCTTCTCCAGGCTGCAGAGCCCCAACTCTCTCAGCCTGTCCTCAGAGCAGAGCTGCTGCAGCTCTCTGCACATCTTGGTGGCCTCCTCTGGACTGGCTCCAACACTTCCACGTCCTTCTTGTTCTGGGGGCTCCAGAACTGCACCCAGGACTGCAGGTGAGATCTCAGAAGAGACATCATGGACAGGACTTCTTTCTTTTTCACTTTTCCCTGTTTTCTTGATGTCAACAATCTGTAGTGAGCAGGAAAGTTACCTCCATTCTTATCAGTTCTCCCAGGTGGAGGAACAAAGTTCTGAATGAGCAGCACTGACGTTGCAGAAAGGAATCCTTATCATGGGTGAGAGATGGCTGAGTTACAACCTCTTCTGTCATGAGGGAGCAGCTTAATAATGATTCTGCTGTCCTGAGGTTAGGTCCTGCAGAGACATTTCCTTGTTGCTACTGAATTGTTCCAGAATTGTGTGTCAGCTGTGTTGAAGTTGTGCTATACATTTTTTATTGTTTTACAGCACTTGGGAATATTCCTTGAGCTTTATTTTTAGAAAGAGAAAGCAGGGGAAGGCTTATCAAGGGAGGGTCACCTCCCCAGTTCAAGAGGGAAAGGGATCTACTGGAGAGAATCCAACAAGGGAGGTTCACCTCCTCAGTTCAAGAGGGACAGGGATCTATTGGAGAGAATCCAACAGAGGACCACGAGGATGCTGAAGGGATCAAAGATCCCATTCTGTGCTTCTGTGCTCCACAACCTCCCTGGGCAACCTGTGCCAGTGTCTCACCACCCTCACTGCAAACAACTTCCTAACATCCAGGTTCAATCTCCCCTCTGCCAGTTCAAACCCATTCCTCCTCCTCCTGGCATGACAACACCTTGTCAGTAGTCCCTTCCTAGCCCTCCTGCAGCCCCCTTCAGATCCTGGAAGGCCACTCCAAGCTCTCCTCCAAGCCTTCTCTTCTCCAGGCTGCAGAGCCCCAACTCTCTCAGCCTGTCAGGAGTGTTTATGTGTGCACCAGTGTGTGTCCTCTAAAGATGACAGCATTGGGGCTTCCCAGTTCAGGAAGGTAACCTGACAAGTCACCTGCTCTTTGCTCCTGTGCCAAGGGCAAACAGACCCAAGAGTGCTGGGGCTAGAGATAAGCACTGAAGAAAAAGAGGCAGAGTAGGAAGAGGCAGAGTGAGCAGCTCCCACAGCCCACACGGGAGCTGTGCCCTTTCACCTGCTGAGCCAGGCACCTGGCAGGGACCATGACTCCTGTTTGCTTACCTTCAACCAGCCCACAGCTCCTGGTGAAGGATTCTCACAGCAGCCAGCCAGAAGGTTTTAGCTCATCTCATGTAACTTGGGGCCCTCCTGGGCTGGGCTCAGGTGCACAGGCACACTGAGGTAGGCAGCCAAGGTGGATGTGCGAGGAGCAGCATTCAAAGCGAGTGCCATCCGCTGTGGAATGCCACCTGTGGCTAACGCCTGACCAGAGCTGTTTAATCTGGGTTCATTACTGTGTAACTTTTGTTTGGTTTGGTTTTTTTTTTTCCTCTCTCTCTCTTCCTCTTTCTGTTTCATTGCTTAAAAAAAGAAAAACGTTTTACAAGGCCAGCGTGAAGCAGACAAAATCTGGAGCAAAGAAGGATTTTATGCAGTCGTCATATTTCTCAGCATCTTTGTCATCCTGGTCACTTGCTTGATGGTAAGTTTCCCTTTTTTGCTTGTTTTTGCTGTTCTTTACTTGGTGCTTCTCTCAGTCAGATGGAGAGACTCACATGTTCTTTACAGGAGAGGTGTTCTCTCAAAGCTATCCTTGCCAGGCAGGAGTTGGGCACTGTAAGCCCCAAGTGTTGGGCACTTTACATCAGGCTGTAAAGCCAAGGTTTCTAGAAGCACACTTCTTGATTTGAGTCCAGCTGAGGACTTTAACTGGAAGGAAGCTGAAGAAATAAATAACAGTCCTCAGGATTACTGTGCAGTGACTGGAATCATGACTTCTTTTGGACACAACATCCCCAGGCAGTGCCACTCTGTCCCCCCCAGGCTGGGGACGGAGTGGCTGAGAGCAGCCAGGCAGAGAGGGACCTGGGAGTGCTGGGAGAGAGTAGCTGAAGATGAGGCAGCAGTGCCCAGGTGGGCAGCAGAGCCAGTGGCATCCTGGACTGGCTCAGGAGCAGTGTGGCCAGCAGGACAAGGGATCACATTCTGTGCTTCTGTGCTTACTGGCACAGGTTGCCCAGGGAGGTTGTGGAGCACAGAATCACCCAATGTGATCAAAGATTGGGTGATTTGGTGCTCCACAACCTCCCTGGAAGTATTCAGGACCAGGCTGGATTAGGCCTTAAGAGACTTATTCTAGTGGGAGGTGTCCCTGCCTATGGCAGGGAGATTGGAACTGGATGATCCTTGAGGTCCCTTCCAACCTAAACCATTCTGTGATTTTGGAAGTCAAAACCATAATTCTCTGAGCCTCCAAGGGACAAATCTAAGTCAAAATAAAGCACTGCCAAGTAGGTCTGGTGAACACTGTCATGCTGAGGGAGCTGGGGTTGTTTAGCCTGCAGAAGAGGAGGCTCAGGGGTGACCTCATTGCTGTCTACAACTACCTCAAGGGAGGCTGTAGCCAGCTGGGGGTTGGTCTCTTCTCCCAGGCAGCCAGCAACAGAACAAGGGGACACAGCCTCAAGTTGTGCCAGGGGAGGTCCAGGCTGGATGTTAGGAGGAAGTTGTTGCCAGAGAGAGTGATTGGCATTGGAATGGGCTGCCCAGGGAGGTGGTGGAGTCACCGTCCCTGGGGGTGTTCAGGAAAAGCCTGGATGAGGCACTTAGTACCATGGTCTGGTTGATTGGATAGAGCTGGGTGCTAGGTTGGACTGGCTGAGCTTGGAGGTCTCTTCCAACCTGTTTGATTCTGTGATTCTATGACAATTAATGAGCTGCCTGGCTGTGGGTTACCAGAAATAAATGAGAACAAAGCAATCAGTGGAGGAAAACAGGGTTGAAAGGTTTTGAGCTCTTGTTTTACCGTTACTGAAACCTGTGTCCTTTGTTTCACAGAGGGACTGTCAAAGAGCAGCTTATCTAATCCTAAACTCTTCTGAGTGAACAGATGCTTTGTGTAGCTAAGTCTTGTTTAATGGTTGTATTGCTAATGACATTAGGTCAGGTCCCAGCTAAACCTCTAATGCTAATCCCTGCAAAAACAAACCCTTCAGATAAAGCTACTGGGAAGCTGTGGAGTGGTAGATCTTTAAGAGGTGCTAGTCGGGCAACAGCTGGCAAAGGGCTTTTGGCTTGCTGCAGAAGAATGCTTTGGTCTAGGCTTTGCCTTTGGGGCTTTTCAAGCCAGAATTCAGTGTGAATGCTTTACAGCAACAGGCGGAGTAGAAGGTATAAGAGTGTCTGCAAACACCTTCCCAAAGGTGCACAAGTGCCTCTCAGCCACCTCCACAACAATACTTAACAGTAGTCATTCTCACAAGTTTCACACAATCACCGAATGTCAGGGGCTGGAAGGGACCTTCAAAGCTTATTCAGTCCAACCCCCCCCAGAATGTCAGGGGCTGGAAGGGACCTTCAAAGCTTATTCAGTCCAACCCCCCACAGAATGTCAGGGGTTGGAAGGGACCTCCAAAGCTTATTCAGTCCAAACCCCCCTGCCAGAGCAGGATCACAGAATGTCAGGGGTTGGAAGGGACCTCCAAAGCTTATTCAGTCCAAACCCCCCTGCCAGAGCAGGCTCACAGGATGTCAGGGGTTGGAAGGGACCCAAAGAGATCATCGAGTCCAACCTCCACCTACAGCAGGATCACCTACAGCAGATCACACAGGAACACATCCAGGTAGGTTTTGAATATCTCCAGAGAAGGAGATTCCACAGCCTCCCCTGGGCAGCCTCTTCAGAGGTTGCAAGGCACACTTTGAAAATGGCACAAGTGTAATTCTGAGATAATTTCTTGCCTTGCCCTGAGGAGTGGTAAGTTGTGATAAATAGGCCTAGCAGAGGTTCCTCTGGAATGCCATTGCTGAGCACACCTGCCCAACAGCCCTGGCCAAGCTCACCTGCAGCGGTGCCAGTGTGCAGGTGGTGGGGAGGGAATGGGGGCTATTGCTGAAAAGTTTTTGCTGCAGATATCTGACATCCATTTCCATAAGCAGTCAGTGGACAGAGGATCCTGGCATTGCACTGTGTTCAGGTGTCAGTGTCTGGTAACTGGGGAACACGTTTCTGTGGACGTGCTTACACAGCTTCATAGGCTGCCAATTGCTTCAGCGTTGGAGAATCAGCATCACAGAACTGTCAGGCCTGGAAGGGACCTCAAGGATCAGCCAGTTCCAACCCCCCTGCCATGGGCAGGGACACCTCACACTAGATCAGGTTGATCAGAGCCACCTCCACCCTGGCCTTCAAAATATCCAAGGATGAGGCTTCCACAACCTTCCTGGGCAACCTGTTCCAGGCTCTCACCACCCTCATGCTGAAGATCTTCTTCGTAACATCCAATCTGAATCTCCTCTCCTCTAGCTTGGCTCCACCTTCAGCCACCTTGCTGGCTCTTGGGCATCCTTCTGTCCACCCAGAGTTTCAGTGAGAAATGGAGTGGAGTCACTTGGAGACCAGGACACAGAAACAAACACATGAGCATGATTTGAAGGCAGTCATCAGGCTGGGGAGTCCCTCTGACTATGGCTACAGCTCTGCTCCTTGAGCTGCTCAGCCAACCCCTGCAGGGGGTCAGCAGACAGCAGAGCAGTAAGGAGATTGCAAAACCTACCCAAGCCCATTTCCTGCTTCCACTTGCAAGATGCCAGTGCACAGTAACTCTGCCCTGCCCACAAAGTGCCATCCAGCCCAGCTCAGCTTTCCAGCCAGGAATAACAGTGCTTAAACATGCATGAGGAGTGAACAGGTGAAAAACTCCAACCCACTGCTACCTCAGTAGGTGGCATGATGCCACCAGCCTGGCTCTTCTGCTCTGAAGGGCCTGCAGATATTGGTCAGAAAGGTGATAGAGAGACATGAAAGCTCTAAATCCACTGCCTAAAATTTGTACATAGAATCTTAGAATCATTTTGGTTGGAAAAGACCTTTAAGATTATTGAGTCCAACCATTCTCTAACTCTACCAAGGCTGGTAGAGCCCTTCAAATGATGGCTTTGGGAAGTGCTCAGAACTGATGGAAACGCTGTGATTAGACTGGGCCTTCCTACATAACACCCTTTGATGGCAAGGCTCATCTCCTCACCTCTTCCTTCAGCTTAAGAACTCCCTCTGGGTTGAAGATGAGATAGGAGGCCACAAGGATGCTGAGAAGATGGATGCAAACTGGAGTGTGCATAAGGCAGAACAAGGATTAGGGAGAAGGTCATTGGGAAATGATCTCTGGTATGAGTGAGGGTGAAGGAGCAGTGGAACAGGCTGTCCATGGAGATTGTGAAGTTTCCCTCTCTGAAGATATTAAAGACCCTCTTGGGTGTGCTCCTGTGTGACCTGGTACAGGTGATCCTGCTCTGGCTGGGGGGGATTGGACTTGGATGAATTTTTGAGGTCCCTTCCAGACCCTGACATTCTGTGATAAGTTCTGTGGTGCCTCAACACCACAACTCTGCTTCTTTTAAACACCTCCAGGGATGGGGATTCAACCACCTCCCTGGGGAGCTGATTCCAGTGTTTTAGAAGCCTTTCAGTCAAGTTTCTTCTAATTATCCAACCTAAACCTCCCCTGGTGCAACTTGAGTCCCTTTCCTCTTATCCTATTACACGTTACCAGGGAAAAGAGAGGTACACACTGTCTGCTTTGAGGCACTTAGTGCCATGGTCTGGNGCGCTCCTGTGTGACCTGGTGCAGGTGATCCTGCTCTGGCTGGGGGGGATTGGACTTGGATGATCTTTCGAGGTCCCTTCCAGACCCTGACATTCTGTGATAAGTTCTGTGGTGCCTCAACACCACAACTCTGCTTCTTTTAAACACCTCCAGGGATGGGGATTCAACCACCTCCCTGGGGAGCTGATTCCAGTGTTTTAGAACCCTTTCAGTCAAGTTTCTTCTAATTATCCAACCTAAACCTCCCCTGGTGCAACTTGAGTCCCTTTCCTCTTATCCTATTACACGTTACCAGGGAAAAGAGAGGTACACACTGTCTGCTTTGAGGCACTTAGTGCCATGGTCTGGTTGATTGGCCAGGGCTGGGTGCTAGGTTGGGCTGGATGAGCTTGGAGGTCTCTTCCAACCTGCTTGATTCTATGATTCTGTGCTTTGTGTCATGGAAATGTTTATCTTGTTGTGGCCAACACTGTGTGACACAGCTCCTGACTTACCTTCTAGGAAGGAGAACCACATCCAGCAATCTTCCCAGGGAACTGAGATTGGGTTTTCCTCCTTATTTGTGTAGGTTCTGTACAGACTAAAGGAGAAGATCCAGTTGTCACTGAGACAAGAGAAGGAAAAGAAGCAGGAGATCCACCTCTCACCCCTTCCCCTGCAGACATCTCAGACTGAGTATAAGACTACCAACAGCATGGTCCAGCCTGAACAGGCCCCAAAGGTTGTCAGCGTCATAGTGGATCCTCAAGGCCAATGTGTTCCTGAGCACAAACCTCCCCTGTGTGCCAGTCCATCTCCTTTCAGAATGAAACCTGTGGGGCTCCAGGAAAGGTAGGATGGTGCTTGATGCATTCAGGATTTACCTTGCTTGGTTAATACTCATGCTGCATGATTTCATCTGTGTCTCTTCTGTCAATGAATGGGAGGCTTTGCCATATGGACAAAGGAGAAGTGGGATTTTGGTGTGTTAGTGTCTCTCCCATGGGTATGTTCTCCTCTTCCCATGTGAGTCTGGGCTGAGTTAACTGCAGTACTGGAACACTGGTTGCTAATTCTCAACAATTTCCTTTCCAGTAATTACTCCAAAGAAATAATTTTTTATTTTCCTTTGATATTTGCCTGTTTTGATCCTGGAGATGCTGGCAGAGGGCACAAGAGTTGGTTCTGTTTTGCCAGTAAATGATGTTCTCATTGTCAGGGAATCCCTAGCACGTGGGAAAGATGAAACCTTTACACTGAGTGGATTTACCAATCTCATGCAGTGTTTTCATTACCACCTCTGATCATTTTTCCTTCCTGAATCCAGCTTCCCATGATGGTCAGGATACAGTCCAGTGTCTATATGCTTTACAAAAAAGGAAACAGTGATTAGTAGTGAAAGTGACCCTGATAGAATTGATCAGCTTGGAAGAGACCTCCAAGCTCATCCAGTCCAACCTAGCACCCAGCCCAAGCCAATCAGCCAGACCATGGCACTAAGTGCCCCAGCCAGGCTTGGCTTCAACACCTGCAGGGACAGTGACTCCACCACCTCCCTGGGCAGCCCATTCCAATGCCAATCACTCTCTCTGCCAACAACTTCCTCCTAACATCCAGCCTAGACCTGCCCTGGCACAACTTGAGACTGTGTTCCCTCATTCTGCTGCTGATTGCTTGGCAGAAGAGCCCAACCCCACCTGGCTACAGCCTCCCTTCAGGTAGTTGTAGAGAGCAATGAGGTCTGCCCTGAGCCTCCTCTTCTGCAGGCTGCACACCCCCAGCTCCTCCAGCTTGTCCTCACAGGGCTGTGCTCCAGGCCCCTCTCCAGCCTTGCTGCCCTTCTCTGGACACATCTCAGCACCTCAACATCTCTCTTGAATTGAGGAGCCCAGAACTGGACACAGCACTCAAAGTGTGGCCTGAGCAGTGCTGACCATGTGCAGCTCCCCAGAAATACTTGGGCACCAAACCTTGCCACTGATTTTACCTCTCAAAAACTGGGCCACTGCTCTCTTTACCAAGCTACTTAAATCTGCCCACAGGAGAATGCACACTGGCATCTGTCTCTCCTCTGTTACAAACCTGTGTAGTTTCTTGCCTGATGGCTGCAGGCCCCTGTCATAAAGCATCAGTGCTCTGAAAAACTGATGCAGCTTGAGGCCACACAACTGAACTCTTCAACCCCGGCATGGACGACAGCTGAAAGAACAGAAACCATGCAGGGAAATCAGAATGAAAGGGAGACTGAGCAGAGCCTGGGCTGGGAGGGCTCTCAGAGTTGAGCAGTGACCCTGAATCAGCTCCAGCCACAGCGTTCAATGGCAGAGATTTTATCAATGACTTTCTGAGCCACAGGCAGGGCTAAAGGAGAGGGACTGAGAGGAGGAGAGAGGGGAAGGGACTGGGGGGAAAGTGATGAGGAGAGGCTGAGGGAGCTGGGCTGGGTTAGCCTGGAGCAGAGGAGACTCAGGGGGTACCTTAGCACACTCTACAGCTACCTGAAGGGAAGGGGTAGCCAGGTGGGGGTCGACTTGTGGCAGGATGAGAGGGCATGGCCTGAAGCTGTGCTAGGGGAGGGTTAGGTTGGATGTTAGCAAGCACTTCCTGCTGGGAAGGGGAATTAGAGCCTGGAATGGGCTGCCCAGGGAGGTGGTGGAGTCGCCATGTCTGGAGGTGTTTCAGGCAAGCTTGGCTGGGGCACTTAGTGCCATGGTCTGGTGGCTGTGGTGGTGTTAGGTGCTAGGCTGGACTGGATGATCTCAGAGCTCTATTCCAACCTCAGTAATTCTGGGATTCTGTGATTCCTCCTTAAGTAAAAGATGCTGAAAGGCAAAGCTGTCATAGAATATGTAGTGGTATGACTGCAGCTGAAAGAATAAGGAATGAAGCAAGTGAATATGTTTTGATAGTTGTTCTCATTGCACAGGACCCTAAAAACAAAGCACACAGGCATGGAGATCACCTACTTAGTTTGTAATACCTAGTACCTAACACAGCATATGTAGTGGTTGAGGGGGTTTGGGGTGAAGGAATTTGTAGAGAGAGTTTGTACTTAAAGACCTGGGAAGAAATTTTTCTGTTGCTCAAACAACAAAAATAAAAAACCTGTTGATCCAGGATCTTAATTCCCAGCACCACAGAGAGGAACTCAGCATCCAGAATGGTTTAGAATGGTTTAGGTTGGAAGGGACCTCAAAGCTCAGCCAGTTCCAACCCTCCTCCATAGGCAGCGACACCTCCCACTAGAACAGGTTGCTCAGGGACTCATCCAGCCTGGCCTTGAACACCTCCAGGGAGGTTGTGGAGCACAGAAGCCCAGAATGTGATCAAATGTGTCCAGTTCTGGGCTCCTCAACTCACGAGAGATGTTGAGTGAGGTGCTGGAAGGTGTCCAGAGAAGGGCAGCAAGGCTGGAGAGGGGCCTGGAACACAAACCCTATGAGGAGAGGCTGAGGGAGCTGGGGGTGTGCAGCCTGCAGAAGAGGAGGCTCAGGGCAGAGCTCATTGCTGTCTGCAGCTACCTGAAGGGAGGCTGTAGCCAGGTGGGGTTGGGCTCT